>JAEOAD010000011.1:16257500-16675000 GCA_036365145.1 Orientallactaga sibirica
AAAAGCAAGCTGCTGGAGGTATCACCATACCTGATTTCAAATTATACTACAAAGTCATAGCAATAAAGACAGCATGGTACTGGCACCAAAACAAACACATAGATCAATGAAATGGAATATCTAGGTATAAGCTCAAGTAACTACAGCCACCTGATTTTTGAGAAAGATACAGTAAGCACACATTGGAGAAAAGATGGAAATATCAACAAATGGTGCTGGGGAAATTGGATATCTTTATATAGAAAAATTAAACTAGATTGTTATTTCTCACATCGCACAAAAATTAACTCCAAATGTGATAAGCACTAGAGAAACAATAGTGGACACTGCAAGCCTTAAATTTGGCCAGCAAGACCAAATGAGCCAACAAATGCAATAGTGACATGTCTGTTATGGGGAAAAACAACCATACTCTAATTGGACTGGAGGCCTGCTCTATGGGAAGGAATACATGCCTGATACTGAAAAAGCTATGATGGGGAAAGTCATGAGCCCTAGGGGTAAAACGCCTGCTGGTATCTAGCTAAATGCATATGTTATGCTCACCAAACTGTCTGGTAAGCACTTCTCTTAATGTTCATACCCATATGTTAGTGCTACTCTCACTTTTGTTTAGAGAAGCTTCTCTTTTCAGATGGCAGTGACCTCTGGGATACTCAGAAAGACCATAGTTTTGAGAAGAAGTGACAGAGGAGTGCTCAGCACTGAAACATCTCTATCACATCTTTGAAGGCTCAGGGTGCATTGTGGAAGAGGTGGCGGAAAGAATGTAAGAGCCAAAGGAAGTGTAGGACTCTTTATAATGCACTCTTCCAGACATAAAATGGCATGGATATCCATGACCTTGCAGTGTCTGGCACTACCTACATAAGACCATCAGAGTAGGAGGAAAAGATGATGACATCAACATAAAAGAGAAAAAAAATAAAAGAGAGATTGATTGGGGGGGGATATGATGGAGAGTAGAGTTGCAAAGGGGAAAGTGGAGGAGGAGGGAATTATCATGGTTCATTGTCTATAATTATGGAAGTGGTCAATAATAAAAAAAAAATTAAGGGGCTGAAGAGATGGCTTAGTGGTTAAGTGCTTGCCGTGAAGCCTAAGGACCATGGTTTGAGGCTCAATTCCCCAGTACCCACGTAAGCCAGATGCACAAGGTGGCACATACATCTGGAGTTCATTTGCAGTGGCTGGAGGCCCTGGTGCACTCTCTCTCTCTCTCTCTCTCTCTCTCTCTCTCTCTCTGCTTCTTTTTCTCTCTGTCTTATGCTCTCAAATAAATAACTAAAAATAAACAAAAATAAAAATTAAAAAAAAATATTAACTCTGAATGGACCAAGGATCCCAATGTAAGATCTGAAACTCTGAAATGTCTAGGGGGAAAAGTAGGGAGAACACTTCAAAAAGCAGGCACAGGGAAGGAATTTCTGGATACTGGTTACCCAGGAAATGAGGCAAAAAAAATCAACAAATGGAAACTCATGAAACTGAAAAGCTTTTGTATGGCTGGGGAAATTATCAACTAAGTCAAATGGCAACCTGCAAAAATGTTCACTAACCATACATCTGACAGAGGATTAACATCTAGACTATACAAAGAACTCAAAAGCTAAACAAGCTCTCTGCATCTGACTGTGATGCCATGTGACCAGCCTGCCTCCAGCTCCTGTCACCATGATGGACACCCTGGAATTGTGAGCCACAATTCACCCATTTGTTTCTTTTTTACATTTTATTTTATTTTATTTTATTTTATTTTATTTATTTATTTATTTATTTATTTATTTATTTATTTATTTATTTATGACAGAGAGAGGGGTGGGGAGAGAGAGAAGAGAGTGAGAATGGGTGCTCCAGGGCCTCTAGCCACTACAAACAAACTCCAGACACATGTGCCACCATGTGTATCTAGCTTACATGGGACCTGGAGAATCGAACCTGGGTCCTTAGGCTTCATAGGCATGTGTCTTAACTGCTAAGCCATCTCTCCAGCCTCACCTTTTTGTTTCTTATGTTGGTTTTGTAAGGAGGAGCTACAAATATATATATGCAATGTGTACAATGCACAAACACATGTTAGCTCTCTGGAATATATGATTACAAATACATTTTCCAAAATGCTTAATAAATTTTTCCTTTCCTTTTTACCATAGAAAAGCTAAACAATAAAAGATCAAAAACCCTATCAAAAAATGGTCTATGGGGCTGAAGAGATGGCTCAGCAGTTAAGGTGTTTGCCCACAAATCCTAATGACCAGAGTTCCATTCCCCAGTACCCACATAAAACCAGATGCACAGGGGCACATGAGTCTGGAGTTAATTTGCAGTGGCTGGAAGCCCTGGTGTGCACATTCATTCTCTCTCTTTCTCTCTCTATGCTGGGTGTGGTAGTTCATGTCTTTAATCCCAGCACTTGGGAAACTGAGGTAGGAGTCTTGCTGTGAGTTTGAGGCCACCCTGAGACTAATTCCAGGTCAGCCTGGGCTGGAGCAGGATCCTACCTTGAAAAACACAACAAAACAAAACAAAACAAGGTCTATGGCTCTGAATAGAGAGTTCTCAAAAAATACTGAGTCAGAGTGAGACCCTACCTCGAAAAACCAAAAAAAAAAAAAAAAAAAAAAGAAGTTAATAAATATATTTAAAAAGTGTACAATTTTAGCCATCAAGAAAAGAAAAAATAAAACTACTTTGAGATTACACCTCATCCCAGTCAGGATTTTTATCAAAAAATTAAATGACATGGGCTGGAGAGATGGCTTTGTGGTCAAGGCACTTGCCTGCAAAGCCTAAGGATCCAGGTTCAATTTCCCAGTACCCTTGTAAGCCAGATGCACAAGGCGGTACATGTGTCTGAAGTTCCTTTTAGTAGCAGGAGGCCCTGGCACACCCACTCTCTCTTTCTCTCTTTCTGCCTCTTTCTGTCTCAAATACATAAATAAAAATTAGATAATTAATTGACAACAAACGCTGGTGAGGGTGTGGGGAAAGAGGAACATATATATGTATAATTGATTTGACAAAGAGGGAGAGAGAGAGAGAGATGGGGGTGGGGTGGGCAATGGGCATGCCAGGGCCTCCAGTTGCTGCAAAGAAACTCCAGATGCATGTGCCACCTTGTGCACCCGGCTTATATGGGTCCTGGGGAATTGAACTTGGGTCCTTTGGCTTTGCAGGCAAGAACCTTAACCACTAAGCCATCCCTCCAGCCCAGAAAGAGGAACTTTTATTCACTATTGGTGGAAATGTAAATTGGTACAGTCACTATGGAATTAGTGTGGAAGCTTCTCAAGAACCTAAAGATAGGTCTACCATATAATGCAGCTGTACCACTTCTTGGCATACCCCCTGAGGATATTACACTCTATTTCAGGGATACTTGTTCATCCATGCTTATTGCTTCCCTATTTGCAATAGCTAGGATATAGAATCAGCCTAGGGCTAGAGAGATGGCTTAGTGGTTAAGGTGCCTGCCTCCTAAGCCTAAGAACGCTGGTTCCAATCTCCAGGTCCCACGTTTAGCCAGATGCAGTGATGCAAAGACACAATGCCGCACTTGACCACAAGGGGGCACACGCATCTGGATATCATTTGCAGCAGATAAGAGGCTGCTGGCACGCCCATCTCTATCTGTCTTCCTCTCGCTCTCTCTGTATCTCTCCAAAAAAAAAATAGAATCAGCCTAGATGCCCATCAATTGATGATTGGGTAATGAACATGTGGTACATATACACAATAGAATTTTATTCAGCTGTAAAGAAAAATGATCTTATGAAATTTACAGAAGGGGAAGTTTGGGGAGCATTAATCAAAACTAAAGACATTATGAAAAATCTATAGGGAAACCTCCTTCTTTGTTAGCTAAATAAAAACTATAATTAAAAAAAATAGAGACTTTAGGCAGAAGTATCCTGCATGAGTGGATAATGCTGTTCTCAGAAGCCACAGGCTGTTTGAAGAAAATTCCAGGGCCAGGGTTTGGATATCCATAATGAGCTATTACAGAACAGGGAGTCCCACGAGGTCCCCAAAACAACACTGACTATTGCTAATGATCATGACTGTCCACCAGAACTAGATGGTTAGACCTTATTGGTGAAGATAACACATGCTTTGGTTGCAGGATACTGAGAAATCAAGCTGGAACTGCCTCAAGAGTCTTTCTTCCCCATTGGCTAGCTGTCACAGTGCTGGAAAGTACTATGCAGCCTGCTGGGGGCGGGGGGGGGGTAGTTAACAATAGTCTTACCCAGTGGAGTTCATTTGTAGCAGCTGAAGGCCCTGATGTGCCCATTCTCTCTCTCTCCTCTTTCACTCTCTCCTCTTTCTCTGCCTCTCTATCAAATAAATAAAATATTTTTTATTTTAAAAATTATTTATTAGTAGAAGAACAGATTACAGGGAGGGGAATGGCCTAAGTAGGCCATGGGAAGAGAATGCATAAAAGAAGGGCAGGGGGAGGGTCAATCTAAATTCAAGATAGTGTGAATAAGACTTATGTAAACCTACTTTTTTGAATAATGGCACATCTAGAAGCTGCAGACTGTTACTAGAAAATTTTCAGTGCTTGGGATGGGATACCTTCCAGTGAGTTGTTGGCCAAGGAGGTCCTGGTAGCCTCTAAAACATTAAAGGCTTTTGCCAAAGCCCTTGGTTTCCCTTGAGAAACAGATAGTAAGACCCTGTTGCTGAAGACATCTCTTGCCTGAGAGGCAAGGTCACTGAGAAAGCAAGCTGGTGCTGAGCAGAAAACATTCTCCCTGTAGACCAGCCAACTGAAAGCTGGAAAAAGCTGCACTGTGTGCAGCCATATGGGAGACAGAGGTCATCAGCAGTGAAAACAGTGGACACTGAATATTCAAGTTTGGCCATACAGGCCAAATGACTGAATGGGTGCAATAGTGGCATGTCTGTTCTTGGGTAAACAACTGCTCCATAATTGGACTGAAGGCCCTCTCTACAGGAGGGAATACATACCTGGTACTGAAAAATCTAAGCAAAAGTCTATGGCAGGAGAGGTCATGAACCTTAGGGGTATAAAGCCTGCTTTTGTCTGACTAAATGTATATATTATTCCCACCAAGCTGCCCTGAAATCACTACACTTAATGTTCATATTCACATATTAACACTACTCTCACTTCTGGTTAGAGAAGCTTCTCTTTTCAGATGGTGATGACCACTGGGATGACCCAAAAGGCAACATAGTGCTGAGAAGAAGGGATGGAGGAGTGCCCAGCACTGAAACACCTCTGTTCCACCCTCCAAAGCTCAGGGACCATTGCGGAAGAGGAGGCGGATAGAATGGAAGAGCCAAAGGAAGGGTATGACTTCTTACAATGTAACCGCCCAGACAGAAATTGGCCTCGGTATCTATGACCTTGCAGTGCCTAGCAATACCTTCGCAAGACCTTCAAAAATAGAAGAAAAAGATGATGACATCAAATTAAAAGAGAGACTAATGGAAAAAGGGAGGGGATATGATGGAGATTGGAGTTCTAAAGTGGAATGGGGGGAGGGAAATATCATGTGTTCTTTGTATGTAAGTATAGTTGTCAATAAAAATAATAATAATTAATAAAAAGATAAAAAGATAAATTGTCATTATAATGGGAAAAATTATTTATTTATTTTTAATTTGAGAGAGACAGATAAGAGAGTGGGCACACAGTGGCCTCTCAGGCGCTGTGAACGAACTCCAGATGCATGCGCCCCCTTGTGGGCAAGTATGGCATTGCGCCCTTGCATCACTTTTGCATCTGGCTAAATGTGGGACCTGGAGAATGGGTCAGGCATTCTTAGTCTTAGCAAGCAGGCACCTTAACTGCTAAGCCATCTCTCCACCTCAAAACAATTTTATTTTATTTTATTTTATTTTATTTTATTTTATTTTATTTTATTTTATTTTATTTATTTTTTGGTTTTTCAAGGTAGGATCTCACACTGGCCCAGGCAGACCTGGAATTAACTATGTAGTCTCAGATGGCCTCGAACTCATGAAAATCCTCCTACCTCTGCCTCCCGAGTGCTGGGATTAAAGGCGTGCGCCACCATGACCGGCTCCCAAAATAAATATTTTTTAAAAAGAGTGCTACTAGTGTAAGCATAAGCAGCACTGACAGGGGCATGAGACAACAGGAATTGTCCTGGGTCTGTCTGGAGTGTGTTTGCTCACAGGCTTTGGAATACAATTTGCTATACCTGGCAGAATTGCAGCACAAAACTCATATAATCCTCCAACTCTGAGGGTCTGTTCACTAGGAGAACTTGAATGCGGGTACCAGGAGACACCATGAAATGGTCTGCTTGTGATGGTGACCAGAACTCACAAATATAATGGTACAATGAAATCCTATGCAACTGTGAAGACAAATGAATTAGTCTGCCAGTAATCAACTACAATAGATTTCAAATGTTGATCCAGAAGCCAAGCCTGGGAATGACCTGAGTGACTAAGTGTCGTGAAATAAGAACTTTTTTTTTTTTTTTTTTTTTTTTTTTTGGAATGAATTTTCATGCTAAATAGCCTTTTTTATGGGCAATTTACTTTGAGTTACAATATACCAAAAGTTGGTGCTTTCTTTAAAAATGTTTGTTAGTCACTAGGTATCACATGGATCCTGAAAACTGGCTTAAACTCCTTAGGAAAAAAAATGGGTACCTGCTAATATAGGTAACGACCAAAATCCCCTTCACTAATCCACAGTATCTGTTACCTTTTTTCCAAAGAATTGTGTAACAAACTTCCTTCCATGAGTAACAATGGTTTAACAGTGGGTTCAACTGACTGTTACACAATTATGCTACTATTTTATTAATTCAAAAGCACTTTACAAGAAAATATAAGTATGGCTTCCAATAGGAATGTTATACCTGGACTTGGTACCAAGCTCACAGACTGAAATTTGCAAGGAAAAACAGGCTTTCAAGTTAAACAACAATTTGTAACCAAAACTTTAATCCCAAGGATTCTCACAAACATATTACAAATGACAGCATGAAAAAAAAATCTTGCACAGTAACTCAATAGTTCAGCTCTACAATGTACCCTTAAACTGGCAGACATTGGTATTTCAAAATTTTCAAATGTTACAAATGTATTATAGTGATCACATACAGAACTTAGGACCCAGACTAAGGTACTTTCTTTAAATTCGCCAGATTCTATACCAACTAGGGAACTTCTGCCCAGGGTAAAAACTAGTTGGGATTTTCCCACAACCTCTAGTTTCATGAATGGTACACAGCCTTTTCTGTTTATCTGTTGGCCTATGTTCACAGCAGCTTGTACATTTTTATATGCAGCTGCACACTCTTACAGTCATGAATGATCCTACATCTGTGTAACTTCTGCCAGTTTTGTTTCTACAATATTAACATGTCACACTTTAGCTGGGCAGGAATTAGGTTTATTTCAGACTATGAAAAACTAAAATTCCAAGCAAATTTAATCTTGCTTAAGGGAACATTGTAAAGTAACAATTCTTGGTATTACATGCCTCATATGATCCATTTCAAACCATAGAGAATGACATTATGTGTGTCACTGTTCCAAGAGAAAGACAAATCTGAACAGCTAAAACATCTTAAAAATGCACCAAGCTTATGAAGTCTCAAACAAAACTTGAATTTTCTGTACATACTCCTGTCAAATGAAGTTATTTCCTGTACACCACTTGTGTTGCAAACTGGTCTTCTATTTTCTTTCATTTGACCTAGATCGGCTACGAGACCTAGAGAAGGATCGGGACGGCTTGTGATTTCTCTCCCGAGACAGTGATCTCTCTCTTCTCCTATCTCTGGAAAGGGACCTGCTCCGGCTGCGAGAGAAGCTTCTCCTCCTTGGAGATCTGCGTCGAGGTGGAGGACTCCTCCTACGGTAATCATCTCGAGGACGACGACCCCAAGAGGGAGGTGGGCCACGATTTCGACTTCTTTTTTCACCATTCGACAGTTCCACTCTTACACGGCAGCCACATAGTGTTCTTCCATCTAGCTCTCGGACAGCATCAGCTGCATCTCGGGGATCCTCAAATTCAACAAAAGCAAAGCCGGGAGGGTTTCTAGCAACCCACACACTTCGGAGTGGTCCATAATAGCCAAAAGCCCGTTCCAATTCAGTCTTGTTGCCATTGTTTCCAAGATTACCTACATATACCTTACAGTCCAATGGACAAGAATCACGATGCATTTCGAGATCCTCGGGTTCCCGACGCCGACACTCTCCGAATCCACACACGCTCCGACGAGGCCCACCCGCCGCTGCCCACGGGCTCCGCTGGGTTGTTGTGTTACTTTTCTTCCTCCCCCCCTTGCGCTCCCTCCCACCCTAACAGGCCGCTTTCTCCTCCACTCCGGCGTCCACGAAATGGCCGAAATAAGAACTTTTATTCCCCATACCTGATGGCTACCCCACAATGCATGACCCACATTCTCCAACAAAGAGGGTCCCTTCCGAGGGAGGAGGATAGGGAGGAGGCTAACGATGGTACCAACATGACTGCATTCACATTATAAACATAACTAATAAAAAAAAATTAAGACTGAGAGGGAACACTCATTCCCCCTATATATAATCTGTCTCTGCCCCCTCTCTCAAATACATACATACATGCATGCATACATACATACATACATAGATAAATAAATCAATAAAACTTTTTAAAAAAGAGAGAAATAAGGACATTTATACAACAGGGTTTAGAAATGGGAGTCCTGGTGCTTGACTAGGCCTGGTACCCCAAACTTTCCCAGATGCACAGCTGTTCTCTGAGGCACGTAACTTGAGAGAAGGGTGGTGCATACTTTTTGTTTTGTTTTTGGAGGTAGGATCTTACTCTAGCCCAGGCTGACCTGGAACTCACTATGTAGTCTCAGGGTGGCCTTGAACTCATGGTGATCCTCCCACCTCTGCCTCCCAAGTGCTGGGATTAAAGGCGTGCTCCACCACTCCTGGCTCTTTTTTTAAAAAAAATATTTTATTTGTTTATTTAGCTGAGAGAGAGAGAGAGAGAAAGTGAGAGAGAGAGAGAGAGGCAGAGGCAGAGAGAAAGAACAGGCACGCCAGGGCCTCCAGCTGCTGCAAAGAACATCATGCCATAATCATTGATCCTTTGACCAGTGAAGTAACTGGTGAGTCACTAAGGTTAGAAGCCAAGAGCATCTGATTCCAGGTGATTCATGGTTCCCCCTGCACCAGGGCTTCTTCACCTTGTCACTATTGGCACTTGGGACCAGATAATGCTTTATTGCCCTGGCCCCTACTGTGTACTAGAGGACGTTTGGCAGCCTAGATGCTATCCACTAGATGGCGGTAGCAATCTTCTAGACGTAGCAACTAAAAGTGCCTCCAGGGCTGGAGGGAGGGCTTAGCCGTTAAGGAGTTTGCCTGCAAAGCCAAAGGACCTAGGTTGGATTCTCCAGGACCCACATTAGCCAGATGCACAAGGGGCGCACGCATCTGGAATTCGGTTGCAGTGCCTGGAGGCCCTGGCGTGCCCCTTCTCTCCCTCTATCTCTCTCCCTCTTTCTCTGTCAAATAAATAAATAAAAATTTAAAAGTTCTTCATTTGGGGGAAGGAATGACATATTAAAATGAAAAAAAAAAAAAAAAAAAGCCTCCAGACTGTCAAAGTTCCCCCACCCCACAGATGACACAAGATCATCCCTTTACACTCTTATTGAGAATTATTGAGCTACACTTTGCTTTCTGACTAGAAGTGATGGTAGGAGAGATGGTGGGTTAGCTGGGAATTAAGCTCAGATGTTCCACCAAGAGGCAGCCTTTAGAATGCTGTGGTAGTGATCAGCAGTTATGCCCTGGTAACCTACCCACTGTGTTGACATAGGTCATCTGGGCACAGTGCTAGAAATGAAAGGGCACATTTTGCATGCATCCTTTGTACTTCCTAATGACCTGATACAATCCTGGACGCCACCCTACAATGCAGCACGATGACCCAGTGTTTATAAATGTGAAGACCCAACCAGAGCGGCAAGCGATTACACAGGGCCTCATGTGTCAGAGAAAGGATTGCCCAGTGTGCATAGGCAGAGCACTGTCACTGTACTCTAGAAATATACACACGCATGTCAATGAAGAATTCAAAGTGATGAGAACTAATTGTCTGCCATGAATGACAGGGAAAGGGCCCAGCATCAGACCGGCTAACCTGGATTCCTTTATCCCAAGCTATCCCAGCCACTGAGTGCTGTGGTATGTCATACACTCTTCTGGGCCTTTGGCACCTGTGTTGCCATGGGATCCACATACACAACCCTATGAGATTTAAGAAGCAAGGCCGCTGCATTAGTTACCTTTCCTGTTGCTATGACAAAATCCTCACCAAAAGCAACTTAAGGCAGGCATGATTGATTTTGGCTCACAGTTTGAGGTCACAGTCCAGCATGGCAGGGAAGGCATGGAGGCAGGAAGTAGCTGGTCATATTGTGTTGGCAGCCAGAAAACTGAGTATGATGAATGTGGATGTTCAGCTCGCTGCCCCAACATTGTGGGAGGGGGGTCTTCTACTTCAGTCAACTTGATCCAGAGAAGCCCTCATTGGCATGCCCTGAGGTTTGTCTCCCGAGCCTAATCAGGTTGATTATAGAGATTAACTATCACAGCTGTCCACGCACAGTCACAGCGGGAAGGGCTCCATCCCTGAGGCCTGGCCACATAGCTGTGCATAGCCTCAGTGTATCCTGATACTCTGACATGGCGAAGGTTACTACTTCTCAGGAAAAAACTTCTTAACCAGCACTTAGACAGCACCAGCTATTAGGAACCCTGCCCTCCCACTGCCCATTAAAAAAAAATATTTTATTTATTTGCCTATTTTAGACAGGGAGAGAGAGGAAGAGGCAGAGAAAGAGAGACAGGGAGAGGGAGAGAATGGACACATTCTCAGCCACTGCAAACAAACTCCAGATGCATTCACCACCTTGTGCATCTGGCTTGCATGGGTCCTGGAGAATCGAACCTAGGTCCTTAGACTTCACAGGCAAACGCCTTAACAGCTAAGCCATCTCTCCAGCCCCCACTGCCCATTTTTGTCTGAGCTGCTATCAAATGCTCATCATGGTCCCCTGCATGCCCCAGGCTGGGGTTCTGGTGATGTCTTTGGTGTCAGACGAGCCCTGGAAGTCTATGATGGCTCCTTTATTACCGTTATGCTATGTGTGTCCCTTCTGCCTGTGGGAGGCTCACTAACTCCTCCAGGGGCAGGTGCACTTGCCTTTGAAGATATCTGGATATAAATCTATTGGTGAACTTCAATTCTGTGGGGAGGGTGGGTTCTGCCTGGATAGGGGAATTTTCACACTTGTTATTTTTCTTTGCTGTTACTTCCCAAGCCCATGTGCTAAGAGCTGGAGTCACTGAGATCCATCTGTAATTAAAAATCTCCCAGCCGGGCGTGGTGGCGCACGCCTTTAATCCCAGCACTCGGGAGGCAGAGGTAGGAGGATCGCTGAGAGTTCGAAGCCACCCTGAGACTACATAGTGAATTCCAGGTCAGCCTGGACCAGAGTGAAACCCTACCTCGAAAAACCAAAAAAAAAAAAAAAAAAATCTCCCAATCAGGGGCTGGAGAGATGGCTTAGCAGTTAAGCACTTGCTTGTGAAACCTAAGGACCCCAGTTCGAGGCTTGATTCCCCAGTACCCACATAAGCCAGATGCACAAGGTGGTGCGTGCATCTGGAGTTCATTTGTAGTGGCTGGAGGCCCTGGTGTGCCCATTCTTTCTCTCTCTGTTTCTTTCTCTTTATATCCGTCTGTTGCTCTCAAATAAATAAATAAAAATAAAAACAAAATAAAAAAAAATCTCCCAATCAGACAATGTACACTAGAAGCCATAGATTGTTACTACAAAATTTTCGGTGTCAGGGATGGTATACCTTCCAGTGAGTGCCTGATGCCCTCAAAACATTACAGGCCATTGCCAAGGCTCTTGGTCTCCCATCAGTAATACAGTAATACAGTAAGACTGTATTGCTGAAGACTACATTCTTGGGCTGCAAAGCCACTGAGAAATCTTGCTGGAGCTGAGCTGAAAACCTCTGCCATGAAGACCAGCTGACAGCAAGCTGGAAAAAGCTACGCTGCATGCAGCCCCATGCGAGAGAGAGAAGTCATTAGTGGAGAAAAGAACATTGACACTGCAAGCCTTAATTTGGGCCAGCCAGGTCAAATGAGCCTATGGGTGCAATAGTGGCATGTCTGTTATGGGGGAAACCAACCATTCTCTAATTAGACTGGAAGCCTGCTCCACAGGAGAAAATATGTGCCTGATACTGAAAAACCTATGATGGGGGAAGTTATGAGCCCTAGGGGTATAATGCCTGCTGGTGTCTGGCTAAATACGTATGTTATGCTCACCAAACTGCTCAGTAAGCTACTCTCACTTTTATTATTATTTTATTTTTGTTTTTCTTTTCTTTTCTTTAAAAATATTTTATTTATTTATTTATTCATTTATTTTTGGTTTTTCAAGGTAGGATCTCACTCTAGCTCAGGCTGACCTGGAATTCACTATGTAGTCTCAGGGTGGCCTCAAACTCATGGTGATCCTCTGCCTCCCAAGAGCTGGGATTAAAAGCATGCACCACCACGATTGGCATTATTATTATTTTAATGTGAAGGTAACCACAACAGTATCATTCTGCCCCTTGTTAACCATTGGTGGTCCTCTGTTTCCAGAACACTGGAGACCTGGTGTAGGGTCCAAACTGTCAGCCCCTGCTCCATAGTTAGGTTTTCAGCTTCTTTAATTAACAGTCAAATTGCAGCAACTGCTCTCAAGCATTATGCCAACTCCAAGACACTGTATTCAATTATTTAGAGAAATAAACCACTACCCTTTTATTCTTTATTTACTTAGAGAGAGAGAGAGAGAGAGAGAAAATGGGCACGCCAGGGCCTCCAGCCACTGCAAACGAACTCTAGATGCATGTGGCACCATGTGCATATGGCTTATGTGGGTTCTGGGGAATTGAACCTGGGTCCTTTGGCTTCATAGACAAGTGCCTTAATGGCTAAGCCATCTCTCTAACCCCACTACGACCCTTTTATTTATTTAATTTTTGGTTTTTTTTTTTGGTTTTTTGAGGTAGGGTTTCACTCTAGTCCAGGCTGACCTGGAATTCACTCTGTATTCTCCTACCTCTGCCTCCTGAGTGCTGGGATTAAAGGTGTGTGCCACCACACCCGGCATCACCACTACCCTTTTAAACAGGGCCCAGCATCAGCATTAGTATGCCAATTCCTTGCCTTTCATGACCATGTAAATCAAAGGGCTTATTTATGTCCGACAAATAATGCAGGGCCGCTCATCAGTAGCCACTTGATCACACTGCTCATTCCATTCAAATAAATCCCTTTCCTGTCATTGTAGCTTGTCATATAAGGGCTTCGTTATTAATCCAAAAGCAGCAGAAGCCTGCCATACCCAGTAATCCCCACAGCTGTTTCTGTTTTTGGAGGAGCTAGATGACAAATGGCTAGTTTTCTTTCACCCTCTCTCTCCCTCCCTCCTTCGCTCTTTCTTCTTCCCTCCCTCCTTCCTTCCCTTCCTTCCTTCCTTCCTTCCTTCCTTCCTTCCTTCTTTCCTTCCCCCCTTCCCCCCTTCCTTCCTTCCTTCCTTCCTTCTTTTCTTTCTTTCTTTTTTTTTTTTTTCATGGTAGGGTCTTGCTCTCTAGCCCAGGCTGACCTGGAATTCACTCTGTAGTCTCAGGGTGGCCTTGAACTCATTGCGATCCTCCTACCTCTGCCTCCCAAGTGCTGGGATTAAAGGCGTGAACCACCATGCCCAGCTATGACTACTTTTTTTTTGGGAGGGAACTATGCTATATTTGGAGGTTATAAAATCCAGATATTTTATGGTTTCTTTTTTTGGATTTATTTATTTATTTTTGGTTTTTTGAGGTAGGGTCTTGCTGTAGCTCAGGCTGACCTGGAATTCACTCTGTAGTATCAGGGTGGCCTAGAACTCATGGTGATCCTCCTACCTCTGCCTCCTGAGTGCTGGGATTGAAGACGTGTGCCACCGTGCCCGGCTTGGAATTATTTATTTATTTTGTTTTTTGTTTTTCAAGGTAGGGTTTCACTCTAGTCCAGGCTGACCTGGAATTAACTATGTAGTCTCAGGGTGGCCTCGAACTCTTGGCGATCCTCCTACCTCTGCCTCCCGAGTGCTGGGATTAAAGGCATGCACCACCACGCCCGGCTTTTGGAATTATTTTTTATTATTTATTTTTCCATTTTTTGACAACTGCCATGATTATAGAC
Organism: Orientallactaga sibirica; assembly: GCA_036365145.1. Lineage (NCBI taxonomy): Eukaryota > Metazoa > Chordata > Mammalia > Rodentia > Dipodidae > Orientallactaga > Orientallactaga sibirica. The sequence continues at coordinate 16,271,788 of JAEOAD010000011.1, forward strand.
AATAAACCATGATAATTCCCTCCCCTCCCTCCACTTTCCCCTTTATAAAGTCACTCTCCATCATATACCCTACCCCTCTCAATTAGTCTCTCTTGTATTTTGATGTCATCATCTTTTCTTCCTATTACGAGGGTCCTGTGTAGTTAGTACCAGACATTGTGAGGTCATGGATATCCGGGCCATTTTGTGTCTGGAAGACTGCATTGTAAGCAGTTCTGTCCTTCCTTTGGCTCTTACATTCTTTCTACCACCTCTTTCACAATGGCCCCTGAGCCTTGGAGAGTGTGATAGAGATGTTTCAGTGCTGGACACTCCTCTGTCACTTCTCCCTCCCTTATAGCCCCTTTCTAGCTTACTGGCCTCTGCTACCAATTTTTATCCCAACTCACATAAAAATCTAAACATTTGTAGCTAGGGATCTATCTACATATGAGAGAGAACATGTGGTGTTTAGATTTCTGGGTCTGAGTTACCTCACTTAGTAGATCAACTCATTTCCCTGCAAATTTCATAATTTCATTTTTCTTTACCACTTAATAAAACTCCATTATATATAAAAATTTATATTACATTATAAATATTTTATATTTACATTATATATAAATGTACCACATCTTCATTATCCATTCTTTAGTTGAGGGACATCTAGGTTGGCTCCATTTCCTGGTTGTTGTGAATAGAGTGGCAATAAACATGGTTGAGCAAGTATCTCTAAGGTAGTGAGGTGAGTCCTCAAGATATATGCCTAGGAGTGGTTTAGCTGGATCATATGGTAAATCTATCTTTAGCTGTCTCAGGAACCTCCACACTGATTTCCACAATGGCTCTACCAGTTTACATTTCTATTTTACTATTTCTTTAGATATTATGCCTTTTCCTTGGACATCTTAGCTCTTTTTAGCCAAAATTTCTATACCTTCAGTGCATTTTTTTTTACTGGAGTCTTCCTTAGATGAGCTTAAAATCAGTATACCTTCGACATATTGTAAGAAAGCCCCATTTTCCAAACTCAATTCTTGTAAATCCTTATTCAGGATTTCTCCAGAAGTGGTAGGGGAGGTTTCTAATTCCTGTGGGAGCACAGTCCAGCAATACGCTGTTTATGGTGTGTCCCTGGGTCCTCCTATTCAAAGGCAGTTCTTGGGAAACAAAATGTAGTGGATGCAAACGAAAGTATTTCTTTATAAAAATTTTTTTATATTATATTATTTATTTTTGGAGAGAGACACAGAGAGAGACAGACAGAGAGGGTGAGGGAGACAGAGAATGGGCATGCCAGCAGTCTCTCAGTTGCTGTGAACAAAATCCAGATGTGTGCGCCCCCTTGTGGGCAAGTGCTGCATTGAGCCCTTGCTGTCACTTTGCATCTGGCTAAATGTGGGACCTGGAGATTGGAACTGGGTTCTTAGGCTTAGCAGGCAGGCGCCTTAACCGCTAAGCCATCTCTCCAGCCCTATTTCTTAAATCTAGAACTGTATAGTGTATGCTATCTCCAAGAAGTTTGCCTAGTAAAGTGTACGGAGATTAGGTAGGTTGTTACTTATACATCCTGTACAAATACATTGTCTCCTGTACCTTCATGGTTGCCCAATGGTATTGTCATGTTGGTTAGCATGTTGTTTACCTGCCTCTTTCATAGCTCCTGCCAATTTGGCTGTTTTCCTCTCCTGTTAGAAGAGTGGACAGAAGAGTTTGGATGTCTGCACATGTAGGATTATGAGTGGTAAAGATACCCATCACAGGGGTAATAAATCCTGCTGGGTTTGCTCTCTGCCTTGGCAATGTGTTTTCCAATTGTACAGGTCAGATGTAGAGAAAGGCACGTGCACGCAAACTGGCAAAATCGGGCTCACCCTTCCATCTGAAACTTTTCAGAGAGGAAACATTCCCTCTCCTGGCTTTTTTTGTTTATTTGTTTGTTGTTTTTTCTCTCCTGGCTTATAATTGGTCTTATGCCTACTGGTACTCTCCAGAGAGGGAGAGGGTCCAGGTATAGAAGCTCTCTGGGAGAAGCATGTGAGTAAGGAGCCTGGAGGGTATGAAGGAGTTTAGTCTTTCTGCTCAGTAGAAACCCCAGAAGGTTGAAGGTCAGTGGGGATTAATTACCCTTTCCTGACCCAGGAGATGGCAGAGCTGGTCATCCTCCTTTAGAGAATTTTCAAGCACTAGGAAGGTGTTTCCTTTTTTTTTTTTTTTTAAGTTTTTATTTTATTTCATTTTTTTGGGGGGGGTTCAAGGTAGAGTTTCATTCTAGTCCAGGCTGACCTGGAATTCACTATATAGTCACAGAGTGGCCTCAAATTCATAGTGATCCTCTTACCTCTGCCTCCTGAGTGTTGGGATTAAAGACATGTGTCACCGTGCCCAGCTAAAACTTTATTTATTTATTTATTAGAGACAGAGGGAGGGAAGGAAAAAGGAAGGGAGGAAGAGAGAGAGAGAGAGAGAGAGAGAGAGAGAGAATGGGCACGCCAGGGCCTCCAGCCACTGCAAACGAACTCCAGACACATGTGCCCCCTTGTGCATCTGGCTTATGTGGAACCTGGAGAATTGAACTTGGGCCCTTAGCCTTTTTTTTTTTTTTTTTTTTTTTTTGGTTTTTCGAGGTAGGGTCTCACTCTGGAATTAACTATGTAGTCTCAGGGTGGCCTCGAATTATCAGCGATCCTCCTACCTCTGCCTCCCGAGTGCTGGGATTAAAGGCGTGTGCCACCACCCCTGGCTTGTTTCCCTTTTTGATCAAATGTCTGACCTATATTAAAACTTAATTTATATTTCTTTTGGAGAGCCTTGTTCTGATATAAGAACCAGGAGGAGATTAAGGTTAGTCTTCATTGTACCCTCTCCAGGGCCCTTTGATTCAGGTGACCCCCTAAGGATCTGATGAAGGTTCAACCTTTTAGTCTGTCTTTCAGGTTATAGAATTTTGTGGTAACAGTTCCATTTGGGTCTAGTTTTGTGTCCCCCCCATACCCTTACTCTCCCCTCCAGCCCCACCCTCCTTATTGTCCCGTTCTCGAGATGCCTATTATGTATGTCACCATCTCAGGCAGATCCGGGTTAGGAGCCACAGATGAGTGAGACCATGTGATGATTGTCTTTCTGTGATTGGGTGAGTTCGCTGAGAAGGATCTGTTCCAAATTCGACCATTTTTCCACAAATTTCATTGTGTCATTTTTTTTTTCTTGCTGCTGTGGGTCACCAGAATTTTAACCAAATGCAATGGGTTGGCTTGGTTCCAAATACAATGGGTTCAATGCCAGAGAACATAGTCAACACACAAAGAGTGGATTTTCGGGGGGAGGGTTGAGATAGGGTCTCACTCTAGCCCAGGCTGACCTGGAATTCACTATGTAGTCTCAGGGTGGCCTTGAACTCACAGCGCTCCTCCTACCTCTGCCTCCCCAATGCTAGGATTAAAGGTGTGTGCCACCACGCCCAGCTGGATTTTTTTTTTTTTTAATATTGCTACAAGCAGGCTGGTTCAACTTCCATAAATTGCATGTTCTCCTTAAGCAAGTGATGGGAGAGGAATATTTCTTTTTTAAAGATTTTATTTTAATTAATTAATTTATTAGAGACAGAGAGTGGGAAAGAGAGAGAGGGAGAGGGAGAATGGGCACACAGGAGCCTTTAGCCACTGCAAATGAACTCCAGACATGTGAGCCCCCATGTGAGCCTGGCTTACGTGGGATCTAGAGAATTGAACCAGGGTCCTTAGGCTTTGCAGGCATGGCCTTAACCTCTAAGCCATCTCTCCAGCCTGGGAGAGGAGTATTTCTAGTCTTATACATTTCTGTATGGGGAAGGTACTTTGGGGGCAGGCACATTTCTCAACAGATCTCTCGTCTAACTTTCCAGTTTCCTAGTAGCCAGCACTGCCTCAGAGAACATGTAAGAGTGTATAGGGCTATTTTAATTACTTCCATCCTTCCTGAATGCCAAGCACTTAATCAAAAAGGCTTGTATTTGTGACTAAAAGGACACATTTGAAGAAGGGTTAAAATGGATCTGTCCCCAGATGCCTCCTGCTTCTGTAGCCACTAGCAGGGAACTCATGCTGTCTTAGACTTCCGAGGACAAGGGGTGGTATGGGAAGGGTGCTCACACTGGCCATCCAATGCTCTGCTGAGCACTGAAGAGTTGGAGAGATACATGGGCCAGCGTAGAGCAGACTCCTATACAAACCCATTCTCCACAAAGGGATGGCATGGCTGTCAGACATGGCCAGAGTATGTACAGGAACATGTACATTTGTTCTGTTGGGGTCCTGCTGCTTCTCCACTCAAGTCTGCACCTGGTCCAGAAGCACTGAGCAAAAGTAAGCTTGTCAGTCATTGCTCAGTGTGAATCCTAGAAGGCTGGGGTGACGGTCTGAGGACTTAGGGAGTATGGTGGTTTGATTCAGTTGACCCCCCCCATAAACTTAGGTGTTCTGAATGCTAGGTTCCCAGCTGATGGAGATTTGGGAATTAATGCCTCCTGGAGGTAGTGCGGGGGTGGGCTTATGGGTATTATAGCCAGTTCCCCCTTGCCAGTGTTTGGCACAGTTTCCTGTTGCTGTTGTCCATCTGATGTTGGCCAGGAGGTGATGTCCACCCTCTGCTCATGCCATCGTTTTACCCTGCCATCATGGAGCTTCCCCTCAAGTCTTCAAGCCAAAATAAACCTTTTTCCGCACAAGCAGTTCTTGGTCGGGTGTTTTCTGCCAGTAATGTGAACCTAACTGCAACAGGGAGGGTGGCAGAATCTTCCAGGGAAACTGGGGCTTCGGTGAACATCTGCCATGAGCCAGGCTCTGCCTCACCCATACCCCAGCCCCCCAGACTCCTATCAAATTACCCAGTCACTCCCTAAGCAAACACAAGAAGCCCCAGACAGACTATGGGATTCCAATAAGCACTCTGGGAATCTGCCCCAACTTCTCATGTTGTCATTTACTGGCCACTCCTCACTTTGGGTGGTCAGCCATCCTTTCACTGCATATGCGAGGCCATGGAGGAGCATTGTGGGTACAGATACCAGAACTGAAGCATCCCGTGGGAGAGCCCAGGGCACAGGACAGCTAAATGGACTTTTTCTTCTTTTTTTTTTTTTTTTTTTTTTTGTTTTGGTTTTTCGAGGTAGGGTCTCACTCTAGCTCAGGCTGACCTGGAATTCACTATGTAGTCTCAGAGTGGCCTAGAACTCATGGTGATCCTCCTACTTCTGCCTCCCGAGTGCTGGGATTAAAGGCGTGTGCCACCACACCCGGCTTGGACTCACTTTCTTGAGGCATAGGCCTCCTTCCTACCTTTGGCCACTCTGAGGCAGGGTCACAGGGACTGGGACAGAGTGTATGCTCTGGCAGAGGCAGCACCCATCTCAACATTAGGTGCTTAATGGGTAAGACTTGGGACAGGTCTTCTCCAAAGAGCCCACAACTCAGAGAGGCTCTCAGACGGTCCTCCTTGGATAGAGCCCTGCTGGATAGCAGGTATATGAGGTTGCCCTGCCAAAGCCTGTTGTGACACCTTGGACAGCAGCTGCCCCCTGCCCACCTTTGAACCAACAGAGGCAGCCAGTGGGAGTCTCGTTTACTGTCCACCACAGGCCCAAAGGCAGGGTGTCAAGCAGCCCCTAGTTCCTGACACCCACAGGGAGAGCTTCTTTGAGTTTCTGACACCTTGTGCTCCGGCATCTTACACCAGACAGACCTGTGCCTAATGAGGTTGTTCAGCTGTAGGATTAACCACAGGTCCTACCTATGTACCACAGCTGTGACCACGGCCCTCCCAAGGTTACAAAACCAGTAACAACTGTTGGAGAGGAAGTTCTTCTGTGGAGCTGACTGCAAGTTGTACAGGGAAATCCAGGAAGGCAGCTCTCATCCCTCATGCAAGGGTGAGCTTTTCAGGTGATGCAACTGCTTTTGAGTAACTCATCATCCATGCTCCTGTGTGGAAAATAAGTGGGTAAGCTAAGCAGGCCCCACAAGGGGCTGACGGCATTTCTAATACACCTTCAAAGTATCCTTTTATTTTCAGCTAAAACTTTATGGTTATGGTGCAAGCTGAGCATGCCCAGAGGCTTTTGCTCATTACTTTAATCCTTGACATGTGTGCTCAGAGATTCTGAGCTAAACACACCCAGAAGATATGTCCATTACCTTCCCTTTTAAAATTAGCTTAAACTAAGGATGCTCAGGAATGTACTCCAAAACTGAGCATGTTTAGACAGTGGCCCATGTGTATATGAACATGTATAGGCCCCCTAGATAAAATTCCCATGTGTCCTGTGTTTGGGGAGAGCATTGCTTTTGAAATGACTCCTATACTCTCCCCTTACCTACTGCTCATAAATCTTTTACTTTTTATTTTTATTTATGAGAAAGACTACACCAGGGCCTCCTGACACTGCAAATAGACTCCAGATACATGTTCCACCATTCTGTGTGTCTGGCTTTATGTGGATACTAAAGACTCGAACGTGGGCTGTCAGGCTTTGCCATCCAGTGACTTTAACCACTGAGCCACCTCCCTAGCCCCAATAAATTCTTTTCACTCTTTTATGTCTTCACTGTGTTTATTTTGGCAAACCTCAACAAACTCACTGGTTCATCAAAGTAGGCTTGGGTGAAATTGTTTCTTGGGTCTGTTGTTGGTGGCTTCTCGGGGGCATTATCTAAAATGGTCTATTCCTCTTTCTGGGTGCTTGTCTATCCACCCAAAGAATAGGATGGACAGACAGCAAAGGGTGAACGAACAAAGATTTACTTACACCGGAGCATGCAAAAGAACTCCAACTTGAGTATAATCTGGACTCCTGGTGGCAGCGAATGTGCCAACTCTGAGGCACAGGTACTACAGCTGTAACTCTTGGTGGTAGCTAAGACACTAACCAAGAGGCCACAAAAGTGTCATAGCTCTGAATCTTCGATAGCCTTCAAGGTTCCAGATGTGATGCATTGCAGCAGGAACCCGACGGCCAGAGAAATTGGCAAGTCCCACAGGATCAGGAACCAGAAACTACAAAGACCAGTAGTGGGTCTCTTCCAAAGCAGGAGTCAGAGGCTGCCCAGGCAGCAGGACCCACTGTGTCTCTCATAGGCCAGGCATCCAGGGCACAGATGGCCAGTAGAAGCATGCCTGGTCCGAGGGCAGCTCTGGTCCCGCAGAGGCAGAGGGAATTTCAATCCCAGAACATAAGGGGATCTTGGGAGCTCTCAAGTCCAGCATCCTGAGCTCAAGCAGCTCTTGGGGTTCTCAAAAGCAGGAGTCAAAGCAGGAACCCCAGTAAAAGCAGTTCAGGGTCCTCAGGTCCAGTCCCCCACCAAGCCCAGGCAGCCCTCGGGGGCCCGACCCAGCTAGTTGGCCTGCAAGGCAGGACAGGTCTTCCAGTTTTCTCTCTCCAGAATCCTGGACATCTGAATGGCTGAGTCCCTGAGTGTAGGAGTTTATACAGACACAGGCAGGTCTTGATTGACACATGCAAACATAGTGAAATCATGCCAACTAATAAGAAAGGTCGGTAAACCCACCCAAATTCAAAAGACCTCCCCCACCAAGCTTCCATTTTCCTTGGTGCTATAGTGACTGCCAATAATGGTACCAGCATTCAAGAACATGGCAGAGCATGGAGCCACAACAGCAGGAGTGCAGTTCACGTTCCAACCATCCCTGGGAAAGGCCCCTTTGCTCCCAGACTGTCAAGGTAGCCAGTAACTGGGAGCCACTCTTATGTGTCAAAATGGGCGCAATGCAGACAAAACATGCAGTTTGAGTTTTGTGCCCCAGGTTTTTCCTGTGGTGCTGACGGGGAGGTGGGACCTCTTCTTTCCTTTTAGCCAAGACAGGGAGGTGCCAGCCTCAGTGACAGAGAGCTCTCCCCTGTCCCTTTGGGTGCCTGCTTCAGACAGTGTTCCCCCACCCGAGATGCCCATGCACAAGACTTGTGGCTCTTCTCTTTCACTTCTCTGACCGCCCACTCTTGTCCCTCTGTAACTCTGGCCCTTCTGGTCACATAGTCAAAGGAACCTTCATCCCTCAGGCAGATATGAGAGCAGGGCTTTTTAGTAGGAATTAAAAAGTGTCCGTCACCCTGTATTAGCTCACCCCGAACTCTATAGCTTGAGCCAGTGAACATCATCACCTGCGGATGGCTTTTCCCTGGGAGTGAGTGGGAACTGGGGTATAACATTCCCCCAGGTCTTTCCCACATAGCAGTCAGATGAGGCTGGCCTGTGGCTGTGTGAGGTCTCAGCCTCTCTAAGAGTCACTATGTGGTATCAACATGGGGACTGAGAATGTTCTAATATGAGGAGCAGAAACATCGGGCCTCCCTCACCACGCCCTGAAGGTCATATAGCAGAAGCCACTTGTCTGTCCAATGCTAGAGGGGACAGAGCTAGGCACTTTCTGTCGGACACTGGACACAACCTGACACAGCAAGATGTTCTGGAGTCTGGGGTCCTTTAGGAAGGAAGCTGACTCAGCAGGAAACCATCCAGAGAAAAGTCCTCACTCTTAGATGAGGGCTTCAGTGCTTTTCCCATCAACACAGCTCTGCCCCCTGCCACCAGCTTCAGGCCTCACCCTGGGCTCCCCTCAGAGGATGGCCAGCCATGGACTGCACATGGATAGACAGTGGAGTGGAGTGGGGACTGTCGCATACTCTGCTTCACGTGGCTCCTGTAATGGAGAACAGTAGGGTTGTTAAAGGCTTTGAGGTGGCTGTGAAGATGGAGGCGGGCCACGTGGATGGGACATCGCAGCGCTTTCTGCAGGGGAAGTCACATAAAACGTGAAATTGCCTTGTTTTGAAATTTAAATCCTCCCCTCCTGCTTGTTGGCACTGTCCTATCTGGGCAGCAGATAGACCTGGCTTCGCCACCTCTTCCTAAAAGCCCAACCTGACTCACCTCAATGCCAAAGCCTAAGGCTCCAGGGAGAAAGGGCAGACATAGGCACAGGACATCTGGTGGTTCCCTCTAGCTTTTGGGTGCACACCCACCTCCCTGTTTTCACAAAGTTACATGTGGGGACACCAAGGGCATGGAGATGGAGTGTTGGTTTGTCACCACTGTGACAAAATGCTTATAGGAAACAACTTAAAAGAGAAAAGGTTTATTTTGGCTCATGCTTTCAGAAGTTTTGGCCCATGGCTGGCTGGCTTCATTATCAGGGCCACCAGCGGTGTGGCTTATCACGAGTACAATTGTGAGACACAATCTCAAAAAAAAAAACAAACAAACAAAAAAAAAAAACCCAAACTCAGGCTGGAGAGATGGCTTAGCATTGAAGGCACTTATCTATGAAGCCTAAGGACTCAGGTTCAATTCCCCAGTAGCCATGTAAACCAGATGCACAAGGTGGCACATATGTCTGGAGTTCATTTGCAGTGGCTAGAGATCCTGGTTTGCTCATTCTCTCTCTCTGTGCCCCCCTTGCTAATAAATAAATAAAATAAAATATTTTAAAAAAACCCTCAGGGGCAAAGGTTGCATCAAAGAGGTAGAGGGCATGGCGGGCATGGTCAAGACCTGGGATCAATATGTGATCCAAACACACACAGATATGAGACAGAGAGTAAAATGAGGCCAATTGTGGGTTCAAAGTCACCAAGTCACCAACGCTAGATATTTTCTCTCTCCATTCCTGACTGTCACTCAGTCATTGTGAGATGCTGATGGTAGAATTTGGGTTTCGAGTGTCACCTGGTGGTGGGCAGACTGGATGGATCAAGGATGAAGAGTCAATAGGGTGGGCTTCCCAGGGCAGGGCCCATGAGCATTGAGTGTCTAGAATGCTTTACACATCCTTTTGGCTCAACCCCTAGTCTACACAGGATGCTTGCCATGGCTAGAGCCAGGCCAGCTAGTTTTGTGACTGGGATTCCAGCTGGAGAATTGTGTGGTGGTTTGCATACCTCTGCCTGTGCTGAAAAAGTGGCCATCATAATAGGAAGAAAAGATGATTGCATCAGAATAAAAGAAAGACTGAGAGGGGGAAGGGGTATGATGGAGAGTGGAGTTGCAAAGGGGAAGGTGGGGGGAGGGAGGGAATTATCATGGGTGATTGTCTATAATTATGGAAGTTGTCATTAAAAAAAAAAAAGCGGTCCCCGGGCCTGGTGTGCTGGCACACAGCCTGTATGGACTTCTGAATTATCTCTGGTCCTGCCTTCTGGGGTGATATCTGTGGTTAAGTCATCTACACCCCCCTCCCCGCAAAAAAAGCTGTGTGTAATTATACATTTTAGTTGAAGAGTACATTAGAAAAACCATACATAGACAAAATGCAGAAGTGTATCTCAAACCACTCACCTGCTTGGTTCTGCAGCTGGTTCCACTGTGTCTATGTCATTCCACATCTAGCACATGTGTTGCCCAGCACTGTCTTCCTTTTTCATGGTTAGACTTTAATTATTGTGGGGTTGCCTAAGAGACTTTACAGTTCAACTCCTCCAGCCCTTCCAGCCCTGGTGTTTCTTGGATGCCTGAGGCTGTGGACGCATCCTCAGGTTCATCACAGGGGATGGGGTTTGGCTGGTGCATGGGTCGCTATCTTTCTCATGGGCTGCTGCTCTCACTGTGGGCTTCCTCCCTGGAGAAGGGAGGTGACATGGCCCGTGAGGATGTGTTGGCTTTTGGGCTGTGTGTGCCAACTGTGGTCAGATCCTGGGGTGAGGTGGGGGGGCTGTTGAGGGAGGTTTCAGAGGTTACACACTCTGAGGATGTCCTGCTTCGTGACGCATCCTCGGAGGTGACGTTGCACCACTGGGCTCCTGGGCTCTCCGTCGCCTGCATGTTCCTTCACCAGACAGGGGTTTTCTGAGGCATAGGTAGCGTGAAACAGCTTGACAGTAGTTGGTGACCCAGTGATTTCATGATTGCTCCAGATATAATAAGGAAGGCATTCTTCTTGGCCTTTGGCAGGATTTTCACTGTCAATGGTGACACTGTGAGGAGGAGGCAGGACAGTTTCACTTTGTCAAAGCCAATAAAACTAAAACTCCACAGGGCTATATAATGATCTGTGAAGATCTCATCAGGGGAGCTATCTCTGTCTCTACACTTTTTTTTTTTTTCTTTTGGAGAGAGTCAGAAAGAGAGAGAGAAGGACAGAGAGAATGGGTGTGCCAGCAGCCTCTCAGCCACTGTGAACTAACTCCAGACGCATGTGCCCCATTGTGGGCAAGTGCAGCATTGCACCCTTGCGTCACTTTTTGCGTCTGGCTAAACATGGGACCTGGAGATTGGAACTGGCATTCTCAGGCTTGGCAGGTGGGCGCCTTAACTGCCAAGCCATTTCTCCAACCCAATCTCTGCACTTTTTTTTTTTTTTTGCAAGCAGAGAGAGAGAGAAGAGAGGCAAACAGAGAGAGAATGGGCACACCAGGGCCTCTAGCCACTGTAAACGAACTCCAGATGCATGTGCCCCCTGTGCATCTGGCTTACGTGGGTTCTGGAGAATTGAACCGGGATCCTTTGGCTTCGTAGGCAAACGCCTTAACCGCTAAGCCATTTCTCCAGCTCCACTTTTTAAACAAGAAATTCCGAGTGGCAATGCCAACTAATGACAGTAAATAAAGAAGTTAAAAGCAGGGCTGGAGAGATGCCTTAACAGTTAAGGCACTTGCTTGCAAAGCCAAAGAACCCAGGTTCAATTCCTCAGGTCCCATAAAAGCCAGATGCACAAGGTGGCCCATGTGTCTGGCACATATGTTTGCAGTGGCTGGAGGCCCATCGCATGTCTATTCTCTCTTTCTCTGTCTCTTTTTCTCTCAAATGAATACATAAATAAAAATAAAATATTTAAAAAGTTAAAAGCAAAGCCGGGGCGGAGTGGTGCAGGCCTTTAATCCCAGCACTCGGGAGGCAGAGGTAGGAGGATGGCTGTGAGTTCGAGGCCACCCTGAGACTACACAGTGAAGTTCAGGTCAGCCTGAGCTAGAGTGAGACCCTACCTCAAAAAACAAAACAAAACAAAAAAGTTAAAAGCAGCCCTAGGCAAGAAGTTCATAGCTTTAAATCTCTACAATGAAATATAACTGAGAGTCATCTTGTACAACCTAATGCTGCCTCTCAAGGTCATAGAAAAGCAAGTCTAAAACCAACCCAGAGGAAGACAGAACAGAATGAAGGTCAGAGCTGAAATCAATGAGATGCAAAACTCAGTGAAACACAGAGTTGGTTGTTTAAAAGGATAACAACAATTGACACACCCTTAGCCAAATTAACTGATGGGAAGAGAGATGACACAAAATAAGAACATGAAAGACAAAAGAAAGTGATGTCAGGACAGACACCAGTAGGGACTCTACTCTTCTGGAGAATTTGCTCCTGATTCTGCTCACCCAAGGTCCCTGACTCTGCCCAAGGCACTCATCCTTCCCTACTCACCTTGGAGGACCCTGGTTTCCTCAGTCAGCTTGGTGTTTTCTCTCGTACCTGCTGGGGTTGTGCTCTCCAGTGTGGACTGAAGACCTGGCCCTTCAGAGACAGCTTCAGTGGCATCCTGATCTGGATTCTGAATCGGGTTTTTCGCCTCGGACCTGCAACCTGTCAATAGGTCTTGTACCATTCTGTCCAGCCTTGTTCCTCTAGAGAACCCTGCTCAGTTCCTTACTGTAAACTGGATCTGACAGGGACCCACCTCACAGTTATGGTGAGGCAGACACCTCCTCACGAGGGGCAATGGCCCTAAGCACCTGTCACTTAGTTGCATTGAGAGATTCTGCAGCTGCTGTTGCTGGCCGTGGAATGTGGGTTCCCATTTTGACCCGGATGGTGAGTGGCCTGGATGGAGCAAGCATAGAGAAGCAGGAGGGTAGATGACCGAGGGGCAGCATTGGAAGAGAGATAAGAGCGTCTCTCCTTTGGGCAACTGCCTAACTGAGGTTACAAAAATTTTTTTTTTTTTTTTTTTTTTTTTTTTTTTGCCCAGGATGTGGTGAACTCACAGCTCCCTCTGTTGCTTTTAGGACCTGTGTAAAGGCTGGAGGGATGCTGCCCTTATAGAGGAACCCCTCAGGGCGGCATGGGGTTTGCAATGTCAATTGGCTAACCAGCCCTAGGAGAGGTGGGCTAGCCTAGCAATTCTCTCTCAAGTCAAAGAAGTATTACTTTATGCAAAGAAAATGTCAGAAACGCCCAGAAAACAATGGAAAGGGCAGAGGAGCAGAGCAAGGGAACCTGACCCATCCATGCGCAGTCTCTGGTGTGAGTACCCATGGCACCTGAGCTCAGGAGGGTTCACAGGTACTTTTAGTGCCCAGATAGTTTAGGGTATGCTTTGGTCCAACCCCCCACTTTAAGCAGGATGCTTCTGAAGGCCAGCACCTGGCCAGGTGTCCTTGTGAATGGAACTTCATGTGGACAAGTGTATGGCAGTTTACTTACCTCCTCCTGTGCTGGCAGAAATTCTGAGCCAAGCACATGTGGGCACGCGGCCTGCTTAGCTCTGTCCCCCAGTTGTGGGAGTCCCAGCCAGGCAGCTCTCACTTCACGGGGTCAGAATCCAGGGAGCTCAGCATCACTTGAGAACAGAGACACAGGAAAGAGGTTCTTTTAGTGACATTGGCGCTCTTACTCTTGACCCTGCTCAGCTATGGTTCCCCAAGCTGAGTCCTCCTGAGTGACCCTTTGCTCCCTTGTCACAACCCTACTCCTCACTTCCTCCCTAGCTTCCGGTCACCATCATCTGCTGTCCACACTAGTTCAACTTTCTCAGGTTCTGCATAAGGGGGTGCCGTATGACTTCTGAATTGGTATGTTAGGTCCCCTATCCCATAAATGTGTCTGAGCATCATTTCTGAACTGAATCTGGGAGCAAAAATACACTGCAGAAGTGCATATTGAAGGATTTATGAATCACGGGCCTCAGTGGAAACATTCTTTTGGCCCATAAAACTTACAAGCTCAAAAATGGCCAGATCCCAGGAGTTATCAGGGCACCTGGAAGAGGGCTCTAATCCCCTCTGAGCAGGTGATCAGTAAACAAAAGAAGAGGCTCGATCTTCCCATTGCTCACTCCCAAGGAAAAGTGAACAAGGAACAGAGGAAACCAAAGGTTTGCTTAACTCTACCCGCACTTCCCTCATCTCGGGCTGTCCTGCAACCTAACTCCGTAAAATCCCCAATCGCCTACTCAAAGGGCCGCCATTCTCATTTCCCCAGGGAGAAGGCTGCCCCTCGGTATACACCAATAAAGCCTGTGCTGTTGAGGCTGGTTTCTCTTCCCTTTCTTTCTTTCTTTCTTTCTTTCTTTCTTTCTTTCTTTCTTCTTTTAAATTTTTATTTATTTATTTGCAAGCAGAAAGAGACCGAAGAGAGACAGAGAATGGGTGTTTCAAGGCCTCCAGCCACTGTAAACAAACTCCACATGCAAATGCCCCTTGTGCATCTGGCTTACGTGGGCCCTGGGGAATTGAACCTGGGTCCTTTGGCTTTGCAGGCAAATGCCTTAACTGCTAAGCCATTTCTCCAGCCCATCTTTTTTTTTTTTTAAAGAAAACTATGTTTTTAAAAAAAATTTATTTATTTACTTTTTTAAATTTTATTTTTTATTGACAACTTCTTTAATTGTAGACAATATCCCATGGTACTTCCCTCCCTCGCCCCACTTTCCCCTTTGAATCTTCACTCTCCATCATATTCCCTCCCCTTTTTACTCAGTCTCTCTTTTCAGTTTATTTATTTACTTATTAGAGACAGAGAAAGGGAGAGAGAGAGAAAGAGATAGGGAGAGAGGGAGAGAGAGCGAGAGAGAGAATGGGCGCGCCAGGGCCTCTAGCCACTGCAAACGAACTCTAGATGCATGTGCCACCACGTGCATCTTGTTCACATGGGTCCTGGGGAATTGAGCCTTAAACTGGGGTCCTTAGGCTTCACAGGCAAGCGCTTAACCACTAAGCATCTCTCCAGCCCCTCTTCTCTTTCTTGTATTCCTCACATCACTCTGGTCAATCCTGAATTCTAACACATAGTAGCTATCCCTCCTACTTGATTATGCGACAGGAAGTACTTTTGTGTCTAGACTCAGGGCTCCTGTTTTTGGAGGTCAGCAGGTAGCAACACAGTTTTTAGCTACAATTTGCAGTCCCACCCATCCCCCCTTCCAGCCCTGATGTTTCTTCTTGGTGGAAGCTGTGGTCATCCCCAAGGCTAGTCACTGGTGAAGGTGTATTTTTCTTTTTTGTTAGTTTAAAAAAATATATTTATTTATTTGAGAGAAAGAAAGAGGTAGAGAGAGACAGAGAGAGAATGGGCGTGCCAGGGCCTCCAGCCACTACAAATGAACTCCAGATGCATGCACCCCCTTGGGCATCTGGCTTACATGGGTCCTGGGGAATCAAACCAGTGTCCTTTGGCTTTGCAGGCAAAGGCCTTAACTGCTAAGCCATCTTCTCCAGCCCATAAAGGAGTATTTTTCAAGTGAGGTAAGCTGGAGGGGGGAGGAGCTGCCATCTGCCTTGTTTTACTGGTGGTCACAACCCCGAGTAGGTCCCCGGAAAAGAAATTTTTTTCAGAGGATGTATCCTTGGTACATAAGCTGCACTCATTGTCCCCTGTACCCCCACTCCCCACCCCAGGGCTTTCCTGTTGTAAGACCTTTCAGGTGACTTCTGTCTGAGGACACACTGCTCAATGACACACCTTTGGAGGCTCTGCTGCTCTCAGTCTCCCCCAGCCAGCCCATCCTGCAGCCACAGGATCAAGCCGGGGCTGGGGGACTGTGCTGTGAGGGTAGATCCTCTTCTGCAGGCAGCGTGGGGTGGCAGGTCTGCCGGGCCTTCTGCTGCCCTTGGTCCTCGACGGCTTCTCGTCCTCAGGCAGCTGGCGGTTCGTGGCCAGGAGAAGGCGGGAAGGACAGGTCCGCTGGCTCTGCTCTTCAGCAGAGGGAAAGGTGGGAGGATCTATAGCGGTCATGATGACAACCAGCTGCATGGGCTTGTTCGTCAAACTGCCTCTCCGGGGTGACTGCTGTTGACGTATTAAATAGGATCCCATCACCTCCTTGAGTGTTTTGTTTCGTAAGTATTTCCTTATTTCGTGTGGGCTGTACCCAGAGATAATCATGACTCCCATTACATAGAAGTCCAGTCGGTTGGGAGTTTATCTCCACAAGAACCTGCGGAGACTTCCTCACCATGGCTGGCCAATGGATACCCCATTATGGGACCAATGCTGGCTGGGCCTCTGTCTGGGTAGACAGCAAGATAATGTCTGTCTCTCCCAGAATGCAATAACTGCCTGCTTATCATCCTGAGCCCTGCCCCCACCCCCAAGCAACTGTTAACTGCCAGTATATATCCTCAGGAGAGGTGGGGGTCTCATGAGCTCCTTCCCCTCCCCTTACAGAAGATTAATGGCTGAAATCTTGAACAATTTCTGACAATAATCACAGCTGCTGAGAATTCAGGCATAGGCCATTGTCATACTCAGAGGAACTTGTTCTATAACAGGGGCCAACTGTCCCCATGGCAGACCCAATGCCAAAGGATCCCACCATACATTAACCCTAGGGCAGGGCCAGCATTCAGGAGATCTCACACACACACACACACACACACACACACACACACACACACACACACTGCTCCCAGTGGCAGACCCAGTACACAGGAGTCTGTCTGCAGGCTGACCTCAGGGAAAATGCAATGTCCAGGGCCTACCTGACTACAGACTTCCCCCAGTTTATGCTAAGTCCAGGCAATGGGGGCTCGTGCTTCTTCCAGGGCAGGCACATTATCTAAAGGATTTCTTAAATATACTACCCTCTCACAGTAAACCCAGCATTCGTGATGCTAGCTGCATTTTCCCCAAGGGACAGGCCTTGTACACAGGGTGGTGTAGAAATGGTGACATCTAGCTAGGCGTGATGGCACACGCCTTTAATCCCAGCACTTGGCAGGCAGAGGTAGGAGGATTGCTGTGAGTTCTAGGCTACCCTGAGACTACATAGTGAATTCCAGGTCAGCCTGAGCTAGAGTGAGACCCTACCTCAAAACCTCAAAAAACCAAAAAGAAAAAAGAAATGGTGACATCTGAGTAGGCCTAATATCCATGGGGCCGACCACATGCTGCCCACCCTGGAAGGTTCAGTACACAGGAACTGCCTCAGCTTCTACCTAGTTCAGGTCCAGCAGCCAAAGATCTGATGGTCCACTGCCCTCAGATGTAGGTCTAATACCAGGTTTCTGACAGCAGCCTGTACCCACGTCTTGCCTCTACACTGAGGAGGGGGGAAATGCTTCCCCATAGGTCAAGCTCGTGCCTCAGGGCATTGTCTGAAAACTGCCACCTTGGGGAAGCTCAGGACCCGCAAGGCTGCCTGCACGCTGACTTCAGGGCAGGCCCAGTTCTAGCAGGACAGCTACATGTTATTGCAGGCAGACTCCAGGGACATCATAGTACCAGGGGGCCACACAGTGACCTCTAAGTAGGCCAGTCCCCTAGGGGCTGCATGCATGGTAACTCAGGGCAGGGGTTTTGTAGCTATTTCCTCCTAATTAAAACAGTCCCATGGAGCCGGGCGTAGGTGGCGCACGCCTTTAATCCCAGCACTCGGGAGGCAGAGATAGGAGGATCGCCATGAGTTCGAGGCTACCCTGAGACTACATAGTTAATTCCAGGTCAGCCTGGGCCGGAGTGAGACCCTACCTCAAAAAAAAAAAAAAAAAAAAAAAGAAAGAAAGAAAAGAAAAGTCCCATGTGGAGGGTGGAGGGGGTACACATAAGACTAAAAAAGTAAAGAAAGCATTTTTTTTTTTTGATTTTTCAAAGTAGGGTCTCACTCTAGCCCAGGCTGACCTGGAACTCACTATGTAGTCTCAGGCTGGACTGGAACTCATAGCAATCCTCCTACCTTGGCCTCCTGAGTGCTGGGATTAAAGGTGTGTGCCACCATGCCTGGCATAGTTTTTTTTTTTTTTTTTTTAGAAAAAGGCAGAGAGAAAAGGGGGCGGATGAGCACACCAGGGCTGGAGAGATTGCTTAGTAGTTAAGGTGCTTGCCTGTGAAGCCTAAGGACCCAGGTTCAGTTCCTCAGGACCTATGTAAGCCAGATGCACAAGGTGGTGCATGCATCTGGAGTTCATTTGCAGTGGCTAGAGGCCCCAGCATGCCCATTCTCTATTTGCCTGTTTCTCTCTCTCTAAAATAAATAAAATATTTAAAAATTATTTTAAAATATGCTTATATATAAGCATATATATAATATAAGCAATATACATGTAATATAAGCCATATATATATTTGAGCTTCTGTATGTGCTGCCACACTTGGAGGTCAGAGGATAATCTCAAGTGTCATCCCTCAGAAAAGCCATTGACCTTGCTTGTGACAGAGTCTCTCATTGGTCCAGAGCTCACCAATTAAGTAAGACTATCTGGCTAGAGAGCTCCAGAGAGCCTACAGTCCCCAGCAACTCCACCCTTTGCAAACCATATCCTCAAATATTTCCTGACCCCTGATTTGACCACCCCACATGTCCACAGAGGAATCCATACCTACCCAGCTGAGGGAAAAGCCACGGAAGGGCCGCTCTGAGACAGAAGGGCCAAGATATACTTGGATCCTCAGACATCAGCACTTCTGGCTTCAGGCTGCACTTACCTGACTGCTAAGGGAAAAGAGATGCTGGCTGGAACAAGTGGGGCATGCCTGACCCAGCCAATGGTGACTTCCACTGGGACACACGTGACATGAGTCTAATGGTATTCCTCATTTCTGAACCAGTGGTAAGGCTCAAACCCTCCCTCTGTCAAAGGCTCTAACACCTGCATGCCCCAAAGCCACTGTCAAGACCTTCCACTTTGCTTCCATCCTTCATTTGGAAGTGCCTGGGAACTAAACCATTCCATGCTTAAAATGTTCCTCTGGGCTGGATGTGGTGGCTCACGCCTTTAATCTCAGCACTTGGGAGGCAGGGGTAGGAGGATTGCCATGAGTTCAAGGCCAGCCTGGGCTAGAGTGAGACCCTACCTCGAAAAACCAAAAATAAAAAAATGTCCCTCTGGCTCTCAAGTTCCTGTGTCAGTGAAAATGTCCCCAGTCCTGCTTCTCTTCAATCTTCCTTCCCTACACTCCCTCCACATCCTCACTCCTCACTCTGCTCCAATACTTGAGCCAGCACAAAAGCAGGATGGACCACTATACCTGCAAACCTTTCTTGCTCCCTACTCACCATTACAACCTATCTGGGCCTCTCACGCACAATGTCCATTCCAGGTGCAGTCCTTCCTGCCCCCATGGAACAAGACATGTGCTTCATGATAAGCCCTTCTTCTCTCATGACGTCTGTGTTCCAGCATCTTCCATGGAGACAGCTCAAGGTTGTCCTGGCCCCAAATCACCACTGTGACTGGCACACGCTGACTCAGGAGACCCTGTAGGCTTGTGAATGCACAGAAGGCAGTTCATTAAAGAATGAGATGTGGGTTGGGTGAGCCTTCAGAGACCCTGTGAACTGGCCTCAATTTGATTCAGAAGGTGGGATTGGAGGCAGAACTGGAGTGGGGATTGGAACCCAGGTTACCCCCACATCTGTTTGTCTCACTTTGCCAGGTCAGAAGTAACTGCAGAATCCTCAGTGGTGTGCCCAGGAGGCTGTGGGATTAGTGGGACATGGCCTCATGAGGAGTTTGACCTAAGTGGGCAACTTGGCTTCTCCCAGCCTCAACTCTCTCTCAGATGTGGGACATGTGCAGAGTTAAGAGATCTGTTGAGAGGACATAGACCACCTTGGGTCAGGTGGGTCAATGATAGGCTTTTAGCATCATTTCCTAGTGACAAGAAGGCCCGGAGGTATATGGTACATCACCTGGGCCACAGTCAGGGGAGCACAGCTGTCTGGCACCAGAGCCACTCACTGTAAAAAGGAAGAGGACTCTCAGAAGTGCACACCTACCGCAGACCCACAGGAGAGCAGCTCGGAGGGGCCAGTGCTTCATCCCTCCCAAGAGCAGGGCTTGAGCTGCCCAGAGCTGCTCTGTGGAGAAACAGTGGGAGGCCGTGTGAAGAACCTGAGATTTGAGATGAGAGTGATCCCAGGGGGAAGCTGCCTGGTGACCTCAGACTAGTCCTTTGCTTTCCTGGACCACTGACCAGCCGGTGGTCCCATCCCCACCATGACCTTCCACACCTGTGCCAATCCTGTGCTTTGAACCCTTCTAGATTTCCCTTCTCAGGAAAAGCATGTCCCAGTGCTGCCAGCACCATCCACCTGGTTTTGCATCCATGTGAACACAGCTTAATTCTGTCCAGAGAAATCAGGAAGATATTCGGCTGTAGGCTTAACGCCCGAGAAAGGGTCATCTGAGTCACCATTCAGTGTCCATGGGCTCTGCTGGAGGGCCCCAGGAGGACAGGACCCAGCGCAGGAGCTAATCCTTAACTAAAACTAAAAGCAGACTTGCCAGACGACCCATGCAGGGCCCTACTGTGTGAGCCTGCAGAGGAAGTTAAATGACCCTCTTTCTGGGTGGTTTTTTTTTCCCCCTTGAGGTAGGGTCTTGCTCTAGCTCAGGCTGACCTGAAATTTACTGTGTAGCCTCAAGGTGGCCTTGAACTCATGGCAATCCCCCTACCTCTGCCTCCCGAGTGCTGGGATTAAAGGCGTGAGCCACCACGCCTGGCTTGGTTAATATATTTTATTTATTTATTTATTTATTTGATAGAGAGAAAGAAGCAGAGAGAGAGAGAAAGAGAGGGAGAGAATGGGCATGACAAGGCCTTCTGCCACTACAAACAAATGCTAGATTCATGTGCCCTCTTGTGCATCTGGCTTTAGTGGGTCCTAGAGAATTGAACTGGGATCCTTTGGCTTTGCAGGCAAATGCCTTAACTGCTAAGCCATCTCTCCAGCCCCTGTGGGTGTTTTTGTTTGTTTTGTTTTGGTTTTGGTTTTTTGTGGTAGGGTCTCACTCTAGCCCAGGCTGACCTGGAATTTACTATGTAGTCTCAACCTGGCCTCGAACTCATGGTGATCCTCCTACCTCTGCCTCCCGAGTGCTGGGATTAAAGGCGTGTGCCACCATGCCCAGATTTTGTTTTGTTTTTGAGGTAGGGTCTCGCTCTAGGCCAGGCTGATCTGGAATTCACTCTGTAGTCTCAGGCTGGCCTTGAATCCATGGCGATCCTCCTACCACTGCCTCTTGAGTGCTGAGATTAAAGGCGTGTGCCATTGTGGTGGTTTGATTCAGGTGTTCCCCATAAAGGTAGGCGTTCTGAATGCTAGGTTCCCAGTTGATGGAGATTTGGGAATTAACGCCTCCTGGAGGCAGTGTATTGTTGGGGGTGGGTTTATGGGTGTTATAGCCAGTTTCCCCCTGCCAATGTTTGGCACACTCTCCTGTTTCTGTTGTCCACGTTATGTTGGCCAGGGGGCGATGTCCCCCCTCTGCTCATGCCATTGTTTCCCCCTGCCATGATGGAGCTTCCCTTCAAGTTTGTAAGCCAAAATAAACCTTTTTTTTCCCCCCACACTGCTCTTTGTCGGGTGATTTCTGCCAGCAATGTGAACCTGACTGCAACAGCCACCATGCCTGGCTTAGTTTCTTCCTCAGTGGCTTGGGTGCATGAGGCCAGGACACCTCTCCTGTGTTTAGGCACCCTAGATCAAGCTCTCTAGTCACAGAACACATGGTGTCCCCCCGAGGATGCACTGTTCCTGTTTGGATGACTTTTAGTAGGATGTGCCTGGCGAAGCCCATGGCTTTTTCCAGAGGGAGACCTAGAAATCAAGTGTGAGCAGAACAGAAGCACAGAGACTCGGGGACAGAAGACTGGACCCTTGCCAGCATCTTTTGAGGTGGACTGCTGCTGAGAAAATCAGCCTATAGGAGTGCTGTTCAAAGAATCAAAACTTGCATGAGTATGATTTGAATCCTTTAACACACCTGCCCTCACATGTCCACATGTCTACTGAAGAGGAATTTTATTAAGCTTTATAAAGAAATTTTTTCATGATTTTTTGAGGTAGGGTCTCACTCTAGCCCAGGCTGACCTGGAATTCACTATGATGCACATTCAGGTTTCTGTTCAGTGGCCTGTGTCTGACTTTCATGATGGCAACAACCCTTCAGGGACAGCCTTGTGCCTGAATCTCTGTGCACATCATGGGAGGCTGGTCATCCATTAAACACGTGATAAATGAAAACAGGTATCCCTGGGGTGGTTTTGAGCTCTGGAAACTGCAGTGTCTACAAATTCCTGTGCAGGTTCTGCAAGATTTGGTTCATGTCACTATTGTGGCAGAGACTCCACCTTAAAGAGACCCTAAAGTGGCTCTCAGTGTGGAGTAGGGCTGGCCATCAGAGGGAACTTCTGCTTGCTTGGCCTGCTTGCTCGCTTACTTTTTCTTTTCTTTTCTTTTCTTTTCTTTTCTTTTCTTTTCTTTTCTTTTCTTTTCTTTTCCTTTCCTTTCCTTCCTTCCTTCCTTTCTTTCTTTCTTTCCTTTTCTCCCTCCTTCCTTCCTTCCTTCCTTCCCCTCTCTCTCTTTCTCTCTTTCTCTCTTTCTTTCTCTCTCCCTCCCTCCCTCCCTCCCTCCCTCCCTCTCTCTCTCTCTCTCTCTCTTTCTTTCTTTCTTTCTTTCTTTCTTTCTTTCTTTCTTTCTTTCTTTCGAGACAAGCCCAACAGACTGGTCTTTTTTTTTTTTTTTAATTTTTGGAGAGAGACACAGACAGAGACAGAAGGAGAGAAGGGGCGTGCCAGCAGTCTCTCAGGTGCTGTGAATGAAATCCAGATGCATGCGCCCCCTTGTGGGCAAGTGCAGCATTGCGCCCTTGCGTCACTTTGCATCTGGCTAAACGTGGGACCTGGAGATTGGAACCGGGTTCTTAGGCTTAGCAGGCAGGTGCCTTAACCGCTAAGCCATCTCTCCAGCCCTGGTTCTTTTTTTTAAATGCACCCATGCGCGAGTGAGAATTGGTGTGCCAGGGCCTCCAGCCACTGCAATCTAACTCCAGACATGTGTGCCACTTTGTGTGCATGTGCAACCTTGTGTGCTTATGTTACCTTGTACCTCTGGTTCATGTGGGACCTGGAGAGTTGAGCATGGATCCTCAGGCTTCATGGGCAAGTGCCTTAATGGCTAAGCCATCTCTTCAGCCCCAGCCCCTTTTAAAAGAAATCCTTTTTACTTTTTTAAAAAAATATTTATTTTATTTGTAAGGAGGGAGAAAGAAAGAGAAAGAAGAGAGAGAGAGAGAGAGAGAGAGAGAGAATGGATACACCAGGGCCTCTTGCCACTGTAAACAAACTCCAGATGCATGCACCACTTTGTGTATCTGGCTTTACATGGGAACTAGGGAACTGAACCGAGGCAGTTAGGCTTGGCAAGTGGGAACCTTAAGTGCTAAGCCATCTCTCCAGCCTCCTTTTGTTTTTTAATATTTTTATTTGTATTTATTTACAAGGGAAGAGAGAGAGAGAAAGTATGGACAGACCAGGGGCCTCCTGCCATTGCAAAAGAACCCCAGAAGCATGCACCACTTTGTGTGTCTAGCTTTACATGGATACTGGAGAAATCAAACCCAGGCCATCAGACTCTGCAAGAAAGCTCCTTTAACCGCTGAACCATATCACCGGCCATCTGCTGTCTTTTTGTTGTTGTTGTTGTTGTTTGTTTGTTTTTCAAGTTAGGGTTTCACTCTAGTCCAGGCTGACCTGGAATTAGTCTCAGGGTGGCCTCGAACTCTCGGCGATCCTCCTACCTCTGCCTCCCGAGTGCTGGGATTAAAGGCGTGCGCCACCACGCCCGGCGCATCTGCTGTCTTTTTACTGTGCCAGCGACTTTTTTTACTGAGCCTTTGCTATCAAGGGGGACAGTTATACTTTTGCTGGCTTTCCTCTCTGCCGGGTTGGGTTCTTATCTCATGACCAAAAAGGATGAGATGCATAGACAACAAAGTGTGAACGAAGCAAGGAGGATTTATTAAGTGACAGGGAACACTTTCGGTAGCTCAGAGGTGACTTGAAGTGGGTTTCTTTCTGATGAATGAGCTGTAATGATAGTGTGAATGTGGGGGAGGAAGTGGCCTTTGGTTGTCCTTTGTACACTGTAATTTCCATGGTCTGTCTACAGAAGCCAGGAGCCTTTTCCCTGTCTGTTTTATTCCAGGGGGGGTCTATCTAATTCCTGTCTCTCTCACTAAGCCTCACCTGGGGCATTGTCTGGTCAGCCCTCTGAGTATTGGGCTTGACTCGGGTGCAGGATGAAGGTGGCACCGTAACGTCAGGGCCTCCTAGGGGAAATGTGAATCCAGGTCTGTGTACTTGGATTAAAGTTAGTGGAAGCATGAGGCTGTCCTCTGAGTATTGGACCCTGCACTGGGGTGCAATGTGCTTTTACCCTCGTGGGTACAAGGCCTGTCCAGGAGACAACAATCAAGTGGCTTCCTTGTGAATGGCCTGCACTGAGGGGATAACGGGCCCTGACATGGGTACGTATGGGATCATATCTTGGTGGTTACTAGTCTGGCCAGACCTGGACACAGAATATAATCAGACCCCTGATACTAGGTTTTCCCAGAGGTTTCCTTTGGCTGGCCCTCTGCTACTTGGGCATACAATGAGGTGATATGCATTAGGCCTATGAGTATTGGACTGACCATGGGGTTAGCCTATTCTTGGGCCCCTGAGTATGGGGCATACTTACCCTGGGATTGGGATAGTCAGCCCCTTTGGGTGCTGGGTTGCCTCTGGGTTCAATGTGCGGGTGACCCTCTGAGTACTTGGTCCATCCTAAGGTCAGCATACTTTTGGTCTCTTGGGTACATGTGATTCTCACCGTGGCAATTGTCTTGCCCTGGGTGGCAACGTGTATGAGGTCTTTGGGTACAATGATTGCAATGAGGTCAAAATGTTGGTGTCCACATAGGAAATAAAGAACAGGTATTGCTGTGGTTTCGAGCTCTGGAACCTTCCATCAGCGCCTACAAATTCCCGTGCAGGTTCCGCAGGATTTGGTTCATGTCACTATTGTGGCAGAGACGCCACCATAAGGAGACCCTAAAGTGACTGTCAGTGTGGAGTAGGGCTGGCCTGGGCAGCATGTGGAGAACACTCCTTAGTACTGGACAGCTATGGAGGCAGTGTGTGGATGGCCCATGCCAGGGGCTCAGCACGAGTTCAGCTCCTTGGGTACTGCTCCTGCCCTGACGTCAGACCGGAACTGGAAGCAACGTGTGGTGACTAGACCTGTCTGGTGGCAGCCTATGCTTGGGCCACTGACTCTGGGCATGCACTGGATGACTCAGTGTGCATTCAAACCCCTGGGTATGGGCCTGCACTGAGGTGAGCTTGCGTGTGTGCCCTGAGGGCAACATGAAAGCCCTAGTGGGCAGATGGCTTACTCCCCAGTAGGCAGCAGATGGTAGCACATGGGGACAGACCTTTTATTCCTGTGCCTGCAATGAGGTCATCATGTAGCTGTCTTCCTGTGTACTAGGCCTGCCCTGGGAATGTAGGCTTCTCCTGAGGCCACCATGTGGTTGGTCCCTAGCTATTAGCCCTATCCTGGGACTAGGCTGTGTTTGGACTTTGGGTATGGGTCCTGCCTTAAGTGGCACAGTGTGGGCGGCCTCCTGGAACTGATGTTGCCCTTGGGACAGTATGCCAGCATCCCTTTGTCAACTGGGACATCTGTGGGGTCATTGTATACACTCTTGCCTGGGTACGGCTCCTGCCTGGAAGTTAGCCTATGATGGGTCTACAGAGAACTCAGCTCCTGGGTACCAGGCCTGTACAGGGGCATAGCGTGTGTTATCGATTAGAATACTGGGCCTACGCTGGGGTTAGAAGTCACACTGCCAGCTGGATGTGGTGGTGCACGCCTTGAATCCCAGCACTTGGGAGGCAGAGGTAGGAGGATTGCCATGAGTTTGAGGGGCACCGTGAGACTACATAGTGAATTCCAGGTCAGCCTGGACTAGAGTGGGACCCTACCTTGGATAAAAGAACAAAAGAAGTCATACGGCCTCGGTGTTACTGGAACAACCCTGGAATCAAAATGGTTTTGGACCCCAGGGCACCGACCTTGTCCTGGTAACAGGATGAGTTCGACCCTTAGGTACTAGCTCTTCCCTGGGGCAGCACGTTACTGGCCTCTTGAGTCTAGTCTTTCCACAGATGTTAGGGTTTTGCTTGGTACCTTGGCTATTAGGGGCCTGGGTTGGTATCAATATCAAACAATACCTAGGTAATTGTTGTACTATAGGTGGCATTGTGCTATATTATCATCCCCTAGGCACTGGTGCTGTACCCACGGCATTTTCAGGGTGGCCTCTAACATGCATGGTCTGCTCTGAGCTCAGCACGTGCATTTCATGTGGGCACTGTAGACAGCCCTGGGTACAGGTCCTGCCCTATCTCTGTGTTCAGTCTGGGCAGCCCTCTGTCTACCAGGCCTGCAACTGGGTGCAGGGTGTGGGTCACCCACTGGGTAGCCTTTCTGCCGTGAGGTCAATGTACAGTGGACTCCTTTGGCATTGGGTCTGCACTAGGGTAGTATGTGGAGAACGCTCTTGGTACTGGACGGCTATCAAGGCAGTGTGTGGGATGGTCCCTGTTGTGAAAAAGCTGTCCTCTGGGCATAACATGTCCATTGCTCTCTTGAACCCTCAGCACCTGTGATCATTGGCAGGAGACCTGCACAAGACTGGGCCCGATCGTGTTGTCTAGTGGATGGGGGAGGGGCTCATGAAGCCCTGTCTCTATAGGCAGTTAACTGTTGTTGGGGGGAGGGGCTCATGAAGCCCTGTCTCTCTAGGCAGTTAACTGTTGTTGGGGGAGGGGCTCATGAAGCCCTGTCTCTATAGGCAGTTAACTGTTGTTGGGGGGAGGGGCTTAAAATGATCTGCCCCTCCCTGAGGGTGCATGAGCAGTTACTGGTTACAGGCAGAGAGATGTTACTATCTTCAGTGTTACAGCCACTCGTAAGTTGTCCTGAAAAGCTTATGCTTGTTCCTGTGAGTGTCCCCTCATTCACACTCTTGTAAGTACTACTACTCAAACTCAATGGCTGACCTTGCTATATTTTGGTGGCATCTAGTCTTTTGTCGGCTCTTAGTTCTGGAGTGAATGGATGCTCCCACAGATGGTCACAAAACAGTCCCTGGGTACTGGGCTTAGAATGCGGGAAGTATGGAGGTGCCCATGAGGGTCTGACCTGCAGGGCAGTGTGTAGTCAGCCCTTTGGGCCCTGGGCCTAACCTCCAGGCAGCCTCAAACATCCACCTATAAGTAACCCTAATTAAACTCATTGAATCCTCAGGGTTGACTTGTGTGTGACATCACACCCTAGTCATTTATACAGTCTGGGGATATACTATTTGAAAACTCTTGTCTCCAACAGGCGCCCCAGGGTGGTATCTAACGTCTCAGTGTGACTAGGTTGGTGGACCAAGTAGATCAGTACGGAGAGGTAAGTGTGTGGGTGGTTAAGGGCAGCATTGGAAGGGACAGGGAACACAGCTCTCCTTGGGGACACTGCTCTTTGACCTGGGTTGGACCCCAGTACTCATGTACTCCCTCTGCCATTTTATGATAGTTTTTTAAATTTCATATATTTATTTATTAGAGAGGGGGGAGAGAATGGGTGCGTCAGAAGCATTCACCACCTTGTGCATCTGGATGTGGGTCCTGGAGAATTGGAACTGGGTCCTTAGGCTTTGCAGGCAAGCACCTTAACTGCTAAGCCATTTCTGCAGGCCTATTTTGAGAGCTTAAGAAAGGTTGGCAGGAGGCTGCCCTCCAGAGGAATCACTCAGGACTCCATGGGACTCCATGGGGCTCCATTTGTCAATCTGGGTGAGCAGGTTGGGACAGGTGGGCTAGTGCGAGAAGTCAGGTTAAAGAAGTATCACACGATGTGGAAGGTCATCTCCCTGGGCTCAGAGACATGAAGGAAAGAGAAGACAAACGAAGTAAGGGATAGATCCAAGTGACAGTCTATGATGTGCCCCAGGAATACTTCCTCTGAATACCATCTTTTTCTGCAGGGAGGACCTGCAGTGTGTGACCATCATGGAAATGAGGCAGATGGCAGCTCACGCTCCCGGCATACATCTCTGGAACTGGCATCCACAGAGATCAGCCTTCGACAACGGAGGCCAACCGTGCATGGTCGCGGTGGCAGGGCCAATACCAGCACCAGACCAGATATCCTTGTGGTTTGGATTGTGAGAATGACAATCCTGTGGCAGCTTGCACACCTCCCCTGGGCTGGATGGACATAGGCCTCTGGAGCTGGCATGCAGGCACACAAACCTGGACTTTCTCTACCATTCTCTTCCTGTATTTACACCAGGCTGCTCCCCACATGTTAGGTGTCAAAATCTACAAAATCACCATTATCTCTGCCACCACTTGAAAGCAGAGAGACATAGGGGATGGGACTCTCTTAGTGATAATATTTTTCTAGGTCCCACAGCCCAGTCTTCCCTAAACTGGTCCTTAGGCAGAGACCAGCCCCGGGACCATAACTGGAGCACTGTGTCGTGAATGTGGGTCCTCTTCTGCAGGCAGCACAGGGTGACAGCCATGCTGGGCCTTTTCATGCCCTTCTTCCTCGCAGGGTCTGATCCTCTGGCACCTGGCATTCTACGGGCAGGGAGACATTGGAGATGAAGGTTCATTAACTATTCCAATTAAGGCGAGAGGGAAGGTGGGCGGGAGGATCTGTTGCAGTCATGGTATCACATAGGCGCATGAGTTGTTCCTCAAAGATGCCCCACCCCAGCTCACTGCTGCTGACTTAGGATGTAATCTTATGTGATTTTTATATGGACTGTAGTCCAAGATACCCATAACCGTTCAAGTCCATCACCCAAGCTGCTGGGCACCCTGGGCTCAGGAGTGGGGGCTTCTGTTACAGTCCCCTTGATTAACAAGGCTGGGATGTCCCTGTCCTGATACGGAGACACCCGAAAGGTTGCATCCAGCAGTCACCGGCTGTCGTCTTTGCTGAGATTTATTTGGGAATCCTTTACTGTTGGGTCCCTCCACAGCAGTGCCATCAACCAATAGAACTGGCCCATGAATGTAGGCCCTGAGGAAAGGTCACAGGTCTCGAAGCCATACTGACACCTATTCTTCTGAGTTGTATGTCAGGTTGAAGACCAGCCACCACGATGCACCTAGCGAGCTGGGCACAAGGCTATCCCTACAGGCTGGGGACCATTCTCAAGCCATTCATGTGGCTGAACTAGAAGTTGCATGTCATACCTGACTCTGCAACACCCACATTGCTGCTGCTTCTTTTTTATTTTTATTAAATGTCATGGTATAGATTTAAACCACGTGCCCTGATGTCAAGTTGGGTATGTACGGTGACATTTTATGATAGCATAACTGTCCTCAGCTCTCTGTACTATTTCCCTCATCTGAAAAATGCAGCTGTAATTCACCCCTGTCCTCATTATGTATGTTAGAGTTCTAACATCCCTCTATTTACTGAGCTATTTGTGTCCTCTGACCTGTATCTCCTGATCTTGTGCTATTTTGTTATGTGTCTATATTTGATTCATTTTACAAAGACATGAAATGTTTTTTAAAAAATATATTTCATTTTTATTTATTTATTAATTTGAGAGAGATACAGAAATAGGCAGGAGAGAGAGAGAGAGAGAGAGAGAGAGAGAATGGGCGCGCCAGGGCCTCTAGCCACTGCAAACGAATTCCAGATGCATGTGCCCGCTTATGCAACTGACTTACATGGGTCCTTGAGAATCAAACCTCGAACCAGGATCCTTGTGCTTCACAGGCAAGCGTTTAACTACTAAGCCATCTCTCCAGCCCTGACATGTTGTTTTTTAAGTGGTTCATTTTGCTTAGCATAGTGCAGTCTGGGTCCACATAGTCTGTGACCAATGGCAGGATCCCCCTCCCCTGTCTTGTTAAGACTGGCTATAGCTATGTAGTCCACATTAGCACAGAACTTGTGATTTTTCTCCCTCAGCCGCCTGAGTACTGGGCTCGCAGCTCTGCTCCTCCCTTCAAGTCCTCATCACTAGATATGCGGCAGTCTATAGGCAGTAATGTTAAAGGATTGAAATCCTAGTAATGTAATTTGATTCCTTGAATAGCACGCCTATGGTCTGACTTCTCTGGAATTTTCCAAACACTGTCTCTCGAAAAATCACATAAAAACTGATGGTTTGAAGAAGGCTGCTCAGAAGGGACCTGGAGACTCAGTCTGCCCATGACCTAAGGTCCTGCTCACAGCTCACTTGCATGTTTCCTTCCGGATGAGGAGGGACAATCCCAGCCATGAGCATCTGTTGAGGGTCATCCGAAGAGGGGTCAGCCCTTCCTTTGGGGGTCACAGAATGTCCTGGATATGGTCTAGTGTTCCTAGTTCAGGTGCCTATTCCATTGAGGATAGGGTTCCTGGCCCCCAGTTCCCAGAGCATGGTGGGAAGAAATGCTAAGAAATCCAGTCATGTCATTCCCTCTGAGGCATACCCAGCAGGCTCTGCATGTGTCTGGTTTTAGGTTTTTAATTTTTCTTATCCTTTCATCCCTTAATGGACAATGGTTGACGGTACAACTTAGCTGTCATGAATAGTACTGCAATAAACATGGTGTGATAGATAAGGAAATAAGGGAAAGTGACGATCAAGGAAATGGTACCTTTGGAATGCAGGATGCAGTGCCTTGCAAATGTTACCTTTGGTATGTAGGATGATACCAGGTCATCTGCTTGAGTGATATAACCTCTGTGTGTGTGTGTGTGTTTGCCCTCTGCATTTGTAACTAGGCTCAGCTTGTTCACAAATAGCAATGTGATTGTTGTCACTCAGACTTGTTTAGCAATGTGACATAAATTTGTGGGTTTATCTTTATAATCCCTGACCAGAGGGAACTCGGGGCTGCACTCTTGAGTTCCCAGCTTGAAGTGTAGTCCTGGCTTGAAATAAATGCCTCTATTTTATTAATATCATATTTGTGTCAGACTGGTGAATCTCCCAGTAACCCCAGACCCATTATAATGGCAGTGCAGATGCCCCTTATTTCAGTAGTTGTCCAGTAGAGGAGTGGCTGGATAAATAAAGAAGTCCTGCTTTTAAATTAAAAAAAAAAAGATTTTATTTTTATTACAGACAGAGAGAGGTTGAGAGAGAGAGTGAGAATGGGCATACCAGGGCCTCCAGCCACTGCAGACGAACTCCAGATGCATGTGCCACCATGTGCATCTGGCTTATGTGGGACCTGGAGAATCGAACTGGGGTCCTTAGGCTTCGCAGGCATGTGCCTTAACTGCTAAGCCATCTCTCCAGCCCAGAAGTCCTATTTTTACTTTGTAGTGGAAGCTCCACAATGTGTCCCATGGTGTCTGTTTTATCTACATCCCCTCCTGCAGTGTGCCAAGGTCCCAACCTCTCCCCACACAAGTTAGCTTTTGCTTTGCCTTCTCATAATGGACATTCTGATCGGGAAAGGACACATTTCTTATTATCCTCAGTTGCATTTGCCTGGTGGTTAATGAGGATGAACATTTTTTCTCATGTGCTGATTCACTAACTGCATGTGTTCCTCTGAGAACTGTGAATTCAGGTCCTTTGCCTGTTTTATAATGAATTTTGAACATTCTCATCACAATAAAAAAGAAGTTTGAAGGGTAGAGAGATGTTTTAGCAGTTCAGGTGTTTGCCTGCAAAGCCAAGGGACCCAGGTTCAACTCCCCAGAACCCAAGTAAGCCAGATGCATGAGGTGATGCATGTGGGTCTCATGCTGTGGGTCTCGTGCCATTCCCGTTCCCCGGGGTCGTTGGCCACTGACGTCCCGGGCGAGGGAGAGACGAGTTGGAAGGGTCTTTCTGTCTGGGTGGATGAGAGCGTCTCGAATATACGAACACATGACAGGGCAATGAGCACCCGGGAGATCGTCTGATGGACAGCACTCGTTTATTGAAAGGGTGGGTGGGTTTATAAACACTTGGGGAAGGTTGAGATGGCATGTACACACTGTATGGCAATCGGATGCATAGTTTATGGGCTGTTATCTAGATAGAGGAAGGACTAGTAACTTCAAAGCTATGGGGGAAGGATAAGGGAAGGTAGGGGGAAGGGCAGAAGAGATTAACAGGAGGCTGTGACTTCAGAACTGTGGGGGGTGAGAAGGCTACGTGACTTTAGCCACATGAGGGTCTCTTGGGCAGCTAGCCACAGGTCAGGAACTGTGGGGGGCAAAGTCTGACTTATGGAATGGTCATAGCCTTGGGTCTGGGGGGAGCGCCTTGCCAGTTTTGCCCACTCTGGGTGATGACAGCTCACTACACCCTACAACATAGGGAAGGCTATTGCCATCTCCAGGGACCCCTGACAGAGGGCCAGCTTTGACCCCACAGCCCAGGGCCCCTGGCCATGTCCAATAGTTCAGGCCAGCCTCCTCACCGGTCCAGCCTGTTACTAGCAAAGCCCAACAGATGCATACATCTGGAGTTCGTTTACAGCAGCTGGAGGCCCTGATGCACTCCTCTATCTGCCTCTTTCTCTCTCTCTCAAATAAATAAATTAATTAATTAAAAAAAAAAGACCCTGAATATCTGTATGTGTAATTCCAGGGTGCTCAGGGTAAGAAAGGGGTCAGAGAAGTGTTACCCAGGAACTCTTGGGCCACCTTCCCTGGTGAATGCAGCTTGGTAATCGAGAAGAGATCCTGCTTCAAACCTGGAGGGTGGGACCTGAAGTGGGAGGAAAGACGAGCTGGAGGGCTAGGCTGGGGGATCATGTGGGCCAAGGAGAAAGCCATGTGCAGGCACAGTCACAAAGTGCTGCGGCTCCCTGTGTGAAGCAGTCTGGCTCCCCCACCTGTCAGTTCAGGGGAAAGCCCTACACAGCTGTCGGTGGGGCAAATGCCTGCTCTCCGGTCTCTCTGAGCTTCCAGACTGCTGAGCCCTGGGCCCATGATGAGACACGGCACTGCAGAACAGGAGCCAGCACCCTTTGTGAACGGCCAGCTCTAAGCCAGGCTCCACCGGGAGGCAGCTTGTGGCTTGCCAGTCCACTGAGACCTCGCCAGTCAGATGCTGAGCCAGGTTGGGACCATCTCCTACTTTATTGCCTTGGCCCTTCAGGAGGTATGTGTGACACTGGCCTCTTGCTCTGAAACAACTCTGCTGGGTCCTCCCAGGCAAGCACTCTGGTATGGAGAAGCCCCACCTCAGCCACCTGCCTTGCAGTCCAGTCATTTATCTATCGGGCCGGGCCAGAGCTCAGGACTCACATGACTGTCAGGCATGGCTGGAGCCACTCTGGTCTCACCTTGGAAGTGGCACCTTTGTCCAGTGGACTGGTTGTTCAGGGGCTCTTCCCCAGCTTCTGACCATCTTCTGGGCTCTTGAGACATATGAGGCTGTCAATCAGAAAAAGGGCACTAGGTCATGAAGGACAGCTCTGGTGGCCACTTGTACACTCCTGTTTCTTTCCCAAGCTCTGGCTGCCCCCCTTTTCCCAGAAACTCTCTTCTGGAAAATTGATTGGGGCGCTTTATGGGACTTGTGTCCCTGGAGAAAAGGTCCCTCATCCTGTAAATAAAATAGAACAAAGTTCTTCAACCCCCTCAAAGCTTAAACCCAGACCTGTTGGAGTAGTTGACCCAGTGTCCACTGAGAATCAAGTCTCTCTCTAATTGCAAATAATTTAAAAAAAAATGAGGCAGGGACAGAAAAAGAATGGGTGCATCAGGGTCTCTAGCCACTACAAACTCCAGACACGTGCACCACTTTGTGCATCTGGCTTCACGTGAGTACTGGGGAGTTGAACCCAGGTCGTTAGGCTTTGTAGGCAAGTGCCTTAACCTCTGAGCCCTCTCTCCAGCCCCTTTCTGCCTCTCTCCCTCTCTCTCTCATAAATAAGTAATGATCTTTTTTTGAGGTAAGGTCTCACTCTAGCCCATGCTGACCTGGAATTCACTCGTGTTACAGTCAGGTTCGCATTGCTGGCAGAAATCAACTGACCCAGAGCAGCTTTTGGGACAAAAGGGTTTATTTTGGCTTACAAACTCGAGGGGAAGCTCGAGGGGAAAATGATGGCATGAACAGAGGGTGGACATCACCCCCTGGCCAATGTAAGGGGGACAATAGCAACAGGAGAGAGTGCCAAACACTGGCAAGGGGACACTGGCTATCATACCCATAAGCCTGCACCCAATAATACACTGCCTCCAGGAAGTGTTAATTCCCAAACCTAGCATTCAGAACACCTAAGTTTATGGGGGACACCTGAATCAAACCACCACATTCTGCCCCTGGCCCCCATAAACTGATAACCATCCATGATGTAAAATGCAATGCAAAAAGCTGGGCGTGGTGGCGCACGCCTTTAATCCCAGCACTCAGGAGGCAGAGGTAGGAGGATCGCCGAGAGTTCGAGGCCACCCTGAGACTACATAGTTAATTCCAGGTCAGCCTGGACCAGAGTGAGACCCTACCTCGCAAAACCAAAAAAATAAAATAAAATAAAATAAAAATGCAATGCATTCATCCAACTTTAAAAGTTCCCATATTTTTTATCAATCCTAATGATGTTCAAACATCCCCATAATCCAAGGTCTTTAACCAACCCCTGCCAAACCTATAATGTCACAGAATAAACATTCACACTGCAAAAGGTGGCATTGGGTATAGGAAAGAAAAATTCAACCAATACAAGATTTAAACAGGGTAAATATCAAACTCTGTAGTTCCAAGTCCAATGACTCTAGTCAGTGGCAAATCTCCAAATCTGATAATTCTAACCAGCAATAAGTCTTTGGAGTTCCAATTCCGCCCCTCCAGCTAGGCTACTCACAGTTCTGGAAAACTTCATCTGGGGCCGATAACTCTCCTTGGAAGCCATCTCGTGGTCCCAGAATCTCCACTGGCTTTCCACTGCAACCTTTGATCCATCCTCATGGCTCCATCCATTCTCCATGCAGGAATCCAGCAAACCTGCTCCACACTGCCCATGGCTGTTTCCAAAACACAAGACCATGTTGCAAATTCAATGACCTTCTGTTTCCTGCATTTCTTATATTCCATAATACCAGGCAGGGTGCCAATTTGTTAATCCGGGGTGGTGGGGGGAATAAAACAGACTTTGAAGAACAGGACATGCCTTGAGCACTCAGGTCCCTTCAAAAGAGTCTACATTCCTACATTCTTCCTATTTGCCCAATGAAGGTCAGCTGGCCCAGTTTCAAAGGTTGTAATCTCATATAATTGCAGCTGAACAGGCAGAAGTTTTGGCCCAAAGTTTCATTTCTGTGCCATATCCCTCTCCATTTCTCACCAGTCCATTTCTATGCAAAGCAACCCTGCACAAGTTCTCAGGACATGGGCATAACAGCAAGCCTCTCACATAAACTGCTTCTACCCCATTCCAGGCAAAGCTCTTTCTTACCCTCACAAGCCAAACCTCAAAGTCCATAGTTTTTACTGCATTCAAGTAACTCTGATCAGAATAGTCCATCAAGCTGTATTTACAGCACTGCAAGGTGTCTCTTAGGCTAAGGTTTCAAATCCTTCCAATTCCTCTTGAAAATCAACTCTAAAAGGCCAAAGCCACACAGTTGGATGTCTAGCAGCAGTCCCACTCCTCCATACCAACTTTACTGTTACTGTCAGGTTTGTATTGCTGGAAGAAATCACCTGACCAAGAGCAGATTTTGGGAAAAAAGGGTTTATTTTGCCTTACAGATTCAAGAGAGAAGGTCCTTGATGGCAGGGGAAAATGATGGCATGAGCAGAAGGTGGACATCACCCCCTGGCCAACATAAGGTGGACAACAGCAATAGGAGAGTGTGACAAACACTGGCAAGGAAACTGACTATAACACCCATCAGCCCACCCCAATAGTACACTGCCTCCAGGAGGTGTTAATTCCCAAATCGCCATCAACTGGGAACCTAGCATTCAAAACACCTAAGTTTATGGGGGACACCTGAATCAAACCACCACAAGGTCCAATACCAAGGGTTCCGCTCACACACTTTCTGCTAGTGTAGGCATAGTGTTGGCCTTTCACTGTTCCCAGGGCAGGATAAGAACCCAGTGTGCAGACTGTACATTGCCCATGGGCAGGACCCATACCTGGGAACCACACAAATGATGACCTCTGGGCAGGCCAGTGCTAAGGAGACAACCTCAAGCTGACCCCAGGGTAAGCCTGGTACCAAGGGAGCCCACATTACATGTCTTAGCATAGCAGCTAAGTGGGCCTCCTGCATATTGTCCCAAATGCAGTCTTAATACACACAGGTCTGCCCACAGACTGACCTTAGGGAAAGAGCAGTACCCAGGGGGCTGAGCTCATTCTGGGCCCATGGCAGGTCCAACACATGTGTGGACACCTTCATGCTGACCTCACTGTGGACCCTATCTATATACAGGAGCCACTGACACACTGCTACCCAGGGCAGGCAATTGTCAAGATGTGATTCACATGTTGATACCAGCACATGTCCAATACTCAAGAGGCCAAATGGATGCTGGGTCAGGACAGGACAAGTACCTGCAGGGTCACGTGCACATTGATCTCAGGGAGAGCCTGGAACTCAAGGGGGTGACTACATACTCCGCCCAGGATAAGCCCAATACTCAGTGGGCCCAATACACATGGGGCCTACTGTATGTTTACTTCAGTGTAGACCCAGTACCAAGGGGCCAATGTGACCTCTGGGAAGGCCTAGTATCCAGGGATCTGCTTCCATGCTGTGCCTGGGATAGCATTAGTACCCAGAACATAGTCTCACACCTCCCTCCCTCCAGATCAGGAACAGTTATCGAAGGGAAAGCCCTTATACTGTCCCCACCCCCGCCCTCCAGTAAGGCCCAGTAACAGGGAGGCTACCTAATCTCTGTCTCCTGAGCGGGCCTCGTACCTGTGAGGTTAGAAGCACACTGTCCCCAGTAAAGGCTCACTATCCAGAGTTCAGCCTCACACTTTCTCCAAGTTCAATTCAAGTACACAGGAACAGAGCCATGCTTCCACTAGGGTAGGTCCGGTGCTTTTGGAATACCACCTTCACCCTGTCCTCCCGGTCAGACCCAGTACCCAGAGAGCTGACTGTGCACTGACCCAGGTCAGGCTTAGTGATGGAGATCATAGGTAGACCGATCCACGGAGTAAAACACAAGCAGCGAGAGTCCCTGGCTGCCATCGTAGGCAGCGGTCATGAACATTCTATGGCTGGAGACCAAGCACAGACATGGCAGGGTACAAACTGTCTCACCACCCCCGCCATGCCTTCCACAAGCAAAGCCCACTTCCTCCCCGACGTTCAGTGTATCATCACAGACTCGTCAGCAACCCACTTCACATTCCCTCTCAGATGTTGCCAAGAGCTTAACTTAATAAACCCTTGCTTCATTCATACTTGGCTGATATTGTATCTCATTATTTATGGTCACAAGACAAGAACCCGGCAGAGAAGAAAGTTGGCAAAAGTGTGACTGTCCTCCTGGGCCACCTGGGCATCTAGAATCCTAACCCTGTACAAAGACAGCAAAAAGGCTCTGTGGCTGCTGGCCATACTTCCCGCTGACTCTGGGGGCTCTTTATGACCAAGTCTTTGCCACACAGTGATAGGAACCAAGTCCTCAGAACCTGCACATGAATTTTAAAAACTGAGAGAAGGTTCCAGATCTAGAAACCACAGTGACCCCTGTTAGAGTTTATTGTGTGTTCAAGTGAAGACCAAACACCATGATGTGTACAGAGAGCTGGGACAGGGCTGTCTCTGCAGGACTGTTACCATCATGACAGTCACACACAGGGGACTGAGCAAAAAACTTGTACTTGAAACATGACTGTAATACAAAGATAATTTTCTCTTCAAAATAAATTTGATTGTGTATATTCAAGTCGCATACCATGATGCCTATATATGGTAAAATGCTCCAGTGCTGGAATAACACGATCTCAATGAATCCTTTCCCCCACGTGATGAGGTAGCTGTAATTCACAGTGACCCACAGCAGTCCTCATCCTGGACGTCAGGTCTCTGACAACATACTACACCCTGGATGATTAGCATCATTTGACCGGCATCACACTGTACTGTTATTCTTTTTTTTTTTTTTTTTTTTGTTTTTGCAAGGTAGGGTCTCACTCTGGCCCAGGCTGACCTGGAATTCACTATGTAGTCTCAGGGTGGCCGCGAACTCTCGGCGATCCTCCTAAATCTTACTGTTATTCTTTATCTCTAAGTTGTCTTTTTAAATCTTATGTTAGACGTGTGCAGTATTTCTTCATATGGCCTATTTTGCTTAGTGTTAATGTCCCATCCAGATTCACCCATGTTGACACAAATGGCGAGATCCTCATTATTCCCTTGCTTCAGCCTCCTGAAGTGTGCCTTTTTGATTTAAAAGTGGAATAAGGAAGCCAGGCGTGGTGGTGCACGCCTTTAATCCCAGCACTTGGGAGGCAGAGGTAGGAGGATCGCCAAGAGTTCGAGGCCACCCTGAGACTACATAGTTAATTCCAGGTCAGCCTGGACCACAGGGAGACCCTATCTCGCAAAACCAAATAAATAAATAAATTAATTAATTAAATTAAATTTTAAAAAGTGGAATAAGGGCTGGAGAGATGGCTTAGCAGTTCGATTCTCCAGGTGCCACGTTTAGCCAGACACAAAAAGTGATGCAAGCGCTCAATGTTGCACATGTACACAAGGGGGCGCATGCATCTAGAGTTCGTTCACAGTGGCTGAGAAGCCGCTGGCACTCCCAATCTCTCTCTCTCTCTCAAATTAAAAAAAAAATTTGAATAATATGCCTTTTCGCTAGACATGTGGACACCCACGTGCTGGCATGTTAAAGGAATCAAACTGTAGTGATGAAGGTTTTGATTTTTTTTGAAAAGTGCCCTTTAGACTGAGTTTTCTCTGCCATCATCCAACAGTGTCGTCAAAGAGCTCCAGAGCTGATGTTTCAAAGGTGCTGACAAGGACCCAGGCTTCTGTCCCCAAGACAGTCTTCTGTGTGGGCCTTGTCCTGCACATCCACTTGAGGGTCATCTCAACAGGGGACAGCCCTTCCTTCAGGCTACATGGCATATTCTGTGGCTAGTGGACATGATCTAGGGTGCTGAAGTGGGGTGTTCATTCCAGAAAGGACAAAAGCCCAGAAGAAACACCCAGAAATGTCACTTCCTCCACAGGCATGCCCAGTAGTGTGCTGCATGGGTCATGTGGCCGGTCTGGTGTTAGTTTTTCTGAGGAACCCCACATTGGTTCTTTATCCTTCATAAATTTAAGGGGCAGCTCCTATGTTGTGTGGCAATCATTTTATCCTTATGCCTTCCTGGCGCCCTCCAGCAGGGACCATGGACTCTGAATAGTGACTGATATGACCCTTTCTCCCGTGTTAAGCCTAGAGCTAGCTATGGGCTAGCAGCAACCTGCTGGGCTTGTGGGTACAAATGCCTATGGGGGTGGGGGTAGCAGTGTTCAGTGGATCTTGCATACAGAGCCCACACTGGGGGATGGCATTCATATGCCCATTAATTAACCCACAGGACATTGGGCAGTCAGGCCTCTGAGAACTTGGCCTGTCCTGGAGACAGTGTACACCCAGCACCATGGATACTGGGCCTGTACTCGGAGTCAATGGGAGTATGGCCCCCACAGAGGGATCATGGACCTGTCCTGGCGTGCAGTGTGTATCAGCCTTCAAGGTACAACCCTGTGGGCAAGACTCAGTGTGCATGCTGACCGTTGCCTGGAAATTGCTTTTCCTTTGAGGTCAGCATGCAGAACTCGTGAATATTGGGCCTTTTCTGAGGTCCCCTGAGGTCAGCATGCAGAACTTGTGAATATTGGGCCTTTTCTGAGGTCCCCTGAGGTCAGCATGCAGAACTTGTGAATATTGGGCCTTTCCTGAGGTCCCCTGAGGTCAGCTCGGGCTGTGTCCTAGGTATTTGCCCTGACGTGGAGTTATCATGTGGTGGCACCTGGGTACTGTTCCTGCCCTGAACTCACCAATTATGTGACCCCTGCTAACTAGGCCTTCCTATTGAGCAGTGTGCAGACTACCCACGGGGTATTGGTCCTGTCCTGGAGACTACCCACTGGGTGTTGGCTCTGTCCTGGAATTGGCCTGTGGTCCTGCTTTGTGTACAATGTGCATTCTGTCTCAGGCCAGTTAGCAGTGTCTTGTTGCTCGGCCTGTTTATTTGCAAGCAGAGAGAAATAGAGAGAAGAGAGCCAGATAGAGAAAGGGCACACCTGGACCTCTGGCCACTGCAAATGAACTCCAGATGCATGAGTCATTGTGTGCATCTGGCTTTGTGGAATTGAACTCCAGCCAGCTTTGCAGGCAAGCATTGGGTCTTCTTTGGGGTCAGCCTCCTGAATCCTAGACCTGTACTGGGGGGCAGTGTGCTTCCTGGGTACAGCACCTGCCTTATGATGCTGCACCCTCAGCCCTTTATTCTACTTTTTTTTTTTTTTTTTTTGATTTTTTGAGGTAGGGTCTCACTCTAGCCCAGGCTGACCTGGAATTCACTCTGTAGTCTCAGGGTGGCCTTGAACTCACGGCAATCCTCCTACCTCTGCTTCCCGGGTGCTGGGATGAAAGGCCTGTGCCCCCATGCCCGGACCTTTTACATGTTTTTAAAATTTTTTATTTATTTACTTATTTGAGAGAGAGAGAGAATGGGCACGCCAGGGCCTCCAGCCACTGCAAACAAACTCCAGATGTATGTGCCCCCTTGTGCATTTGGCTTATGTGGGTCCTGGGGAATTGAACCTGGGTCTTTTGGCTTTGCAGGCAAATGCCTTAACCGCTAAGGCACCTCTCCAGCCCAATAAATAAAAACTTTTTTTTTTTTTTTAAAGAATACATCTTCTGAAAAAGTTTCCTTATCCAGGAACTAAATCCAGGTTGTGACCACGAGTAAAATGAGGCAGATGGTAGCTCATCCCCCAGGCTACCTCACCTGAACAAATTTTTCCACTAGTAACCAGCCACAGTATGACCACAGCCTCCAACAGCAACAAACACTGGGGCTGGTAGGGAGGGTGAGGCAAATTGTAAATTGTACATGAAAACTATACTAGAGTCTATTGGTCCCCCAAAGAAGCCCTGTCTCTAGTGGTGAAGTACTTCCTATCAAAGAGGCGGCCACAGCAGGCACCCATGAACCCAGGCTGGAAGGGTGGCCAAGATGCACTTCTGCTATGTTTCTACACTTTTATATTCAACTGAGAAATGATTGTTGTGCACATTTATGGTGTAAATGACTTAATATATCTATAATTAAGGAGAGAAATCCCACATCAGTCCCTTACGTGGAACCTGAGAAGGTTGAACTAGAAGAAGTTAATGGAGGATGGTGGGAGGAAGTGGGGAGAAGGGTTGTCACAAGGGACCAAAGGGCCACTCAGGAGGACTCAGCTTGGGGAACCATAGCGAAGCAGGGTCAGTGTGATCAAAGGTAAGTTCTTCCAGGGCTGGAGAGATGGCTTTGTGGTTAAGGCACTTGTCTGGATCCAGGTTCGATTCCCCACTATCCTCATAAGCCAGGTGCACATGGTGGCACATGTGTCTTGAGTTTGTTTGCAGTGGTTAGAAGTCCTGGCATGCCTATTGTCTCTCTCTCTTAAATAAATAAAGAAATAATAAATTTTAAACATATTTTTAAAAATAGAAGAGAAACTATTGAAAAGAAGAAATTCAGTGGAGGGGGAATTTGAGAAGGGGGAAAAGAGAAAGTGGTGGGAAAAAGACTGATCATGATATATTGCCTGTATGTATGGAAGTTGCCAATAAAAAGTTAAAAAAATAGTAAGTCCTGTATGTTTTAGTGTCACTAAGAGAATCCCTTCCCTGTATCTCTGTTCTCAAGTGGTGAGGGAGATGCTGAGCTCCCTGGATTCTCACACCACAGAGTGGGAGCTGCCTGGTTGAGACTCCCACAGCTGGAAGAAAGAGCCAGGCAGGAAGTCTAGGCAGGCTGTATGCCCACATCCCAGGCCTCTGTCAGCACAGGAGGAGGTATGTAAACTACCACACATCTGTTCACATGAATCTGGAGTCTGTAGTGGCAGGAATCCTTAGTGCACCCATACTCACTCTTTCTCTGTCTCTCGCTTAAATAAGTAAACAAACATATATTTTAAAGTCAAGAAGAATGTCTTCCTTATATCTGAGATCACAAAAATGCTTGGGGCATCCAAGTGCTGTCAAACTCTTTCACACTACCTACAGAAAACATCTGTTTGGCGAAGGAACATGCGGGCAAGGGAAAGCTGAGGAATCCTGTCATGGAGCAGGGTGTCACAGGGTATCACTTCCCTTCCCCAGGACAGAAGCCCAGTGTGAAAGCACCAGCATATGAGACAGACAGCAGGTCACCCTCCCCTTCCAGGAAAACTACGTCACAAGCGGTGAGCCTGCAGATATGCCCACTGCTTCAAGACTCATAAAATACCAAGGCTGGCGTGGCCCAATGAGTCTTGTGAATTGCTTACAAAAATAAAATCCTGGCACGAAAAGAGGAAGACAGTAGAGACATTTGTGAAACAAAGAAAGTGGGCTGGTCAAGATGCACTTCTGTGTTTTACTGTTTGCATCTATAATGAACTTTCTTTTTTTTAAATTTTAGTGAGCAAGTGTGAGAGACAGAGACAGAAAGAGAGTGAGAGTGAGAAGAGAGAGAGAGAGAGAGAATTGGCATGCCAGGGCCTCAGCCACTGAAATCAAACTCCAGATGTTTCTGCCACCTAGTGGACATGTGCAACCTTGCGCTTGCCTCACCTTTGTGTGTCTGGCTAATGTGGGATCTAGAGACTTGAACCTGGGCCTTTAGGCTTCGCAGGCAAGTGCCTTAACCACTAAGTCATCTCTCCAGCCCTGTAATATACTTATCCTTTAAAAAAATATATTTTATTTACTTATTATTTATTTGAGAGAGAGAGAAAAAGAAAGAGAGAGAGAGAAAAAGAAGAGAGAGAGAGAGAGAGAGAGAGCGAGCGTGCCAGGGCCTCCAGCCATTGCAAATGAACTCCAGGTGCATGCATCCCCTTGTGCATCTGGCTTATGTGGGTCCTGGAGAATCAAACTAGGATCCTTTGGCTTTGACAGGCAAATGCCTTAACTGCTAAGCCATCTCTCCAGCCCCATGTAATGTACTTTTCAATGAGCAAATATACACATTTCAAATGGTAAGCAATCTGCCATACCTATCTCCCTAGAAGGCAAAACCTGTAGCATCCCTGTGATATGGAGCCTGAGAAAATTAAAGTAGAAATAGACAGCAGAGGATGGTGACCTGAGGCTGGGGAAGGAAGTGGGGAGAAGGGCTGGTGGAAGGAGCAAAGATCTCTCAGAAGGAAGAAATAAACTTGGGGTGTGATCTCACCACATGGTCATCCTGGTCACAAACAAGTCCTGCATATTTCAGTGTCGCTTGGAGAGTCCCTTTCTTGATTCTCTTTGCTCTTAAGCAGTGAAGGAGATGCTGAGCTCTGTGGAGGTGGACACAGTGGAGGGGGCAGTGAGCTGGACTGGACTCACACAGCCCCAGGAGAGAGCAGGCAGGAAGTCCAGGCAGGATGTGTGCCCCAACACCAGGCTCAGAGATCACTGTCAGCCCAGGAGATGGTGTGCAAACTCCCACACACTTTTCCACGTGGAATCTCACTCACAAAAGTATGTGCCCTGGCATTCTGCTCAGGATACACAAAGCTGTCTGAGGACTTAAAGCCCCAATGCCCCTTCCTGAGGAGAATGTCACACTATTGGCTGGGATACATCTCCTTGCCATGTTAGTCTGTCCTTTCATGTTTCTGAGCCTAGGAACATGGTCTTTCACATGGGAGAGAATTACTAGTCACATTAGCAAATCTTTTCCCAAAGCTGGCTTCCCAGATTGGCATTGTGCCAGTGAGATGGCTTAGCGGTTAAGCTGTTTGCCTGCGAAGCCTAAGGATCCAGGTTTGATTCCCCAGTACCCAAGTAAGAGGCCCCCAAAGCAGCAGAAGGTCTGAATACAAACATCCTGGAATCCAACCCTGGGCAAAGGTTAAGCAAATTCCAGTTGGGCATGACCCTCAAAGACAGTTGAATCCTCTCTCTCCTCCAGAGCTACTCCTTCAACACCCACCCTCCTGCATTCCATGTTGACTGCATCCAGGCCATCCACCAAGCAGGTCACGCTGGGAGGCCAGATTCCATGATTGGTGACAAGGTCACTATTTCATGATGACTGAATGACAGGTGCCAGAGCCAGCACTCCTTCTCAGGCAGCTCTCCTATCCCTACATGTCAACCACTGTCAACCATTCACACGGAGAGAGAGACTGAGGCTTTAACAGGACAAAACTTCACTCCACGTTTGTACAAAGCACCCAGAACATACATCAGACCACCTCTGAAGCTGTCCCTTAAGGGCAGAGCATCTCCCCAG
Organism: Orientallactaga sibirica; assembly: GCA_036365145.1. Taxonomy (NCBI): domain Eukaryota; kingdom Metazoa; phylum Chordata; class Mammalia; order Rodentia; family Dipodidae; genus Orientallactaga; species Orientallactaga sibirica. The sequence continues at coordinate 16,316,169 of JAEOAD010000011.1, forward strand.
GATAGTCTGCCTGGAGGAAACCCTAGTCAGCTGAGGTGAATAGGAAGAGACGAGTGTGTTGGGGTGGGCAGGGGCCTTGGACAAACGGAATCAGGAGAGAATTTCCCAGAAGAGCCAAGAGTGGAGGGTGGAGGGTTGGAACCAGCTGGTAAGGAGAGGAGGAGGGCTGTTGCTGACGGAAACCCAGCTTGCATCAAGGTGCAGAGGGGAAATATAGTCTGAGGTGTCTGCTTCCATGGTGGGCTAGAGCATCAGGGAGTGGCAGCAGGAAGCCCAGGAACCCAGGAAGCCCCCCCCCCCCATGAATCCAGACCTTCTCCTCCTGCCTGACCCACGCTTGGGCAGCTAGCTCTGTTTCCATCTGTGTCTTGGTCTCCTGTAGCCAGCTTCCTCAGCCTCAAATAGTGTCCTCCTCCTTCCTTGGTGTCCTCGTGCTTCTGTCATTGTTCCAACCCCGCCAATGGATTGCTGCCCTTGATGTTTTTCTGCAGCAATGGCTCTAATCATGCCATGTCGGCAAAGGATATGGAAAATTAAAATTGGAATCACATCTTGCAAGGGCCCAACGAGGCCAGGGTGTCAAAAGGTCTCGCAGCCTCCTGGGCACTGTGTGGAAGAGCCTAGATACCGGAGAGAGGCCACAGGGAGGGAAGCCGTCTGGTGCTGTCCAACAGTGACTTTGTTTATTTCCAGTACATTTTCCCCAGCATTTTCTACTCCTGGTCCAGTGTTGTCACCAAGCTCACAGAGTACAGGATCACAAAAGTGTTATGGCTGCACTGGAAGGTCACAGGTGACACCAGATGTAGTTAGACGAAAGGGAGGGACAGGGAAGGGCTTCATGCAGAAAAGTGACCTCTGATGACGTGGTTCATACGTCACATAGCCAAGTCTTGGTGCTGAGCAGGGACCAAACATGCAGTGAAGGAAGACTGAGACACAAATGTGTAATAGACACCTACCCAGGAGAGATAATCAGGACAGCCACCCAGGCTTTGGCTCTTAAACCAGGCACCCAGGAGAAAGGTGGGAAGGGGCACTAGGTGGGTGTTGTACCACCCCTTCTTGGCTGTCTTTCTGTCTTCACAGCCTGTGTTTGCTTAAATAGGGTGCCTTTGTATGTCCTCTGCTCTTTCTACTCCCAAGATAACATCAGTAATGGATAATCCGGGGCTGGAGAGATGGCTTAGAGGTTAAGGTGTTTGCCTGCAAAGCCAAAGGATCCTGGTTCGATTCTCCAGGACCTACATAAGCCAGATGCACAAGGGGGCACATGCATCTGGTGTTCGTTTGCAGTGGCTAGAGGCCCTGGTATGCCCATTCTCTCCCTCCCTCCCTCTCGTTCTCTCTGGCCTCTTTCTCTCTCAAATAATTTTTTTTTTTTTTAAAAAAAGGATAATCTGGGCTGGAGAGATGGCTTAGCGGTTAAGGTGCCTGCCTCCTAAGCCTAAGAACGCTGGTTCCGATCTCTAGGTCCCACGTTTAGCCAGATGCAGTGACGCAAGGGCGCAATGCCGCACTTGACCACAAGGGGGCGCCCACATCTGGATTTCGTTCTCAGCAGCTGAGAGGCTGCTGGCGCGCCCATCTCTATCTATCCTCCTCTCCCTCTCTCTGTGTCTCTCTCCCCCCCAAAAAAGAAAAAAATGGATAATCCATCAGTGTGTGTGTGTGTGTGTGTGTGTGTGTGTGTGTGTGTGTGTGTGTGTTACATACATATTAGTCCCAGGACCTTGCCCATGCCTGTCAGGCCCTCTACCCCTGAATTACACCCCCAGCCTTTATTTTCTTCTTCTTTAGCTGCTATCTCACAGTATCCCAGGCTGCCTTGCATTCACCATCCTCCAACCACCCACCCCCTGCACAAAGTCATAGCCTGGCGCTGAGCAGGGATTACCTGACACCTTGATCAGCTATGGACTGAAACCTCTGAAAATATGAGACAAAGGAAAATTTTAACTCCCTTGTTTATTGAAGACATTTTGTCACAGTAGTGACAATGTGTCCTTGGTGGCCCCACAGGTAACTGCTAAGAGCTTGGTGAAGAGGGGAAGTGGATATGCATACCAAAGCAGGGGAGACAGCTAGATGCCCCCCTCCACCTCCATCCTGTCTCCCTAGAGACCTAGGCTTTGGCCATCAGGTAGGTCATGTCAGGTATGTAGGAAGCAATGCAGAACCAGGTCTATCTCCTGCCCTGACAGAACAGTGTCAGCAAGCAGGAGGAGAACCCACATTACTTTAGCTGAACTGTTGAGACATTGCTGTTCCTTGGAACAGTAAGTGGACCCTGCCACACGTGGGGCACAGTGGTCTCCCACATGGCCAGCAGCCATGGGACTACTTTGGGCTCACAGTAATAGGGCAAGCCAGGCCCAGCACCAAACTGCTAATGGAGGGTCCTTCTGTAGACCCTGTTGGTGTCTGTCCAAGGAGGTCACAGAGGAAAGACACAGGCATTATATCTGGCCTTGGAGAATAGGGAACTTCATGACTGTTCTGCATTTCTCAGGAATGTCCTTTCTCTTACCTGCCTGGCCAAACCTTGTAAGTCACCAGAGCCTCCTTATCTGGTGGTCTGCACCGCCCAGCCCCGTCGTCAGTGATGATGGAGAGCACCTTGCTGACCTCGCTGAGAAGAGTGGCAGGTTATTTCCTAGAACCACATCCACGTGCCCTGCAGGACAGTAACTTGCTATGGAAGGTGAGGAAACACTTTGTCCTGTACTAAGCCAGTTACAGATTAGGGTCTCTCCTCCCCAACAAGATCTGGGTGTTTGGGGCAGGGACCTCTGAGGGCAACTTCATAATAGCTGACTATTGGAACACCCCACTGCAGCCTGTGTATATTATCACAGTGCAGAGGGTCACCCAAGGTGCTCTTCCCTCACAGACGCTCCAGAAAACATGGACAATAAGATTAAGAAAAATGTCCCTGGGAAGAAGCTACACCGTTCCCACCTTCTGGCTAAGACATCTGGGAGAAAGGCTATGTCTCCACATCTCTGCACTGTAACATGGACACACAGGTCAGCCTCTTCAGAGATGGGAACTTGGGTTCATTCCTCATTCATGTGCACTGACGGGCTTTCTGACCTGAGGGAGCCGCAGTGAGGGTTAGCCCCTAGACCTGAGGTCACAGATTCTGAACAAATGCAGAAAGAACAGAATAGCCAAGGCTGGTTGTGTGGCTGCTTCAAATGCACTGTAAGAGGATGAGATGGGCTCCTGTCTCGGTGAGTGGAAAGTCAAAATAAGCACCCCTGAGATGCACGAGTGGTGACAGGAAGACCTATCACCTGCAGCAGCCAGGGAGAATGATGGGCATCATTTCCAAAGCAATGCCTTTCTCAACAAAGTGAGTATGAAGATTTTATTCAGAAAGTCTATCCGTATCCATACAGTGGCTGGTTGATTCCTGAGCGTGCTCTGTTAAGGAGTACACTATAGTCCTGAGTAGGCTCAGTTCAAGGTCATGGAGCACATGCTTAAAAGATTAAAGTGAGGCAGGAATATTTCCGGTCCTGCTCACTTTGCACTGTGAAGTTGAAGCTGGAAATACAGGAGACTGTGAACGTGCATTGATAAAGGAGTCGCCCTGTGAGCTGCTGGCTGCGCCTCATGGCTGACAGTGACAAGGGCTGGGGACCTTTGTAGCACAAGGCTCCCAGGGAGCTGTTTGAGGCTAGGCAGCCATTTTCACTAGACCACTCTTTGCAAACTGATGGGAAGCTGTGTCCACATCATTCACTGGAACTAGGAGCCAGATGACCCCCTGCCTGAAGAGGGCAGGGTGGGAACCCCACACTCTTGTCAGGGGTGCCTCTGGGGTGCTGAGGACTGAAGGAAGTTTCTGGAAGGCAGGTCTGAGCTCATGGTTCTCCTGACATTCCTTCTGTAGGCAGCTCCAGGATGAGTGATGCCACCTGGATGGTTCCACCTCAGTGAAGTGCCCTGCAGGGCTCCAATCCCAGGCACTACTTACTCTTGGGAAGCCTGTGAGAACAACCTCAAGGCAACACAGGACTTACACATATAGTGGGATCCTCACCCCAAAAAGCCTGTCTCCAGCCGAGTCTTTGGGCCATGGGAGGAGGCAGTGGTCATACAAAAAGTAGACATGCAAGCAGAGCCTGAAGTGTTTGTGTGTGTCCTTGGTGTGGGTTGTTGATGAGGGTGGAACCAGCAAGAGTGTACACACCATCCAGCAATGGATGAACGTGCAATGAATGCACAACACTGAGAATGTGATTTAAAGGAGGGTCATGGGGTTCCCTGGAGAGAGAGCCCCATACTGACTGCACTCACAGCTTTAAGATATCTTTTTGGGGGGCTGGAGAAATGGCTTAGCAGTTAAGTGCTTGCCTGTGAAGCCTAAGGACTCCTGTTTGAGGCTCGATTCCCCAGGACCCATGTAAGCCACAGGCACAAGGTGGCACATGCATCTGGAGTTCATTTGCAGTGGCTGGAGGCCCTGGCATGCCCTTTCTCTCTCTATATATATTTGCCTCTTTTTCTCTCTGTCTGTCGCTCTCAAATAAATAAAACAATAAACAATAAATTGTTAAAAATATATCTTTTTTTTTTTTTTTTTTTTTTTTTTGGTTTTTCGAGGTAGGGTTTCGCTCTGGTCCAGGCTGACCTGGAATTAACTATGTAGTCTCAGGGTGGCCTTGAACTCTCGGTGATCCTCCTACCTCTGCCTCCCGAGTGCTGTGATTAAAGGTGTGCGCCACCATGCCCGGCTTTAAAAATATATCTTTTTTATTTTATTTAAGATGTATACATATATATATATATGTATATATATATATATATATAGAGAGAGATAGAGAGAGAGAGAGAAAGAAAGAAAGAAAGAAAGAAAAGAAAAGAAAAGAAAAGAAAAGAAAAGAAAGAAAGGAAAGGAAAGGAAAGGAAAGGAAGGAAGGAAGGAAGGAAGGGAGAAAGAAAGAAAGGAAGGAAGGGTGCACATGGCCTCTAGTCACTGCAAATGAACTCCAGGCACATACACCACCTTGTGTATGTGGCTTATGTGGGTACTGGGGACTCGAACCTGGGCTCTTAGGTTCACAGGCAAGCACCTTATGTGCTAAGCCATCGCTCCAGCCCAAGCTTTTATTTAAGATTAATCAACAGAAAACTATGGGGAAGACTGGAGGGATGGCTTAGCAGTTAAGGCACTTGCCTCAAGATACTCCATCCAACGTGAACAGCTTTCCATGTCCTCAGGCTTAGCTTGTACAAAGATGACCCTATTGTGAACAAGCTTGATGTCCTCATCTCCCCGATTTAGCTTGATGTCCAAAACAGAGGACTGGGGTACAAGGAGGGTCCATCAGGAGTCCGGCTGGGAAGGCAGAAAAGACAGGCTGGCTGACCCTCTGGTTGTGGTGCAGCCCCAAGTCCCAGAGACCTTTTCCATTCCCTGGTGCCAACCCTTGAACCAGACATGTTTTTTCGTGACCTGGGTCATCTTGTCCAGTCACTTTTTTTTTTTTTTTTTTTGGTTTTGCGAGGTAGGGTCTCACTCTGGTCCAGGCTGACCTGGCTCAGGGTGGCCTCAAACTCATGGCGATCCTCCTACCTCTGCCTCCCGAGTGCTAGGATTAAAGGCGTGTGCCACCACGGCTGGCTTGGGTGCTGTTCTTTTTATTTCACTATTGCACCAGTTGATCAAGAAGCCAACCTCATTAGGTATAGGATCTCCAAAAATGATCACAAACACTATAGGCATAATTGTCTGGAAGCTTCTTCTAGCATGTGTTTGATGGGGGGGGTCTTCCAGCAGAGACATTCTGCTCATCTCTACTGCCAATCACATGTACCTATCCTCTCCTATCCATGGGAGTTTATTTGTTATTGTTGCTGCTGTTTTTGTTTTGTTTTGTTTTGTTTTGTGAGGTAGGGTCTCACTCTAGCTCAGGCTGACCTGGAATTAACTATGTAGTCTCAGGGTGGCCTCGAGTTCATGGCAATCCTCCTACCCCTGCCTCCTGAGTGCTGGGATTAAAGGCATGTGCCACCACGCCCGGCACTGCTATTGTTTTTGATGTGTGTGATGTGTGCAGATTCATGAGGGGCACACGTATGTGTGTGAGAGAGCCTGCATACGTGTGTGTGTGTGTACATGCGCACGCGTTTACAATGACCAGTTACTCCCCACCTTATTTTTTGAAGCAGGGTCTCTCGCTGAACTTAAAGCTTCAACTAGACTTGCTAGCCAGTAAGCTCCAGAGATCCCCTCTCTCTGCCTCCCCAGCACTGGAATTAAAGACATGAATGCCACATTCGGTGTTTTTACGTGGGTACTGGGGAATCCAAATTCAGGTCCTCGTGCTTTCACAGCCAGCACTTTACCCACTGAACCATGTCTCTAGCCCCAGGGCTAGGTTCTGACCTTCCCCCCTCAACACAATGGATGTTTGAAACAGAGGCTAGCACTAAATCCAATATATACTGAAGACCTTGTGTCCCAGCCGCACAGCCAAAAGATGACAATCCTAGGACCCAGAGGAGACAGGGGCCACCACCTGCAGAATGCCACCACCATGAGCAGTGTTGAACACCCTACTGATGGTCCTTACCACAAATCTCACAGCAGCCAGGAACCTGAAGGGGCCTCAGAGGTCATGTGGCTTGTCGGGGTCCCTTATACTCTGACCTCCCTTTCCTGGAATTCAGTAGGACTCAGCAGGATCGACCTGGGGCAAAGCTTCCTCTGGGATCTGATGGAGTCTGTGTGTCTTGCAGCCTGTGTATCCATGGGTTACCTCAGGGTAAGTAGTCCAGGCATCCTTCCCATTCCCTGTGTGGCCAGATCTGAGGGGTGTGTATACCTCCCCACACTGAAGCATGTAAAACTTGCTCCACTCCAGCCCTGAGCACTTTTATTTTACACCAAAGAAGTGTCCAAAGCCTCATGACAAACTTCCCAGGAGATAACTGAGGCACACAGGCTGTTCTAGTCAAAGTCAAGGGGTATTAAGAAACAAAACCCATTGCTTGGGTGCAAGGTCACTGAGAAATCTTGTTGGAGCTGAACTGAGATTCTCCTCCATGGAGACTGTCTGACAGAAAGCTGGAAAAAGCTACACTGTATGCACCTCCATGGGAGAGAGAAAGAAGTCATCAGTGGAGATTAACAACAGTGGACCTTGCAAACCTTAAGTTTGGCCAGCCAGGCCAAATGAGCCAACAGGTGCAATAGTGGCATGCCTGTTATGGGGGAAAGCAACTGCTCTCTAATTGGACTGGAGGCCCACTCCGCGGTAGGGAACACATCCCTGATGCTGGAAACCTGTGACATGGTGTAACACCTGCTGGTGTCTGGCTAAATGTATATACTATGCTCACCAAACTGCCAGGTAAGCACTTCTCTTATTGTTCAGATACTATATATATATTTGGTTTTTTGAGGTAGGGTCTCACTCTAGCTCAGGCTGACCTGGAATTCACTATGTAGTCTCAGGGTACCTCAAACTCATGGCAATCCTCCTACCTCCATCTCCCGAGTGCTGGGATTAAAGGCCACCATGTGTGTGCCATCATGCCTGACCCTTTTTTTTTAAATTTAATTAATTTATTTATTTGAGAGAGAAAGAGGCAGAGAGAGAGGGAGGGAGGGAAAGAATGGGCACGCCAGGGCCTCCAGCCACTGCAAACGAACTGCAAATGCATGTGCCCCCTTGTGCATCTGGCTTACATGGATGGGTCCTGGAGAGTTGAACTGGGATCCTTTGGCTTTGCAGACAAATGCTTTAACCGCTAAGCCATCTCTCCAGCCCTCATACCCATATATTAATGCTACTCTCACTTTTGGTTAGAGAAGCTTCTTTTTTTCAGATGGCGGTGATCTCTGGGATGACTCAAAAGGCTCCATGGTGCTGAAAAGTGACAGAGGAGTGCTCAGCACTGAAACATCTCTAACACACCTTCCAAGATTCAGGGTCCATTGAGGAAGAGGTGGTGGAAAGAATGTAAGAGCCAAAGGAAGGGTAGGACTCCTTACAATGCACTCTTCCAGACACAAAATGGCCTGGATACCCATGACCTTGCAGTGCCTGACACTACTTACGCAAGACCCTCCTAACAGGAGGAAAAAATGATGACATCAAAATAAAAGAGAGACTGATTGAGAGGGGGAGGAGATATGATGGAGAGTGGAGCTGTGAAGGGGAAAGTGGAGGGGGAGGGATTTATCATGGTTTATTCTCTATAACTATGGAAGTTGTCAATAATAAAAAATTTTTAAAAAGCAAAAAAAAGAAAGAACCCAGTTTCAAACTCCAGCGGCAGGCTTCCGGCGCCCACTTCTAACCTCTAGGCCTATTAGTAAGCAGGGGCCCTGCAAGGGCCAGACCTCTGGCCACACACTCTTTCCTCTTTGTGAATTTTGAGGCCAAGTTGGACGGAAGGAGAGGTGTCCACTCACACTCACAGCAGGGGATGGGAGGGTCTTCCACCAAGGGCCATCTAGGACACCAGGATTGGGGGCAGGGAGCATGCTATAATTTGGAGAATGACAGCCACATGATTCTGCCTCTGAAAAATCCCCTCAGTTTTTTTGACGGCAGCATCTGCTGTAGTTCTGGGTAGAAAATGGCACCAGGCTTTGGTCATAGTTCTCACTTCTCTTCCTGTAAATGATTGTGGCCTGGAACGTTCTATAAAGGAAGTGGTTGCTTTGTGGCCCATAGACCTGGAGATGAAGAGCTTCTGGTCAAATGATTCAGCTTTAAACCACGCCCCCCAGCCCCAAGCAGGCTGCCTTACCCACCGTGGCCCCTGGGCTCAGCTTATAGGGAGGTTCTGGCCCGCTGCTCACTGCCCTCTGCCCAGGCAACCATGTGGCTGGTGGTGGTGCTCACCATCTGCTGCCTGGCTTCCAGCACCCACGGGACAAACTCTCCAGGTAAGAGGAGGATTCCCTGGCCACTTCTCAGTGTACTGTCCAAGACTGCCTAGTGGCAGTGGCTGCCTGGGGCCCAGGCTTATCCCAAGTCTTCCCTAGTACACTCTCCTGGCTTGGCGATCCAGGAAGGCACTGAGCAAGGGATTGTGAGTTTTGGTAGCAGCTGCCTTCAGGCACAGTGGGCATCTGGGACTAAGTCTGGAGGAAGTCTCAGGGATGGAAGGAGCAACATCTGTTTTCTGCTTTGCTAGGGCCCACCAGAGGGACAGATGGGGACAGAGCTGTCCCCAGTCAGGCAGCTTCTATCTGATGGCTCATCCTTCCTGCCTAATGCATCTGTCCTCTGATTTGGCTTCAGAGATCTCAATGACTGGATGTTTCTATTTTTGCATGCACATGTGTGTGTAGAGTATTGTGATGTAGTGTGTTATGTGTGGTGCACACTGTGCATGTGGTGGCCAGCGACCTTTGGGTGCCCTTCTCCGTCACTCAACCATGTGCTCTCTGGACATGGTCTTTCTCTCAACCCAGGGCTGCTGTTGGTCAGCAAGCCCCAGCGATTCTCCACTGTCCACCCACTGTGTATTGGGGTTATAGACATGTGACCAGCTAAAAAAAATTATTTGCAAAGACAGAGAAAAAAAGAGATGGACAGAGAATGAGTATACCAGGCCCCTAACCATTGAAATGAACTCCAGATGCATGCATCTGTGCAGCTCTCTCCACATGGGTACTAGGGAATCGAACCCAGGCCTTTAGACTTTGCAGCCAAGGGCTTTAACCACTGAGCCATTAAAACTTTTTCTTTCTCTTTTATTAGTTATTTATTGACAACTTCTTTAATTGTAGACAATATCCCATAGGACTTCCCTCCCTCCTCCCAACTTTTTTTTTAACGTGGGTTCTGGGGGATTTGAACTCAAGCTGTCTTGGACCCTCCCAAGCCTTTATGCTTAAGTGGCAAGTGCTCTTAACCACTGAGCCATCTCCCCAGCCTGGACACGGGTGGTCAGTGTGGGCAGGAGGTGGTGGCAGGAGGGGGGACTTTCTGTGGCTGGAGTGCTGGGGCATAGCTGGCTTGGCCGGCCTGCTCTCCACATAGACATGAGTGCCTGCTCCCCTGAAGGCAGCTGGGTGGCATCCTCTACAGCAAGAAGATTCATTCCATGTATGTAGACCTAAAGGGTCCTGCTTGTGACCAACAAGGACAAACCCAGGCATAAGACAGCTTTTGCCATCCTTCCTCTTTAGAGCAGGCTGGATCTGACCACTGGTAACACGACAGTGTTCAGGAAGGCACAGTGACAGTCATTAGGGACACAGGGTTCCCCCCCTCCATTCATAATTAACAAATTGAGAGCCACAAAGTCAGTAACATGGTGTGGTGCACAGACTCTTAGATCTGATAGTGTCCATGCTGTGATTCGAGGGTCAGTTGAGACAGGCAAGCGTAGGAGGTGGCCAGCTTCTCCTCTCATAGACAGGGATGAGCCACAGAACTCAGAAGGTGGTCAGCACACAGATAGTTAACAGCACTGGTGAATAAGGCAAGAGACAGCAGTGAGCTGTCAGCCCACAGACCCTGCCTCCCCCCATCCCCTGCTGCTTCCTGCCCACTTAGCGCTCTCCAGGAGGTCCACCCTTCCTGGCTGGCCTCCTGTTCTCTTGCCCTGGGTGCACAAGGGGAAACCAGTGCAGAAGCTTGGTGTTCAAGCCCCAGAGCCTCCTTAGCCTAGGCGTGGGGTCTCCTGGAGAGGGCATGCCCCAGCAGTCCTATCCATGATGTGTACATTCTCTGCTTGCCTCCTTTGGGTGTCACCTAACAGGGTGGCCACATCTACAGGGTGGTAGTGCGATGTTATGGGAGAGTCCTTGATGGAGACTTTGGAGGACTGTCCATGTCCTGTCATTGACCATGTTACCTGCCTGCTGGTATGCAAGGCTGGCGGAGCCCTCTCCAAGCCCCCTGCCCACATCCAACTGCTCAGGAGCCTGTTGCAGCCCCTCTGGGTCATCTCCCCCTCAGACCTGCTTTCTGTCCCTGGACCCAAGTGAGCACCCAGAGTCCACACTGACTCTGGGGTTGATGATACACCTGCTAGCTGTGGAGCCTGGAACCCCTTTCAGCCTGCCACATCACCTACGAAAAGCCAATGACTGCCCCTACCCAGGAGTCTCAGTGCAGGTGGCTCAGGGATGGCACTGGTGAGGCCCTGGGAGTGGGGGATGGAGTACTCTCAGCGGCACCTACCTCTTGCTCATAAGTCTGTGGTCAGGCCTTCCTCAGCTCTGCTGCTGAGTCCCACCCCACCCCCACCCACGGCGCTGCCATCCTTCCTGACGCTGCCATCAGGCCTTATGTCCTTAGCTGTAAGACGGGGTGCTCAGAGAACCCTCTCAGGGCTCAAACTGCTGGGAACCTTGGCCCCAGACAAGCATCTGGCCCCTCCCCATCTCCTCTATATCCTCTACTTTCTGTGGTGACAGAGTCCTGGAGTCTTCTGAGGACGCAGGACATGGGCAACAGGGATGCTGAGCGTGCCCTCTCTGGGTATCTGTCCTCATTCTGCATCTAGGAGCTCAACTACACAGACCCCAACACTGGGTCCACACATGCTTAGGGCAGCGTCCCCATCCTTCAGAACTTAGGAAAATGCCACATCCAGTGTTCTGCCCTTTCACCGTTGGTGAGAATGGAAAGCCATCTTTCTCAATGTGTCATTTCTTCTACAAAGATCCCCTATTACCAGTCACCCTGTCCTCTCCCCTGTCCCTTTCCAGTAAGGCTTACAGAGAGGCCTGTCTGCCTGTGCAGAGGGCTGTAGCAAGGGCAAGGAGCGTGGCTTGTGGCCTGGCTCTGGGGGCTCTACAGGCAAGCTCATGGTCTGTGGCGTCTGTGCTGAATACTAACCTGCGGTCCTTTTAGCCAGGCCAAGCTGAGGGGATAGAGACCAGAATTCAGGCTGGGCTGAGTTCTCCTAACACTGGACCACTTCCTGTTCAGTTGTCCTGTTGCCTGGAGCTATGTTGAGAATTGCCCTGGGTTCTGAAAAAGGTTGTGTGGGCAGGGATTAGGGGACAGAGACTACCATTGTACAGTTCATGGCACCTGTCCTCAAGGTCAAGGACAAAGCATCATGGGAATGAATAGCAAATGGATGGAGAAGGGGCCCGGGCCACATGGCTGAGAGAAACGGCACCACCGAGGCCCATGAGTGAGGCATGACCCCTAGACCAAGTGCCCCACTGACAGCAATGTTTTTTCATCAGGTTCTTTGGTTTCTTTCAGATTTTTGTTCTCAGGATCTGAACTCGGGTGTGAAGCCAGGATTTCCTAAAACAGTAAAGACCAACAACCCAGAAGTGCTCAAGGCGGCCAGGCACAGTGTGGAAAAGTTTAACAACTGCACAAATGACATCTTCTTGTTCAGGGAGACCCACGTCAGCAGAGCCTTGGTGCAGGTGCAGGGCTGGGGCTGGTGGCTCTGGGAAGCATAGCAAAGCGGGGAGAAGGGGAGAGGGGAAGGCAGCAGTCAAAAACAGGGTCGTCCAGAACCAAGCACAGCCGCCCAGGGGCTTTCCTTAAGTAAGCCACCAAACCTCTGGGCCAGAGCCCATCAGTGGGAGTAAGGAGGTGCAGGGAAGAAAGGAGGCTCCCAGGGTGGTACGCGGAGGCTGACATCCTGCCAGGTATGGGGGAGGAGATGCAGCAGCAGTTACATCAGAGCTGTCCAACCAGGACCCAGGTACCCTGCCTGCCCCAGGCTTGCTCCTCTCCATTCTCTACTGAGAGTGTTCATTCCCATCCGAGAGCCAAGCCCACTCCTTTTTCTGACCCACAAACCCACTCTGCCTCTGGCCTGTTCATGTCACCTTGCAAAGATCTCCTTAGTGCCCGGCTGTGTCCACTCAGCACTTCCCTGTTCCATGGCACTTTGTAGAGCACAGCCTGTCCCAAAAGCATATGGTGGGCATGAATGACTAAAGGGAGATGGCTGGCAACCTCTATCATCTGCTGAAGCCAGGAACACTGTGCAGCCCTACACTGATGTGGGAAACTGTGCTGCGGCCCAGCGGGAGAAGAAAGCTACAGCAAGACCCTGCTCCACATCATTCGTGTCTGCCCTGGGCTTGGGGTCAGGGTGGCTTTCAAAGTCTCCTGGTGGTAACTATGAACTCCAAGAGTGGTATGTTCTCGTGTTAGGAAGGGTGCTGTAGGGACAGTCTGGCATGTGGCAGTGTCAGCACTCCAAGGCCCAGCCTCAGGCAGTCAGGGAGATGCTCTGGACCTGAGTGCCCAGGGTCCTCCCAGGAGGGGGATGTGACATTGTTCTACCCCCCTTGTAAATGTTGGAGACGTCATTTCACATGGTATTTGGTTTGACTGAGAGTAAAAGTTTTACTGAGAGAAACTTTTCCCCAACTACTCAGAGACCACAGATGAAGAGAAAGAACTAAGTCACTGCCATGCCTAAGTGGAGAAGGTAGGGCTATTTGGAAACCTAAGTATCAGTTCCCAGGAGCAAAGAGAAGCCACTAGAGTCATGTGGAGGCCAGCAAGCCTGACATCCATTTACACACCACAGGGGGCTGTAGAGTGGGTTAGGTTGCAGATTAGACAAACCCGGACTTCACCTGTGGCTTGGGCAACCCCAGCCTGACATCCCTCCCGAATGCAGAGTTTGGGGCATAAGAGAGGACACAAGATCCTCGTCACAGAACAGAGCCGGCACTGCAGTAGGCAGGGGAAAGGATGGCTGGATTCTAGACCTGCTTCTCTGCAGCAGCTCTTCTGATAAGTCCCGAGCTTTCCTCCCCGCTACACCCCTCACCAGTGGAGGAGCTGCCACCCCTGCACCATGTGCCAAGTAATCCAGGTCTCTGATCTTTGGTTTCTTCAGGTGGTAAAAGGCTTGAAATACATGCTGGAGGTGGAAATCAGCAGAACTATATGCAGAAAGAACACCCACCCCCGTCTGGACGACTGCGCCTTCCAAAGCAACCCTACCTTGAAGCAGGTTAGGCAGAGGAGCCTGGCCCTCCTCTACCCAGCTTGCCCTCTGGGGTCCAGGTGCCTTCCCTGACGGCGCACTTCCAAACTTCATTCCTGAGCAGCTCTGGCCTCCCAGTGTCCCCTCATAACACATGGACACAGGCCAGCAGGGAGTGGGGACTCTCCCAGGGACACAGGATGGCAGCATCCTCCTCGCTCTCACAGGGCCTACACCACCTGCCCTTCACTCCCTGAGGTGCCTCTCCGGAGAGAAACACTCTGGATTTGGGGGAGGGAGATTAAAGTGAGAAAAGCTTTCAAGTAATTCAGAAATCATATATATGGCATATACATACATAAAGCATGTCATATATATAGCCCAGCACATATGAGATGAGCTGTATCATTCTACATGATCTTTGTACAGGAAAAAAAGCAATGTAGAAAAATTTAACCATTCATAAATCCAGGTGAATTCTGATATATTCTATAGATTCTAATTCTGATATATTCTTGAATCACTACAACATTTCAGTAGGCCTGAAATTTTTCAAAATTAATCCCAGGGGGTTGGGGAGAAGTGAACACATACACACACAGTTCCCATCCTCCTGGCACACTCTGCCCAAGGTGGGCAGGGCCTCTGTGGCAGTCAAGGTCCTCAGGTGGGCCCTTCTTTGTTTCAGACTCTGAGCTGCTACTCCGAGGTCTGGGTCATCCCCTGGCTCCACATTTTCGACGTGCCTGTTCTCCGTTGCCGCTGACTTCTTCCTCTCCAGTGAGACCACGACTGTGACAGACACAGCACACACTCTCCTTGACCTTCTGCCCCAGCCTGGCCCTCTCACTAGTGAGCAGCCAATAGATGTGCCAGTGGCTCTTCAGCATGGCTGAAACAGAGAACCTCCTGGCCAGATTAACTCTATTAGGTCATGCTTTCTAGTGTTGTGTGCCTAGATTCAGGGTAGGGCATGAGCCCTCTGATGGCGTTACTATAGCAGGGGGTCAGGGGAGAGGACCTAAGGAGGCTGTGTAAGGAGGCTCACTCAGGCCTGACTTCATGAGCATTCCTCATCCATCTCCTTGTCTTTTATTAGCATCAGAGCACTTGGTGGGACCAAAGTGTGCTGGTGGGGATTCATCATAAATAAAGGGCTGATCATCTCAAAGAAATAGCTGTGTCACCTTTCATAGAGTTAAAGTGACAGGAGCCTTGCCAGAGGTCCTGCTAAGTGATCTGCCGAGTTTAGTTTACTTTTGAAATCCCTTGGGGCTTGTGTGGTGATAAGCGATGAGCCCAAGTGTGCTGAATACCTAAGCAGTTAGCCCAGACCCTGTCAACAACAGGCAAGGGAGCAGTACCCAAGAGGGCGGGTTTTGGGGTGTTCCTGCTATATTTCTGAAGGAGCAGGGCTTCCACCCAAGTTCTCTGCTGCCATGAAAGCTGAGGGTTTAGAAGTGCTCAACACCTGGGCAGGTGGAGAGGGAAGATGGTAGGACTACAACTCATAGGGCCAGACGTGGGGAGCCCTGATGAGGATGAGCTGGGGATAGACAGGCTGTGCAGGGGCCTGAGAAGGGAAAGGGACGACTGAAGGCTATAGAAGGAGTCCTTCGGAGAGTGCTGGAGTTTGAGCTGTAAGATGTACTGAGAGAGAGAGAGGGCTGGCAGCCGGGCCCTAGAGATTAATTCTGAGGGAAGGTGACCCCGGCCCAGGGCCAAGGAGTCCCAGTGTGGATGCAGGGCACCTCACCACAGAAGGATATGGGCATTTGGAAGTGGCACAAACTTGACAGGAAAGAAAACGTGCCTCAAATGTGCCTGGCAACATAACTGCTATAAAGTTTATTACAGCAGACACTACGAGGGCTGCCTCCGCTTCCTTCAGTGATGGGAGTTAGTGGAATTCTAAATCACTCTTCATGTTTGCTGGCTTGACTCACCCACCTCCTGACTAGTTAATTCAAGGATATGGCAGCAATGCCACCAGACAATCATCTCACACCACCAGGGACTCTTGGGGCCACCGAAGGCAATCTTTTTTGAATTTTTACGTTTTGGTTCTTCAGGGTAGGGTCTCACTTTAGCCCAGGCTGACCTGATATTCACTACGTAGTCTCAGGGTGATCTCAAACTCATAGCAATCCTCCTACCTCTGCCTCCTAAGTGCTGGGATTAAAGGCGTGTGACACCATGCCCAGGCAATTCTTAATAAAGGCCCTATTGAGGCCACACACAACCAGATGGGAAATCACACAGCTGTAGAAGCAGAGGGACGTCAGGACAAAGCTGAATAGGGACCTGTGTGACATCCATGATGCAGCAGCAGGTATAGGATCCCTTGTCCTAGTTCCCATAGAGCACAGACAAGGGCATCAAGATCTGCACAACTCTTCCCCGAATCCTGACAGAGCCCACGCTGAATGTTCTAGAAATTTCCTCAGCCACATACTCTTCACCAGCTATGCTATGCCAGCTCCATGGCCGTGTGCTTCAGGCCACCCTTGCAGCTGGCAGACAAGCTGGGCTAAAATTGGTGCTCCACACCATCATCATGCCCACCACCACCCACAGACTCTCCACACTGTTCTGATGCCCAGGCCACCCCAAGCCTTGGAGACTCCAGGGCTCTGCAGTGCCACCAAGGTCAGGGCCAGAGCCCTTGAGACCCACAGGGTGTAGTGGCAACTTCCCAGAAGGCCCTGGGAAGGGTGCCTGTCTCCTGTCCAGCCTCACAGAGCATTCCTCAGTCATGGCACCGAGGTCCCCAGCTTGGTCATGTGCTAGCTGTCACAAAGCCTTGGAGCCCCGGATCTTATCTGTGCAATGAGGCCATCCGTCCTTGCACCTGACAGTCTGTATATGGAGCCAGGGATGGACGGTACATGTAGTTCTAGCTCCTCAAGGGGCTGGTGCAAGGAGATGGAATCTGAGGCCAGCCTGAGCGACATGGAAAGATTATGTCCCACAACAGTCAGTATATGTGAGAACTTTTCAAACCATACACAGCACCCTGCAGAGGTATGCTGATAATAAAAACCACAAACGGGAGTTCATTCCTATGAAAGGCAGTAACTGAATCCTAATGTACTTTTCAAAAGCGTATGGAAAGCCGGGCGTGGTGGCGCACGCCTTTAATCCCAGCACTCGGGAGGCAGAGGTAGGAGGATCGCCGAGAGTTCGAGGCCACCCTGAGACTACATAGTTAATTCCAGGTCAGCCTGGGCCAGAGTGAGACCCTACCTTGCAAAACCAAAAAAAAAAAAAAAAAAAAAAAAAAAAAAAAAAAGCATATGGAGGCACACTATGACTTGCCTTATTCATTTTAAAAGCATATTGATAAATTCACATTGCAGCAAATTCCTCAAAAGCATGCTACATACTTAACCCTTATAAGAAGACGATCTTGAGTACCTCATCATGCCAAATTATCAGATAAACACAGGAAATGACACTTGCAGACAGCAAAGCAATAGGTAATCAAAAATCAAGATTCCTTTGATGAAAACTGTGAAAAACAACTCGGCAGCTTTTCAGCAGTGAGAATGCAGCCCTAAACATAAGCTCTGTTCTCAGAGAAGGGAGAGTCAGCTGACAGGCCCAGCACCCTGAAAGAGCTTTTATAGAATGATTATGGATCACCTTACTAGTCTGACATACCTGACGGATTAGAACATCATTAGCTAGTAAAATGTACTTAATGACTATTCACTTTTCTTTCCTATAAAATGACACAAACAATAGTGACAGTTGTTCATCTGATGAAACAGGGTTGCATCTAGGGGCCTGTCTTATCACACAGGTTGCAACCATGAAGCCCATCTTACCACAAATCTACTGTTGCTTTATTCGTACAAAGTCAGTGCCAAGGAGGGCATGTAAGATTGAGCAAGATTAACCCTCATCCAAACCTGCCACTTCCCCAAATGAACCTGAGCAATGTGCCTGGAGGGGCTGGGCCAGCCAGTGTTACAACACAGACAGCTCCCATTGATTCCAGCTATCAAGACTCCTTGAATTTTTGTATCATCACCTATTATGGTCTTTGTTATTTCAAATGCTCTCTTGGGTAGCCTAACACTCAAGAAGGAAAGAGACAGATGCCAACAACATGGGCTAGAGACAGGAGAGAGCTCTAATGTCAACTTACCCAAGCTGAATCCATACTGGGAGCTGCCAGCTGACCCTGTGTGCCATGCAAAGTTCCATAACTTCCTTTCTGAGCAAATCAGATGGTTGCTTGACTCTAAAACAACACCTTTACCAAGACAGTATTATCAACACTACTAAATAAAAAAAAAAAAAAGAAAAGAAATGAAATAGAGAAGAAACTCTTGAATTATCAAGGCCACTTCATCAAAAAGGTTAATCAGCATAAAAGTGAATTTATCATTATTTATTATTATCAAAATTAAGACCAGTGTGTAGATGTAGTTATCTAGAAATAAACAACATGGGGCCTATTATACTAGTGTAAACATTACATCAACACATCACTACTCACATCTCTTGATCTAGAGGTGAGGAATCAAGGCATAGAAAGAACATTCCTAAGTCCACTTCCATGTAGGAACTGACTTGCTGGTGACCCAATTCCAGTGGGGTGGGTATTCACACAAAGAAACTTTGTGGAGTCTTCTTGGCCACTAGAATTGGTGTGCTGTTCTGAAGTACTCACTCAAGAGACTTGAAAACCTCTGGTGTGAAGGGAGGCCAGGTCACAGCAGTGCGGGTGGGAGGGCCCCCTTTTACCATGGAGGAACACCAGGGTCCCAGGGCCCATATCCCACACAACCCCTGAGAACAATAGGTCTTAGCTTGCATAATCCCTGCCAGTTGGCCTCACTTGCACTAGCCCTTCCATGCTGCACCCCCCATAAAAAACAAAACAAAACAAAACAAAAAACATGACATCACTTTAGAATGAAGTCAACGAGGCTGGCAGGATAGAGCCAGCACTAGCAGTAAGGTCCCTGGGCAGCTTGTCCCCTGCTCTATCTAGCAAACCCTGAGCCCTGTGAAAAGTACATGAACTTTCTCAAGATCTAGAGAATTCTTGTTCTTAGAGAACATTTTTTAAAGAGAAAATGATTTCTATGAATTCGTCTTCCCTGCAGCAGGTATGTAATGTTTCCCTCTAAAGGTGGCATCAAGCCCAGGGGCAGCTCTCAGGGGCCCAAACACCCCAGGTGTTGCAGTGGCTATTCCCAGTGCACCTTTGAGGGCTGACAGGAACACGGGTACAGAGCTGTTTCTACAGCTCTTCCTGGACAGGGTATGGTGGCTGAGTGTGACATCCTGGCATGCACATCGGGGGCAGTGACTGGGCTGGCTAAATAGACTGGAGGCTAAGCCTGCAGATGAAAGGGGATCTGAAGGAGCCAAGGTATAAGTGTCCATCATGTTCGTGCACTTCACTGATGTAGGTGGCCACCAGGCCATTAGGATCATGCAGGCTTCTCCGGAAGGCACCGCTGTCACTGACTTCCAGGACGAGGCTGTATCGTGGCACGAACTTCATCACCGTCTCCTGGCTGAACAGCTGGAAGGAAGTATGGAGAGAAGAGCTTACCTTCCGACTACTAGAAGACTGCAAGCAGGCCTACCACATGGCTCCTCACCACTTGGGAGTGGCCCATGTCTGAAGACAAGGAGGACCACAGGGCAAAGGCAGAATCATGCCTCCGAACCCCATGCAGATCAGGTCAAGGAGACTGAACTCACACAGGGACAGCAATGACCTAGCTAAATGGAGAAATGCAAGTGATATCCCAGGAGTTCACCACACTGAAGCCAAGGCTGAGAACCATCTTGGCCCACCGGCACACTGAGTCAGAACCAGCACAGCTTAATCAGAATAAACCACACGTCCTCTAATCAGGTTTAATATCCCGGAAGTCCAAGAGGCCAGCAGAGTTTTCAGAGATGTTCACATTCACAAAGCCTGGGAGGGTGAAGTCATCAAGTCTACCCATCATACATCCTAGGATATAGCCTCTAAACAAGCCCATTCTGCTGCTTTCCTTGAAGCTTGGCCTGCAGACACCTCTGGCACCCTGGGTACAGCTATGCTCAGATGTTGACTCACAGGGCTGATGAAAAGTTTTAGGCAGGGAAAGGTTGATTGTGTGGCTGAACAGGACAGGTGTGTGCAGAAGACAAGGGGGACCACAGTGGCTTAGAGTAGACCGTCAAGAGGTTCTGGAAGTGTCCCTGTAATGGAGTAGCCTGGTACAGGCTGTCAGAGCCCATGCAGGGTTAGGAGAATATTCAGCAGGGGCAGTGTGGTAGACAATGGGGCTCTGAGGGGGAAGATCAGGTTTTAGCACTTGGCAGGGAAGGGTCCACCCAGTTTGGAGTCCAGAGTCCAGCATGGGATCCCTCAGAGGAGGACAACAGACATAGAGTGATTATGCTTAGAGGAACTGATTAAATAATAAGTATATGGCTGGGAGTGGTGGCACATACCTGTAATCTCTACTTGAGAGGTGGAGGCAGGCATAACATGAGTTCCAGGCCAGCCTGAGCTATTATACAATGAGAACCTGTTTCAAAAGCAAAGGAAATATATGATGGATAATGGGATCCAAGTTCTCACAGTTAGACAAGGAAGGTATAAGCATGGGGAGAAATGAGAGAGAACTAGACTATGGGCTAGAACTGGAGCTACTGACACACTCCCTCCTAGAGGGATGCTCATAAGACTCACAGCTGAAGAAACTCCTAAGGCTCAGAAACTTCAGAAAATCACAAGATGCACAAGGCTCTTTCCCAAGATTATCACAACAATAAACTGAGGAGAGGCTAAGCTGCCCACAAATTGTGCATGGAGCTCTAGGGATACAGTGTGTGCTTCTAGCTGCTGATGCTGCCTTTGAGTCACCCATACTCTTGTTAGTAACCCCAACACCCTAACAAATGCACCGGTCACTAAGCTAGACTTCAATGGAGTTTTTTATGTGTGTGTTGTCAGTGCCATGTGTGGGGTGGAAAAATGTCTGTTCACATCTCCCCAGGAAAATTAACACAGCAAAGAGCCAAACAATCTGCTGGGTGAAAGATAGTAAAGAACTGACCCAAAAATGAAAGAGAGGTATACAATGGCACAGGAGGCATACTGAAGGGGCTCCTACTGGCCAGAGCTGATCTACATGAGCATTAAATAAATAACGACAATAACATTACAACCACTAATAAAATGGGCACCACGAGCAGACACTGACAGCTATAAAGTGCCTCCTCACAAGGACACTCACAAACACATGGAAAAGAATGACTTCACGGTGCACAAGCCTGCTTCCCCTGCTAAATCAAGGATCAAAGTTACCTCTAATAGAGCCAACTAACATCATGCCCCTTGACTCCCGTGTTGGGCCTGAATTTACTCATGAGACATCACACAAACCCACATGGAAGGACATCCTGCAGCACAACTAACCTGCTGGATTCTAAAGATTAAGGTCAAAAACTCAGAACAGAACTGTTACAAATTGAAGGAGAATAAAGAGACACAGCAATTGCCATACCTGATCCTGCTTTGAATTCTTTTGTAATCAAGGACACTGGGAAAACTGGCCAAGGGCAAATGGGGCTGACAGACCATAAACCTGCAAGGTATCCACATGACTTTACTGGTTTGTGCTGGTGGTAACAAAGGTGAATGCCTTGCTACGGAAAAAGCCCACTAACACTAGCTGAGAGCCTTGTGCCTCAAGTCAGCAACTTATTTGCCAAAGATTAATGGCAAAGGCTTCCTACCAGCCTTGCTCCTCTGAAACTTTAAGTTTCAAAACTAAAAAGTAGGGCTGGAAAGAAGGCTTAGTAGTTAAGGTGCTTGTCTGTGAAGCCTAAGGACTCATGTTCAACTCTCTAAGTCCCATGTAAGCCAGACACACAAGGTGATGCAAGCATGCAAGTTAGCACATGCATACAAGGTGGCGCATGCATCTGGAATTTGACTGCAGTGGCTGGAGGCCCTGGCATGCCAATTCTCCCTCCCCCCTTGCACCAAAAAAAAAAAAATTACTAAAAAGTAAAAGAAAACAGTCTCCAATGCCTTGGATAACACTTTCAATAAAACCAAACCTTCTTTTCAAATCTAAATCCTGTTGAGTTTTCCTCCTACTACCATCTCTCTGGAAGAGTCCTGTCCCAAAGATCCATGATCAATGCTCTCACAGCCCTGGAACATGCCCCTCCAATCTGGGTCACCTGGCTCGTTGTCTCACAGCCTCAGCTCTCTAATCACTCTATCAACAGCACTTCCTGATGCTTCCTATGTAAAAGCTCTGTTTTAAATGCTGAAGATAAAGTAGGAAAAAAAAGTGTTCTCATTATATGCCTGTAATCCTAGCACTAGGGAGAAAGAAGCAGGAGGATCAGGAGTTCAAGTCACCCTCAACTACATAGCAAGTTTGAGGTTACGTTAAAAAAAAAGAAAAGAAAAAAGAAAGAAAGAGAGCTGGCCATGGTGGTGCACGCCTTTAATCCCAGCACTCGGGAGGCTGAGGTAGGAGGATTGCCAAGGCCACCCTGAGACTACATCCAGGTCAGCTTAGGCAAGACCCCACCGTGAAAAACAAAACAAAAAAAAAAAGAAATAAAGGAAGGAAGGAAGGAAAGAAGGAAAGAAAGGGAGAGAGAAATGGAGGGGGAGGGTGGGAAGACAAAAAGGATGATGAGGCTGATGAGGCCCATGTTCTAGTCAGGGCAGACACAAGCCCCCAACAGAATGCGGTAACAACTCCATCCCTGCTAGACAAAAACTGACAGCTACAGAAACCAAACACTTCCTGTATTAGGGAAAGGCTTCATGTGTATATTCTCATGAACTGTTCTCAGCACCTTCCCATTTTATACATGAAGTGACTGAGGCAAAGAAGTCACATGCGTAAGCCCCATTCTGAGTCCTCTCTAGCACTCTGGCAAAGAGGATGACATTTCTTAGCAGCTCATACTGAACTTGTGTACTGGAGGCCATGGGCCAGCCTGACTGAGAAAACTCATGAGGCTTGTCAGTAAGTGCATGTGCACAGACCTACACTGTGGACTTAGCCAGTGCTGCCTGCCACCTCCAGTACTCTAACTCACAAATATTTTACTCTTCTACCTGTTCAAATATTCAATATCAGCCTCAAATATCTATTCACCATGTTATAAGGTTATTTCTACAAGTTATCCCTCCAAAGCTAAAATGAGCTGGGCCATGGTATTTTGTGGAAGACACTAAGAAAATGGCAGGATGATGCACGTTTAAAGGCTGCACTGAAGGGCCTGTGCTGGCACTGGTGGGGTGGATGGGTTTTGTTAATAAGACTTCAGTGACAAGGGTAGAAGGCCATGGAGCAGTTAGAAGGAAGTTGTTTATAAATGTGGCCACAAAAGGGAGAAAGATGCACCCAAATATTCTTCTCTGTGAAGGAATCAGGGGGAACGGCAGTATTGCAGGTCTAGAGGAAACCATATGCAGACTTAAGTAGCCAAGGCAGACAGGGAGTAGCAGGATGAACAGGTGGGGAAGCCACAAAGTCAGAATGGCATGGGACCAAAACTACCCAAGAAGAAGAAGAAGAAGAAAAAAAAGGGTGTGTGTGTTAAATGTTTAAAATTCTATTTCAGAAAAAATAAAATATGTTTACAAGTGGGTACAAGTACCAAATACTGTAAGTAGAAATAAAACTTTTAGGGCTATACAAGTAAAAAAAAAAAAAACAGATTAATTATTAGGATCATTTTCCTCTTGTTTTGTAAAGTTACAGCTTTTATAGTTACCTTAAAAATCATTCTTTTAATATAAGGCTTCTCAGATAAGAAATCTATCAAGGAAAACCCAGGGTTGGCACGAATGGATGACATGGCAACCCAGTACCCTCCAGAGCTGCTGGGCCGGATGTTGTCAGGAAATCCAGGCATGTTCTCCACAAACATATCTGCCCCTCCTTTCATGAGGCCAGATACATAGACTCTGAAAAACATACCCACACCAGTAATGAGTAGCAGAAAAAAATTGAGGAAAAATTTTTAGTCAAGTGTAAGAACAAAACTAGCCTTAGTCTAAATACAAGGTATAGAAAGTATTTAATTGGTATGTCATGGACATAAGCACTGCTCTGCGGATGCCTGGAGAACCACAGGCTTAGCCCGGCCACACAGGCAAGGGAGAGAGCCACAGCCCACCTGGCAGGAGAATGGACCATGCAGGCTATGCACAACACAATGCCAGTGATCTTCACAAAGGCCGAGACATGAGGAAGGAAGCTCAGCCTTGAACTTCACTTTATAAACAGAAGAGTGCCCTCAAACTTCCATCTACAAAGTTCCATCATAGTACACTCTGGAGAATAACTGATTGCTGAGCTCCTGCCACACGTACCTTCGTATCCTGGCCATAGTTGTCTCTGCCACTAGAACAAAGTCTTCCTCAGGAGAAAGCTGGACTCCATTAGGGAACCGCAACTGGTCCAACAAAACCTTCACTTCCTTTGTCACAGTATCATACTCCAAGAGGCTGCGCAAAGTCCAAAGCTGGGGTCACATGGGGGAGAGCTCACCATCTCCTGTAAGCTCAAAGCTCTGCTACCCCTCTGGACCTTTGGGCATAGGCCAGGGAAAAAGACTCATACTGAAGAGACCAGGCCCAGGCCAGGACCCTCTGCTTGGACCTAGTCCCAAGCTGAGTGGTGGTGGCTCTTTCCCATTCACAGCAGTCACACATGGTCCCCTCTTGTTGACCCAGAGCTAAGTCAGTTGAGGTAAGGCCAACACACCAGCTTTCAGAGGGGTGACCTGCCCATCTGTAATTGCCCCATGGATAGCCTGTTTGCTTCATTTTATTTCCTCACAAGTGATGAGAGCATCCTGAGCTATCACCTACTCCAGAGCCACTAAAGTCTTGTCCTAGACTCTGACACAGTGCTCAGAGACACCCCCCCCATGGTGCCCAGTAGCAACTGTGCTGCTGTCACCTGTCACCTATGGCGATCCACTAACTGAGTGTGAGGCCTGAAAGGAGCACTTGCCGGCCATCATCGGTGCCCTCCATCACCAGGAGCAGGTAGTCTCGTCTCTGCCACTTGCTGCTGGAATCTGTAAAATAAATCTTCCTCCCATCCCGAGTGATGGTGAGATCATTCACAAAGGACATTTTCTTCCCCTCAATGGGCGTCTCGGAAGACAGCAGCACTTTTACTTCACCTCAAGTTAGAAAAAGAAAGATTTACCGTCACTCTAGACATCTGCTTCTCAACAATTTCAAAATATTAAGCAGCTCAACTGATGTTTAAGAAAAAAACTTCAGTTAGCTTCTCTATGTTATAGTAGGAACAGTGCATTAACTGTTAAGTGCTGATTTTTTTGGTTTTTCGAGGCAGGGTTTCACTCTGGTCCAGGCTGATCTGGAATTAACTATGTAGACTCAGGGTGGCCTTGAACTCACAGCAATCCTCCTACCTCTACCTCCCAAGTGCTGGGATTAAAGGCGTGCACCACAACGCCCGGCTTTCTTTTCTAGACTAACTTCACCAAAGGCAGAGTCCTTCCAGCAAGAATGGGGAACACTTTCTGTTACTGAGGCCAACAGACTTTGAACAATTCATTAGTGGTATGGAATTGACTCACTCAGTCACATGCTTGCCATGCAAGAATGAGGACCTGAGTTTGGATTCCCAGCATTCACATCAAAAGCCAGGTGCACTGGTGCACACAGGAGGATACCTGAGACACACTGGCCTGCTAGTCTAGTCAAATTAGTGAGCTCCAAGCCAATCTCAAAGAATAAAGTGAAGAAAAAAAAATAAGGTGAAGAGGGCTAGAGAGATGGCTTAGTGGTTAAGGTGCCTGACTGCCAAGCCTAAGAACCCTGGTTCCAATCTCCAGGTCCCACATTTAACCAGACTCAAAGTGACGCAAGGGCGCAATGCCATACTTGCCCCCAAGGGGGCACACACGCTGGAGTTCATTCTCAGTGGCTGAGAGGCCACTGGCATGCCCTTTCTATTGCTCTCTCTCTTTCTCAAATAAATAAAAATAAAAATAAAATAAGGTGAAGAGTGACTTAGACAGACACCTGACAGTGACCTCTGACCTTCCTATCTCCTGCCTCACACACCACACTGCATATCACACAATCTATTAGGAGCAGTAGATAAAAGGATCTAGTACTATTTGTTTTCTTCAGAAAAATGGGAAATGTTTTGCTCATCTGCTTTTAATTAAGCAGTAGCAATGGTGAGTTGTAAAAACTAGCTGGGCATGAGAAGCATGCGCCTGTGGTCCTGTGTAAGAAGAGAAGGGCATGAATCAAGGAGTCTGCAGCCAGCTTGGGAAATTCAATGAAACTCCCATCAACACTAAAATAAAATACTAGAAAGGACGATTATTGGGTGCTAAGCTCTTTCTACACACAATCTTTTAGCCCTTCACAGTAACCCCACAAGACAGGTCCTATTATTACCTTTTCCTTCTGGAGGAGAAAATAAGAAAGAGAGGCCAAGTAACCTGCACAGTCACAACCAGCAGAAAGCAGAGCTGGGGTCACTGGGGTCACCCAGAAGGCCAGTCTACAATGCCCACCAAGAGTCCTCCATGAAGAGAGGACACAGCACTATTCTAACACTGGTCAGAGGGACATCATGACTGGTCGAGGGAGTGGAGGAGTAACTGTACAGAAAGGAGAGGTAGAAAGGAGGATGAAGGGGCAAATGCCCTCAACATGACTTTCTTGAGAGCTGGTGGCTAAAATACAGATGCAGAGGAAACCAGGGCAGACACTTAGGGAGCCTCAGACAGGGAGCTCTGAGGTAAGCTGTTCTTTGTAGGTAATACTTTCAGTGTTTCTCAATGAGTGAGAAAACATGAGGCTCCAGTGGACTGCACTTAACAAACCTTATCAAATCTGTTTATGCACATATTGCTTGAAAGACCTAAAATAATCATGGAAAAAAATAAATCATTGTCACATACGTTTCCGGGGATTGACTTCAAACAGTCCCTTGTATGCATCAACCACAAAAAGAGTTCCATTGGGCCCTGCCCGGATGCCCAGGGGTCTCCCACAGGCCGGCTCATCGTCTCGGGTCTCTAGGAAGACAAATGATAGGGATCAGCGGCTGCCCCATGAGCTACCTGTGCTCTCCTCATAATTTAAGTGTCTTTACACACCTTCCTAAAAAGACATCATGCTGTACAAAAGACCACAGCATCAGAATTAGACCTACCCCTGTAGGGGATCTTTGCAGGGTACACACTGAAGAGTGCTCAGTTTAAGTGCCTGCTACAGCTGCTATCATAGAGCACTCACTGAAGGTGCTCACTACAGGGTGCTCACTGCTCAATGTATGTGCTGAGCGGAGGGTGCTCACTGTGGCTGCTTACTGCCAAGATGTAATGGAAATGGCAGGTCAGAGAATGAAATATACAATATAAGTCCATCTGCAAGGGTGTGTGTGACCCATGAACAGAAAGTTATCTGAAAAGTTGATCACTAAAATGTCAGTAACAGTTACAACTGAAAAGACTCTAAAGAGATTTATTTTTGTATGTTGATGTTTCCATTTTAAAATGAAAATGCACATTTTTATAAAACATTAGTCATTAAAAATGGTAAGCAGGTTGTGTAGCTCAATGATAGAATACTTGCCAGAGACCCTCGCTGGATTTCACCCTCCAGTACTACAAAAAATAATAAAAATTTACATTAAATTATTTAAAAATAAAAATGATAAGCCTATGGATAACTAGTTTTTTAACAGCAATATTCTTTTACCCTACATTTCCAAAAATCTGAATAATTTAAGGATATTTGAACTATGAATGACACTGCTAAAATTCCTGATGTAGTAACAAAGCCATCTGTTGTTATAGCAGCACCCCCAAAATGCCAACTAACAGCTTAAGTTACCACAAAGGTGACCACAGACTGAATGGAAAGGTGAAGGGATATGGTATCACGAAGTCTTAGCAGGTGCATGGCCACTGCCCAACTGGGAAGCTAGGACTGCAGAGTGACGTGGTGATGGACACTAAGCACGGGAAGGTCCAGTAACCACAAGGCAGTACAGAGTTTGGCGTGACATGACAGCATGTCCTATCTGCCAGCTGATCACAGTTATCCAAGGATGAAACTGATATCTAGGGAAAGAGGGCCACAGTGTGGCACCTTTCTGAATGATGTGTCACTTACTGCATGGGCCTGAACCAAACCGGGCGATAGTCTCTATTTCCCCATTTTCAAGTTTTATAATGCGACCATCAGCTGTGCCAGTATACATCACATCTGTTTAAAAAAAAGAAAGGAAAAAGAATATTCAGGGTTAGCCTAGGAGCTGTAACAACATAGTCTCCTATACAAACGAGGTGGCTTGCTTGTGTCCTAGAAATGGCAGTTTTGAAGATCAAAGAGAAGCAATGTCTGGAAAAATTTTAAATCCTTAAAACTTACACTAAAATAATAACAATAAAAAAATACAAAAACCACTATGAGGCTTAGAGAACCTGATTCTGGAGCAGACAGGAGTCAGTGGTAAGAACTGAAGGGCTTTTCTTCAGTCTTGAAGCAATGAGGCTGGTGCTCAGCACTGGTACAAGCTCATAGTCACTCCCATCAGGGTCTGCTGCAGGCACCAATTATAACCCAGGAGAAGGGGAAGAACTGCTAAGAATCCCCCAGGATAAAACCAAAGCGTGCTAAGTGCTCACTCTGGCACACAGAGAAGTGAGCAGAGCCTTGAAGCAGGGAGGAGGTGATACAAATGCATGAAAGGCTCCATAGTTTTAATGTGTCCTGCAAACTCTACAGCAACCACAAAAAGACAAAAAACTTACCTGATATGCTAAGGAAATAAAATGAAACTATATAAAATGCTCAGTTTAGGAGCTAGGTTGTAACTTAAAAATATGATAGCACATGCAAGGCCCTGGGTTCCATCTCCAGCATCACAAAAAAGGGGAGGGAAGGAATGAGGGAAGGAGAGAGGGGAGTATGATAAAATGCTCAACTTAAATGTACAAAAGGGAGGAAGAGAATGAAAGACAAAGATAAACACCAGAAGTAAGGAATAGAAAACAGTAACAAATATGGCAGATGTAATTAACTCAATATACCAATAATCACTTTAAACAGTAATGGTCTAAATACACAAATAAGAGATTCATAGTGGAACAAAGTAGCGCACAATCATATCTTGTTTACAAGTACTGTCCCTTCTTTAATATAAAGACACATCTAGATTAAAAGATCAGGGAGGGGTTGGAAAAATGGCTTAGCAGTTAAGGTGCTTGCCTGCAAAGTCAAAGGACCTCGGTTCAATTCCCCAGGATCCATGTAAGCCAGAGGCACAAGGTGGCACATGCATCTGGAGTTTGTTTGCAGTGGCTGGAGATTCTGGCACGCCTATTCTCTCATTCTTTCTATCTGCCCCTCTCTCTCACTCTCTCTCAAATAAATAAATAATAAAATATTTTTTTAAAAAAAGATCAGGGAAGGGTTGGGGAGATGGCTTAATGGATAAAGTGCTTGTAACACAAGTGTGAGGACCAGAGTCCATACCCCCAGTATCCGTGGAAATGCTGAGTGGCATGGAAACCCACCTGTAATTGCAGGAAGGCAGAGACAAGGATACCTAAGATCAGCCAAATTGGTGAGCTCTGGGTTCAAGTGAGACCCTGCCTCAATAAATAAGTGAGAAGTAATTTCAAGGAAGACACCTGACATCAGCCTCTGGGCTTCCACATGCACACCACACACCGTCATGCATACACACACACACACACACACACACACACACACACACAAAGAAGATCAGGGAGGCCACACGAACACACACCTAAGACAAGCAGGAGTAACTATATTAGTTGAGTCAGAATTGACTTCAGCACACAACAACCCTTTATGGAGACTGCCTCACAACAAAGCATCAAAATACACAGGGCAAAACTGACAGCAACAGCAAGCAGAAAATCAGTAAGAACAAGGTGGATCTCTGCAGCACTACCAATGACATTGTCTGAATGTAACTGATACATCACTTCATCCAACAGTGGCATACAGATGGTTCTGTGTCCAGAAGTTTCACATCTGCAGATTTAACCATCAGAGATCAAGAATATTTTTTTTCGAGGTAGGGTCTCACTCTAGCCCAGGCTGCCCTGAAATTCACTACATAGTCTCAGGGTGGCCTTGAACTCACGGCAATCCTCCTACCTCTCCCTCCTGAGTGCTGGGATTAAAGGAATGCACCACCACGTCTGCCCCCTCCCCAAAGTTTTTTAATTGCATCCATACTGAACATGAACAGACCTTTTCATTACCTTCAAAATAATGTAGCATCTTTTTACATGACATAGTGTTTTCACTGTAAGCAATCTGGAGAACCCAGAGGATATGTGAAATGTTCCACCATTTTACGTAGGGAGTTTGAGCACCTGTGGATTTTGGCATCTTGGGAGCTTGGGGACCTGGCAGCTACCAAAGGACAACTATCATATAAATTCTCAAAAACTCACATGGAACATTTTCCACATCAGCTACTTTCTCACTGCTTGTAAAAAAATACCTGACCAGAAGCAAGTCAAGACAGGAAAGGGTTTACTGCCAGCTTATTATACCTTTGAGGGTCCATCATGGAGCAGTAAGGTCAGCATCACATCAGCACATCAGCAGGGGTGGAGGAAAGAGAGAGAACACAGTCAGGGCTGGATATGTAACCTCAACACCTGCTCCCAGTAACATCCTTCCTCCAGCAAGGCTCCACAACCTTCCCTAACAGGGTCACCAACTGGGATTAAGTATTCAAACACAAGAGTCCATGAGAGACATTTAGATTCAAACCGGCACACAAACTACATTCTGATACATAAAACACACCTTAACAAATGTAAAGGAACAGAAGTCATACAGTGCCTACTCTTGGACCATAATGGTGTGCAATGAGAAATCAGTAACAGAAAAATAGCTAGAAAATCCCAAAACAATGTAGATGAAATACCACTCTCTTAAATAAACATAAGTCAATGAAGAAACCTCTCCAAGCCACTAAAGTATTTTGAGCTAAATTAAAATGGAAAACATACCAAGTTTGTCAGATGCAATGAAAGGAATGCCTAAGGGAAACATATAGCACTGAAGAGACGTATTTGACAGATTTTAAATCAAGTTTAGGGCCCAATTCAGAAACTAGGAAAAAGAAGAGAAATTTAAACCCAAAATAAACAGAAAAAATTAAAATTACAGTAGGTATAAATGAAATTAAAACAGGAATCAACAAAACCAAAAATTAGCAAAACTGACAAATGTCTATGCCAGCTAAGAACAAAAAGACATAAATACTAACAGCAGAAACAAAAGAGAAGAAATTGCTAGAGACCCCACAGGCACACAAGAACAAAAGAAGACTGGCTTAATGTAGTATCCACAAATTAGAGGAAATGGCCCAAAATTCCTTGAAAGATACAATCAGCCAGAATCGGACAAGGAGAAACAGACAATATGAATAACCCTGCATGTATACAAGAAGCTGAATCAATAATTAACATGAGAGAAAACATCATTTCCCAATGAGTTCATATTCTAACATGTAAGAAATTGTAACCCAAACTATAAAATTCGTTTTAGAAGACAGAAGCTAGAAGACCATTTCCTAACTCATTCTATGAAGCCAGCATTACCTGAATACAAAAAATCAAAGACCAGTTTGTAGAGACATTACCTCTCGTGAACATAGATGCCAAAACCAATCTGAAAGGGCTGCATACTGTATGATTCCAGCAATATCATATTCTGGAGAAGGCAAAAACTACAGAAATGAAAAGATCACTGGTTGCCATGGGCTAACGGGGGAAGGAGAGTACAAAGAATGATACTAGGGCTGGAGAGATGGCTTAGTGGTTAAGCGCTTGCCTGTGAAGCCTAAGGACCCCAGTTCGAGGCTTGATTCCCCAGTACCCATGTAAGCCAGATGCACAAGATGGCGCATGCATCTGGAGTTTGTTTGCAGTGGCTGGATGACCCGGTGCACCCATTCTCTCTCTCTCTCTGCCCCTTTCTCTCTGTCTGTTGCTCTCAAATAAATAAAAATAAACAAAGAATGATACTACAGTGGTGTCATTCCACATTCATCCAAATCCACTCAATGTAAATGCTGAGTGAATGCTAACGTAAACTAAGATGGTGGATAATAAGGCCCCACTCTAGGGAGGATGATGACAATGGAAAGACTGAAATGTGCTTAGAAAAAAACACGTAAAGGGCTGGAGGAATGACTTAGCAGTTAAGGCATTTGTCTGAAGAGCCAAAGGACCCAGGTTCAATTCCCCAGGACCCATGTAGGCCGGTTGCATGCATTTGGCATTTGTTTGCAGTGGCTGGAAGCCCTGGTGTGCCCACTCTCTCCTTCTCCCTCTAATAATAATAAATATTTGGGCTGGAGAGATGACTTAATGGTTAAGGCGCATGACTACAAAGCCTATGGACCCAGGTTTGATTCTCCAGGTCCCATGTAAGCCAGATGCACATGGCGACGCATGTGTCTGGAGTTCATTTGCAGTGGCTAGAGGCCCTGGCATGCCCATTCTCACTCACTCTCTATCTCTCTCTCCCTCTCTCTGTCTCTAGTAAATAAATTTTTAAAAAATCTTTAAAAAAAAGAAAAAAATGCGTAACAAAATACAACAGCTGTTCATGATTAAATAACAACAACAAAAAAGACAACAACTTGGGAAAATCTCTACCTTTCTTTCAGTTTTATTGTGAGCCTAAAACTAGTCTTAAAAAATGGTTTACTTAAAAACATCTAAAATAAACCATGATAATTGGTGGTTACTCTTCTCCAGCACTCTCCTGAGGATGTCAGCACCTGCCAGCCTCCCTCAGGACAACCTCCAAGTGAGGCCACAGCAAGTCCCTGGGTGCCTGCCTGCCTGTGGACACATCCACAGGTACATAACCAAAAAGGTACCCTCTGGGGCTGGAGAGATGGCTTAGCGGTTAAGGCACCTGCCTGCTAAGCCTAAGAACGCTGGTTCCAATCTCCAGGTCCCACGTTTAGCCAGATGCAAAGTGACTCAAGAGCGCAATGCCGCACTTGACCACAAGGGGGCGCATGCATCTGGATTTCGTTCGCAGCAGCTGAGAGGCTGCTGGCTCACCCATCTGTCTTCCTCTCCCTCTCCAAAAAAAAAAAAAAAAAAAAAAAAAAAGGTACCCTCTGAACCTAATGAGAAATGTTATCCAAGGATGTAGCCTCTCCATGTGGAGAAGGGGGAAAGGCAGGGGAAGTGTGCTCTCTGAGAGACAGCAAAGACCACTAGGCTTGTACTTCAACTGCTTCATGTGCCAGCCAGTTAAAACTGTGATATTTGATTTTCCCCTAGAATTTATGAAATTTACTAACAAATGCCAATGCCTTTTTAAGAGAAATAGGAAGTTCTATCATGAAATACTTTTCTTGAAATAATTTTAACTTCACCAGCCAATAACTCACCAACAACTGCAGAAATAGGCCAGCCTTTGGGTTCATGTCAAACATCAGGGATGGGTCAAGAGAAGTTGCTTGACATCTGTGCAGCTGCAGTTGTAGCTGCAGCTACTGGCCAGCCTGAGAAACAAGACTTAGGGGCACTGCATACAATGTCCACAGCCATTGCCAAGGAAATGTAGTGGACTTTGAAGTGACCAGCAGCATTTCAAAGAAGCTACTCAGAAATCCTCACACCAGCTTATTCATTTTCTGTCTTTTGCATATGTATGTGTTTTCATGTATGTGGGCACATGTGTGCGCATGAGTGCATGTAGAGGCAAGGTATGGCTCTCTACCTTATTCTTTGAGACAGGGTCTCTCGTTGAACCTGGAGCTCACAGTTTAGCTAGAGCAGTTACCAGTGAGCCCCATGGATCCTCCTGTCTCCTCTTCCCAGCACTGGGATTTCAGACAAACCAGCAGTATTTTACACAGGCACTGGGGATCTGAACTGATGCCTTCACACTTGTACAGCAAACATTTTACTCATTGAGCCATCTCCCCTACCTGTCAATAACTGTGTCTTTTTAAATTTAAGGTTAATTCTCACTATACCAGACCAAAAAAAGACAGCCTTAGTTGCTAGAATCAAAAGCATTTGCATCACAACCGTTCTCATTCTTAGGAACAGGGTAGCGTAAGGGTACCCATCCAGATGCAGTGAAAATACTGAAAACCATCCATCTTCACTTTAAAATGAAACCTATACAAAAAAGAAATTAGCTAAGAAATGATATGTTATCAAGTAACAGCTCCCTAATAAAAATGAATTGAGCATCAGTGTTTGCATTTTGCATATTGCCCCTTCACAACACTAGTGCAATAAATGTTCTATAGAAATAAACTCAAAATTACTCCGCACAAAAATGGTGGACAGAACAGACAGGGGAGACAGGCAACAGCAGCAAGAGCAGCTCCCAAGGGTGACACACAGCTGAGAAACATACTCAGGGAACCCTCACCTGGGTGCAGTGTGCCACTGCAGCAGCTCCTACAGAAGCCACCCCCTGGAGCAACAGCAGCCTGGAAGGTACCCAAGTCTACTCACAGGTTCACTTACCCCCAATATTTACTATGGACTCGGGTCCAATGAGTTGATTTTCAAATATCCTTTCCGCCTGTTGCAACTTCGTATTTGGTTGCAGAACACCAAACAAGAAAGGGGGCTCTTTAAAGCTGTAGGGAATTGTATATAAAAAAACATAAATGAAGGACAATGTCTACTGAGGACCTATGATATGTATAAGTCCCTGTTCTGATATACAGAGTACATTCCAATAATCCTTAGTTACTAGAAAAATAAAGGTTAAGGGGAAAGAATAGCTATATGAAAAGGTCATTGGATAAAATATGAAAATACAAATATAGCTAGTGCCAGGACCTATCCAGGGCATGCACCCACCCCCAGCCACTTCAAGCAATTACCACTGTACAGGGTCTGAGGAAGTTAGACTTTCTCATACCTTCTGATGCACACAGCCCTCCAGCTAACACAGTCTACTTAACATGACAGGAATGCATGTTGACCTTTCACAGCTTACTGCCTACTTCATGACAAGAGGAAAGGAAGGAAAGAGCAGGTCCTGGAACCATAGCCAGCACCCATGGCTCACCACAAGTGCACTCAGTACTCTGCTTCCTGCCAGCACACTTAAGGCCAACCAGGCTGTCCCTGAAATGGCCCAACCAGGCCCCAGGCTACCTTCTCCTTCCACAAATGCAGCTCCAGTAACTTGCCTCCCCATGCCAAGTAAATATGTCATATCTCCCAGACACCACTGAGGCTACTTTTAAGAGACATGATTGCAACTTCTTTCCAGGCCCTGTGCTATAACACTGGCCTGGACAGATCTTCTCTCCTCTGCTTCCTCCCTCATCCAAGAGGCCCATGTCACGTCATGGAATCTGTCTGTGCATTGTTACAGCATTCCCCTCTCATCCAGAACCACAGTCCCTGGAATGGCTTCATACGCTGTCCCGTCCTGTCACCTTTCTCCTTGCTCCATGTTTCCTGTGTCCTGCATACTCTTTGCAAGGTCTTGATGGATGACAACAACGGTCTTAAGTCCTTCTCCCTGGCTCTTCCTCCACCTGAGGCATTAACTCCCTCACAAGCTCCTCATAAGCCTGCTCTGAGCACCCAATTTAGTATTCATCACCTCCCTGAGCCTAGCCTCTACTTGCTCTACTGTGATCACACTCAACATCCTCTTGTGTACTTTTGAATTTTCTTCTCTGCTATTTGTCTTATGCTTATTGTCTGCCTAGAGCAGGGATTCCTTCTTGCTTCTCTCGACTGCGTCCCAAGCACCTAGCACCAAAGGAAGATATCTCTCAAGTTTGCCATTCAGCAAGGCAGTTTCCTAGCATGCTCACCAGAAAGAGAAGCAAGGCCGGGCAGGGGCAGGGGTGGCTGAAGGTGTGGAGGGACAGAATGTTCTCCACCCTGTCCACCTTCAGTTCCAGGCAAAGCACTGTGCTCCCTGCTGCCACCTCTGAGTCAGCACCTTTCAGAACACAGCACACACCCAAGTTAAATGCCCTCTCCACTCATCTGCCCTGCCTCCCAATATGGCTCTCTCCCAGCTGCAAGAACAAACCCTCAGCTTTGCTAGGAAGTTTCATTTCCAGAGGCAAGCAGAAAGTGACCTGTTTGGGGCATATCTGAGTTCAGTTCTGACCTTGCCAAGCCTGCCCTCCAGAGGTGAGTATGCAGAGCACACCAAGTTTGAGCACATAAAGTGCAGAACCAGATCCACTCACCCTCCCTACCACCACGCCCCTAGTTTCAGCCTAAGTCCTTCACACAGGAAGTTCTCAATAAGTATTTGTGTTTCCCTGCCCACAATTTCCTAAGGATAACCTCAGTAGGGAGACAAGATGAAAATTTGGAGCGAGGCATGGTGGTTCATGCCTATCATCCCAGCACTCAGGAGACTGCGGCAGGAAGATTGCCATAAGCTTGAGGCCTGGCCTACACAGAGATCTTATCTCAAAAACAAAAACAAACAAAACAAAAACAAAAACAAAAAAAAGAAAGAAGAAGAAAATGGATGTGCAAAAGTGCAAAGAACATGCAAGAAAGGGCCTCATGCCCATAGCCAGGCAGCACAGGACAGCCCCCAGGAAGCCCAAATCAAGTAGGGCCTCTCTGTTAAAGCCAGTGATACCCACTCACCCTCGCTAACTCTGTGGTTGTACCAATTCGTTCATTATCCTGTTTTCCCCCAGGATTGTGCTTCCCTCTTCCTTCTGAGATCAAACTTATTAAACATACTTCCTAGCTCTGTTTATTTAGAAATGATGAGTCTGTATCACCAAATGTACATATCCAGGACATGGTCCTGTGGCACGCCATCCTAGTGTACTTTGCTCAGCAGCCTTGACTCCAGGCTACACTCTATGGGCTCTGGGCACTTTCCACAGAAGGATAGAATGTTTCTAGGCATTTAAAAAATATATGTACCAGCCAGGCATGGTGGCGCATGCCTTTAATCCCAGCACTCGGGAGGCAGAGGTAAGAGGATCGCCGAGAGTTCGAGGCCACCCTGAGACTACATAGTGAATTCCAGGTCAGCCTGAGCCAGAGTGAGACCCTACCTCAAAAAAAAAAAAAAATTACACACACACACACACACACACACACACACACCAGTGAAAGTCAAACTTAAGGTTAAAAAAAATACAGCAGTGTTCTGGATCATTGCTACCATTTTAAAGGCCGCTGGAAAGAACAACTCTCCTAACAGTGGAAAGTGATTAGAGTGCTTCATAGGTAGACCTTTACAACCAGAATAGAGTTGTGATGCTCAAATGTGATACATAAAGCACAGCAAGACCCTTGAGGGGTACTCAGGAGGATCACGAGCTAACATGCATGTTGAGAAGAGTTAGAAGAGAGGCCTCTCAAGAAAAGACTCCCAAGGTGGCCTTAACCCTGGGGCTCAGGCAGGAAGTGAGTGAGGACTCACTGCCACACAAGGAATCAGAGCCAACCCTCTAATGGACTAGGTTGCCATTCCTTCTTGATTTTATGAAAGCTATTCTGTTTCCACAGCACTGTGTAGTTTTATTTCTAATTATTTGGGAGTTGTTTTGATTTTTGCAGTGCCGTGCAATGAACCTAGGGCCTTTGTACTTATTAGGCAAGTACTCTACCACTGACCTACATCCCTAGCCCCTTTACAAATTGTAAATACAATGAAGTTGACTTTGTCCACATATGTCAATCTAGAATTAGAACTGTGTCTTCAATTGCTGTCCTGGTGGAATCCAACTTAGACAGACTAGGGGCTGAATACATTTTAGTGACTTAACTCCAATGTAAAACCTTGATTTTTCATGCACAAAACACCAACATATTGTTCAGCTGTATAAGTTATTTTCACTCCATAATCATATATAGTTCTTGCCTGAAGTTCTAAAGCTTCACATGGACTAACTCACTTAAAATAATCTTCAAATGGCTTCAGCCCCACCACTATTTTTCCAAGGGGTACCAGGAATTGACTAAGCCAGACCACACAGCTTTCTTACAATCAGCCCAAGTTTGATGTAACCAGTCACACACCATCAAGTGCTGGCTCTGCCCTGCTGTTATGAGCATAAATGTAAGCCACAGACCCTTTTCAAGTTATAATTTACTAATTCCTCACAGACCTCCACAGAACACTAGTTATAGGTCTTCTTAAAAACAAGTTACTTGGGGGCTGGAGAGATGGCTTAGAGGTTAAGGCGCTTGTCTACAAAGCCAAAGGACCCAGGTTTAATTCCCCAGTACCCATGTAAGACAGATGCACAAGGGGGCACATGTATCTGGAGTTCGTTTGCAATGGCTGGAGGCCCTGGTGTGCCCATTCTTTCTGTCTTTCTTTACCTGTCTATTTCTCGCTCGTAAATAGATAAAAATAAAAGTTTTTAAAAAGAAATTATTCTTAAAAAAAAAAAAAAAAAAAAAAAAACCTGGTCTTAGTTGGGCTGGGGAGATGGCTCAGTAGTTAAAAGCATTTGCTGGCAAGTCTGAAAACCAAATCTCAGGGCTAAAGAGATGTCTTAGTGGTTAAGGCACTTGCCTGCGAAGCCTAAAGACCCAGGTTCACTTCCCCAGTACCCATATAAAGCCAAATGCACAAGGTGGCATGTGTCTGGAGTTTGTTTGCAGTGACTAGAGGCCCTGGCATACACATTCTCTCCCTTTCTCTCTTCCCCCTCTCCCTCTCAAATAATAAAATAAAATTAAAAAAAAATTTAAAAATAATGAAAACCAAATCTTAGATCTGTAGAACTCACGTAAAGTGGGATACAGTGGCACATGTGCCTGAAACACTGCTATGGTAATAGGAGGAAGAGTCAAGAAAATCCTGAAGCCTGAAGACCATCTAGTGTAATGTTCCCAGCAGCAAACAACTAGAAGGCGAGAACTGATACCCCAAGGTTGTCCTCTGACCTCCACATTCATGCTGTGGAGCACGTGCATACCCACCCACACACAACAAGTTATATAAGGGGTAACTTAAATTTACCATCACTGGTGTGTGCTTTTGTCACTTCAAATGACAAAGGTCAGCCATCTTAAATCCTTGAGCTGTTCTTTGATCTTACACTTGGGCTCTGCAACAATGGCAGGGAAAATTCCACACACATATTCTGAGTACTAGCTAATTCAGTGTGAAGCTCAGATACTAAAGAAATCCAGTGCACTGTTTCTCATAACCTACCTTCAGACCATACTGATCCACTCACCCTCCATGGAGGAACCTGTCCCAGGGCTGCGGGCACTCACCTAAGACTCTGCGGGTCTATTGGAGACTCCAGCAGCATCATGGCTCCAAGCAGGGGAACAGTGAGTGAAGCAGCCAGGATCAAGAAAGTCATTCGGAAAACTCTGCCACTGAAGGAGCTGTCGGAAATAACCACAGGCCACAATCAACACAGGCACCCAGTGACAGGTTTGGCTGCTCTGCAGGCCTGTTCTGAGGCACAGCCTCTCACCCAGTTTCCCCACTGCAAGGTCACTGGCCTTGGCTCATGGTT
This sequence comes from Orientallactaga sibirica, assembly GCA_036365145.1. NCBI lineage: Eukaryota > Metazoa > Chordata > Mammalia > Rodentia > Dipodidae > Orientallactaga > Orientallactaga sibirica. Next base: position 16,355,621 of record JAEOAD010000011.1, read on the forward strand.
AAACTACAATTTGCCAATCTTGGCAGACATGACTACTTTTACTCTAAACAGCTATACTGCAGATAGCGTATCTTCTAGTAGAATTTCAAAGAGGGGAAAGAGCTGATGAATACAAAATTTAATGAGACAGCCAGGCACAGAGGCACACACCTATAATGCCAGCAATTGGAAGTCTAAGGGAGGAGGACTGCAAGTTCAAGATGAGCCTGGACTACATGGAGATTCTGCCTCACAAAGTAAAAAGTAATGGGAGAAAAGAGTTCAATGATACACACTCATCTACAGAGAAGACAGGTGATTTGCCAAGGCCAGGATGGCCTGCTGTATGACTTCAGGACACCGACACTTCAGCTGCTGCAATTCTCAGAGAGAAAAGACACAGGCAGGGCAGGGGATGTGGCTCAGTGGTACAGTGCTTACCTGGTATGCATGAGGCCCAGGGTTTGATCCCCAAAACAAAGAAAGGGGGAAGAAGAGAAGAAAGAGGAGAAAGAAAAGGAGGAGGGGGAGGGAAAGGATTTAGATTCATGAAGGAAATGAGAGCACCCTTGGGACTCCTTGTCATTTTGCAGCCTCCACCTCCTTTAAGAATCAAAGGGAATCCCTAGCTCTTGCACCTGACGGAAGAAATCTGACAGATACTGCTGGAGATTTTCATAGGTTCTGCAAAGTTAAAACTCCAAGTCATCATTCTAAAAGCCTTCAAAGACCTAAGAGCTACCTTGAGAATCTTGGTAAAGTTTTCAGAGAAATGACCAGCACTAAAAATTCTCACATACATTATGTCTCAGCTAGTAAAAAACATGACATTGGGCCTTTTGATACTATATAAGCCTCATAGCATCATTATCTGCCTAAATTGCACTGTAATTTACTAAATAGTTGACATTAAGATTAATGTCAAATAAAATCATGAACTTTTAAGGTAAAAAATTTTTCTATCTGAAAAATTTAAATGTTGGGTTAAAAATGTATGACTCAGGCTTAACAGAACAGACTTGATTGGACAGCAGGCTTTTGGTTTTGATAAATAGGCAGTCTTCTGCTACAAAACATGTTTAGCTGTTTCAAGTACAGTGTAGAAATGTGGGGCTTGTGTCAATCCTAACTTTCCCAATACTACCAAGCAACTTCAGGCTAGTTTCACAACTCAAAAAAGCCCACAGGTTCATTGTGAAATGGGATGTCAGGCAGGGAAACCTCAATGTTCTGCCGGGCTTTGAACATGTATGTTTCAACACATGAATAAAACAGACAACGACATCAAAGGAAAAACAAAGAACAGACATTGGAGGGGAGGTGGTCCTGTGCAGGCACAAGAGTGGCTGATTCTGCCACCAACCTGAGCAGACAGGAACAGATCCTTCCCTGGGGCCTCCAGAAAGGAACACAGCCCTGCTGGCACTCTGACCTCAACATGAGAGACCTGTCCAAGACTTCTGACCTATAGAACTGTAAGAAAACACATTTATATATTTATGCCACTCGTGTGTGGTGACTTGTCATGGCAGTCATAGAAAAATGAGTAGTTTTCCAAATAAACAAATTCCAACAACAGAAAGCAGGCGCCGTTAAAAGAAATACCTAAAAATGTGGAACTGGCTTTGGAATCCACTGCTGGTGAAGGGTGAGACCACCTTGAGGAGCAGGACAGAAAAGGCCTGGGTCCCCTTAAAAAGACTGTGAGAAATATGGGTGCTCAAGATTCTACTAGGGTCTCAGAAGACAGGCAGGAGCATGGTGGCAAAGGCATTCATCAGCCTAGAGAGCACCTGACTCATTAGCAGTGGACTCAGAAGCAGAAGTGTGAAGGGCGCTGCTGGCGAGGATGTCAGGGACATGGTGCTAGTAACATGCTAAAGGGAGAGCAGCTGCAGAAAGCAGACCCTTGTAAAACAATGGCACAATCAAGCCAAGCTCAGACATTCTGAGACTGGATGCTTAGCTGAGGAGGTTTCTAAGTTAGCGTGGCCTGCTTCCTTCTTGCTGCTGGCTCCTCCAGAGCAGGACAGAGCTCACCACTTCTTTTTCCCCTTTGCTAATGATGATTCTAATGTGCCTCTTTTCCTTCTCATAGCCTTCCTTCTCTTTGCTCAAACATGGCTCAGAACCCACTCACCCCCAACCAGCCCCAAGTGAAGTACAATGCCAAGCCATCAATCAGTCTTCATCCCACTAGATGGATGGGATTTCCAAAGCAAGCAGTCCAAGTCCCACAAACCCCGTCAATGTACCACAGATCCAATCAGGCAGAAAGCATGAGAGCCCAGGCTCTGGGATGAGAGCAGACAGCAAGGAAGGGAAAAGTCAAGTCAGAATCTCCTAGTCTTATCTCTAAACCCCAGGGCCAGGCAACCTTTTTCTAACATGACTGACCTATGCCTACAAGAGTACTAGAACCACAGACACAAAAGTGCCTATAAAAGACAGACCAATGATGACCAGACACGACAGCCAGCTATGCACCCCGAGACCCGCAGCAGGGGAACAGGAAGCAGAATGGCAAAATCAAACATAATGATACACCCCGAGTAACTAGGAGAAGCATGTATCTCTACTTTAAGATGAGACTCGTGGGCAGCAAGTGGCTCCTGTGGCTTGTCATGCCCACTGCCAGAACCAGAAGAGCAGCTCTGAGAGCAGAAAGGACTCTAGTCCCGTGCTCACCATTAGAGATGCTGCCTGCCAAGTCAAGGGCAGGGAGTGAAGAATGTCTGGACCCAGAGACCTCATGAGGGTTTGAGAACATTGTGAAAGATCATGGTGATTCTCTCATGTTAATGGAATGACACATGTGACCTTTCCTGGATCATGGTATTTCCCCTGCCAGGGAAGTATCAATGTGACCTTTTCTAACTAGCTTCTTTCACTTGGCATAAAATCTTCCAGGTTCATCCACCGTACCTCACCTTTGCTCTGTTGTCCGCCTTCTGACAGCACAATTGCACTATTTTCAATTGCACTATTTTAACTTAAGGAAAGGTCTATACCTTTCTCCCTGTCCATTTTCACTGAAAAAAAGGTGCACTCACCCAGCCTGTGCTGATACAACTAGGAAGGCTAGCAACTTCCTTCCCAGGTGCAGCCTGAGCAACCCAGTTGTTTGCCCAAATCTCTCAAGCAGAGCCTGGGGCGATGCTCACTTCCTTGAGAACGCAGCACCCTGAAATTGGCTGCAGTCTCTAAGGGAAAGAGCACAATGACAGTGATGCAACCTGTTTTGGTAAGAACTGCTGGCCCAGCCACAATTTACGAAAAAGCCTCTGTCATTTCACCAGCCAGATCTGAAGGGTATTCCTAGCTCTTCCTGCACCAGACCTCAGGGTCTTGAACCACAGACTAGAGTCTTGATAGACTCCAGGAGTCCACACGTGAACTGTCATCTTTGTGGAGAATCAGCTGGCCCCAAATCTATGGGGAACCAGCAACCTCATATGCCAAGATGCTCCCTGGAACCAGAGAAAGTCAGACTAGCAACAAGTCTCATCTTTTTAAGCGACTATTCCTTGAATTTGCTCGTGTTTCATATTCCTTTAAACTGCAGCTCCTAAAATAATTTTTTTCTTTGAAAAAAATAAGAAATTAATTTCTCAATTAAACAATTAGAGAAAAACAAGTTCAAAGAGATTATTGGAAACACATTTGGGCAAAAACAAGATGAAAACTTCATGATCCTGACTCGAGTTTATGAATTTATGACTGCCCATCTGTCTCTCCACACTGCTTTCCTTACTCTCCTCTCCATCTTAAAATGGAAAGGGAGAATTAGACCTAGCAGACTGTTAATTACTCAAGAGCCTTCAGAAGCTTATTTAAAAAGCAGCTAAATTATCAAAGCGTGCATGCTTCATGCCTAAAGTTTCACACATTAAAAACTAAAGAGTTCACTTCCAGACAGAACGTGCTTCACAAGAAACAGTCTCGTGGCATAGAATGATTCTTTCAGTAAAGTTCCTAAAGCATTTGATAAACCTGAAGCCACATCATTCATGCACTGTTATGTTAAAGTTCCTAGCTGGAAAAAAAAAGGACTTATCAAATTCTGCTGTGTAGCTCAAATATGGAAATTACTTCCAAAGCATCCTTCTGAAATCTGCTTCTCTACCACTCTCTGGCTGCCAGGGCTATACTTCTTTGTTCATTTTCATCTCTAGTTCTATTCCTTGGTGACTTTTTACAAACCACCTCACCAACACAGACCTCAATGACCTTGCCAGGAAAAGTCCACCTTTCCTGCCAAGGTTCAGGAGACCTGTCCAAGGTACTGCTGGGTGTTGTTTCCACTACTAAAATCTTATTTTTTTCTTCCCGTTGGATAATTCAGAATAATATGTCTTTTAAGACTTCCTTCACTCCATTTTCAAGTACATCAAATCTTGCAGCGCCATGTTGTCATCTACAAAGTTCACACTTAAGAACTGTGCAACACAGTTACAAAAAAGAAAAGAATCGATGTTTTAAGTTTATGGCCATATTCACATCTATCTGTGGCCTGCAGGACTTAGCAGAACTAAAGTTTATTCTAATACTTTTTGTTTCTACTTCCTTCAGATTCCTTACTTTGATTTTTTTTTCATTTTTTTACCGTACTGCAGCTCAAATCCAAGGCCTTGCGCAAGCTAAGCTCTATCTCTGAGCTATGAGACCAACCTTCAGAAGACAATTAGGGAAACTACTATGAATATAGAATTGCTAATGAAAATAAAAACAGGAATGATATAATAATAAATGTAGAAAGTACCCAGAAGCCATAGATTGTTATTAGAAAAATATCAGTGCTGGGATGTGCCAGGTGTGGTGGTGCACGTCTTTAATCCCAGCACTCAGGAGGCAGAGGTAGGAGGATCACTGTGAGTTTAAGGCTGTTAAAGTTGTTGTCCTCAAAACATTTTAAGCTATTGCCAAGGCTCTTGGTTGTCCGCCAGAACTAGATGGTAAGTCCCTATTGCTGAAGACTCTACATGCTTGGGCTGCAGGTCACTGAGAAATCAAGCTGGAGCTGAGTTGTGGAAGCCTCCTACCCATTGACTAGCTGTCAGGATGCTGGAAAGAGCTAGGCAGCCTGTTGGGGGAGAAAAGTCATCAATGGTCTTAACTAGCACTGAACCCTGCAAACTCAATAGCTGGCCAGCCAGGCCAAATGTACCAACTGGTGCAATGGTGGCATGATTGTTACTGGGGAAACCAACTGCTCTCTGACTGGAGTTGAGGCTTGCTCCAGTAGAGAGAATTCCTACTTGGTACTGAAACCCTATTGAAAAGCTTATGGCTTGGGAAGTCATAAGCTCCAAGGGGCGAACGACTACTGTTGTCTGGCTAAATGGATATATAATGCCCACCTAACTGCTCTCTAAATATTTATAGTTATGCCCACATATTTATACTACTCTCACTTTTGGTTAGAGAAGCTTCTCTTTTCAGATAATGGTGGCCACTGGGATGACTGTTCCAGACACAAAGCAGCCTTGATATTTATGTGGCTGATGCTATTACCTACACAAGACTTACATAATCAGAGGAGAAAAATGATGACATCAAAATAGAAGAGACACTAGTTGGAAAGAAGTGATTCGGTGGAGGGGGGATCTGGAAGAAGAAAAAGGAAGGGTGGTGGGAAGGGATGATGATCATGGTATATTGTTTATATTCATGGACATTGTCAATAAAAAAGTTTTAAAGGGCTGGAGAAATGGCTTAGTGGTTAAAGCATTTGCCTGCGAAGCCAAAGGACCCCAGTTCAATTCCACAGGGCCCATGTAAGCCAGATGCACAAGGGGGTGCATGCATCTGGAGTTTGTCTGCAGTGGCTAGAGGCCCTGGCGTGCCCATTCTTTCTCTTTCTCTGCCTCCACCCCCCCAAATAAATAAATTTTTTTAAAAAAGTTTAAAGACTAGAAAGTAAAATGGATGGCAAGCAGGCTAGAGAGATGGCTCAGCAGTTAAGGCACTTGCCTGAAAAGCCTAACAACCTAGGTTTGATTCTCCAGTACCCATGTAAAGCCAGATGCACAAGGTGGTGCATGTGTCTGGAGTTCGTTTGCAGTGACCAAAAGCCCTGGTGTGCCCATTCATTCTCATTCTCTCTCTCTCTCTCTCTGCAAATTTTTTTTTTTTTTAAGAAACCATTAGGGGCTGGAGAGATGGCTTAGCGGTTAAGGCATGTGCCTGCAAAGTCAAAGGATCCTGCTTCGACTCTCCAGGACCCAAGTAGGCCAGATGCATAAGGGGCACATGCATCTGGAGTTCGTTTGCAGTGGCTGGAAGCCCTGGCGCACCCACTCTCTCTCTCTCTCTCAAATAAATAAATAAAATATAAAAAAATAAAAAAGAAACCATTACAGAAATACAAAGAGGGATCAAGAAAAGAAACATAAAAATATGAGATAATGAGAAAAATGTTTGTGGACAGGTAAGTCAAGACACTTTTAAGTACAATAAGGCACAGTGGAAAGGATCAGGTGGCAACAGTTAACTTCGAAACATCCAATTTACAGTCATTAAGGAAGAAATCCCTACAGAGAATCTCGGGGGGGGGGGACGACGACAAGATAATTAAGTTTGCTCCTCTGCTCTGGGGCCAGGAGTGATAGCAGCTGTTCTGAGTGTTGGGTCCATGCACCAACGGCCTCCGGGTACAGGATGACCTGCGTTTCAACACGCACATCTGGGCAGCCTCAGCTGTTCCATCATTTCTCCTAGTTTCTGCAGTAAAGTGTGGCCAGCACTTTCATGTTCATTCTAAGGACTCATCAGTCATGAGCAGATAATTAATTCAGTCTCCAGAGCAAGAAGGGTGAGTAATTTGTCCTGGTCTACCCACACTTAGCAAGGAAAGTCTTTGGAAATGAGAATCCACAACGCAGGATGGCTGGACGTCCCAAAGTCAAGATGTATGCTCGTATTTTCCTGATCGTGGCACAGGAACTCCCAATTACTACCAAGTTCTCCTCTCCAAGCCACCTTTCCAGAGGCAAAATAGGCTTGTCTGCTTTCTCTCTGTTTCAAATTTGCTTGTTACCATAAATCAATACATTTGACTGCCAGGGGTAAAAACTGCCTCTCACCCAGTATATACCATACGTCCTCAGCACACTGTTAGCGGACCAAAAAATATTTCCTATTTCCATCAACATGTAAGTAATTAGTTCCACAACTTTAGGATTGGCATAAAAATTCAAAATGATAGAGTTCGAGACCCAAAATCGTACAGTGCCTCATATTAAACTTGTGCTTAAAGATAATACTTCCAAAAGACAAAGAGAGAAGGGGGGGGTAATGCTTCAGTTTTCAGCTAACAAAAGCATACATTCTGGAAGGCTCAGAGAGGAAGCAATGGCCCAAAGCGTGAGATTTCGTAGGCGTTCACAACTACCTCCCCTATCAGAAAAGCCTGCAAGGCTGAATTTTTGCAAAGTTTGCCAACGATGTCACGTCTGCTCTCTGCTCCGCGGAGGGGAAGAGCAGGCAGCGTGAGAACGGCGGGCGCCGAAGAGCACGGGTAGAAGGCGGGATGGAACCGCCGGCCTCTTGCCCGGGGGCCTCCCTTCGGGGAAAGTGGGGAGAGGGAAAGCGAAAGGCGCAGGTCAGTGGCTAGGATGCTGTCCCAGGTACCAGGCGAGCCACCAGGAGGCCAGGGCGGAGAAGCAACGGCTCTGGAAGGGGCGGCGGGAAAGCACTCGCGCGGCGCGAGGCCCCCACGGCGGCTGCGCGCCCAGGGTGCACGGGCTCACCGGGAGGGTGTCCCCGTCCACCCCGTCATCCCCGGGTCCCGCCTACCTGCCGTCCTTGGTCTCCGGAACCTGGTCATTGTCCGTGACGACCTGCGGCCGCAGGGGCCGGCGCTGCCGCAGCCCGTCCGCCTCGTTCATCGTGAAGTCCAGCCTCTGGCTCACAAGCACAGTCCGCACTGAGCGGCCCGGAGCCGGGGCCGTCCCGCCCCGCGGCGTGGCGCGCGGAAATGACGTAGCACCCAGCGACGGCCCCCGCGGTGCCGGCCCCGCCCCTCCGCTCCTCTCCGCTCCGCTCCGCTCCCTGGCTGCGGCCTCCCAAGCCCGGCAGTTTTGACAGTGCGGGGAAAGTAACTCCCACCGTTTCTTTTTCTGAAACGACCTAGGTGAGGGGAAATTAGGCTACAAAAATAAGTTCTTTTGCCGGGCATGGTGGCGCATACCTTTAATCCCAACACTCGGGAGGCAGAGGTAAGAGGATCGCGCTGAGTTCAAGGCCACCCTGAGACTACACAGTGAATTCCAGGTCAGCCTGGCTTAGAGGGAGACCATACCTCGAAAAACCAAACCAAAACAAAAAAGTGTCCTTTTGGTTAAGATCAGGTGTTGACTGCTGGATCTTCAAAGTGATTACCCTTAGGTGACAGGCGCAAGTAGAAATGATTACTCAAAGTTTTGGGAAAGCATCAGGTGGTGCACACACGATTTTACTGCTACCAGGGAATTGGGGTTCCTTTTTATGGTTCCTTTTTTAGTCTCGGTAAAAGAATTTAGAAACGGACTGAGAAGAATGCTCAACAAGTTTATTAGAGTTTGAGAGAAAAACAACAGGATACGCAAGCTGTAAATCTCGGCAGATGTTGGGAGGAGGGAGGTGGGTAATAGGAAACGAGAATGTAGTGCCTTTTGGGTTACAGCCCAGAAAGCAGGCAGGTTTCAGTAATGGGGGTCTGTAAGCATCCACATGGGGACTGGGGAGTGGTGTCCTTGAAGGTCTTCAAAGAAACAGGAAATCCAGAGTATACCATGCTTAGGATTTGGACCAGGATCCAAAGAAAACATAGAAAGCGAGAAAAGGAAATGATACGCTTTTTTTTTTTTTTAGTTACAACTAAGAAAAGCAGGTAGATTTAGCAGTGAAGATCTGTAGCAATGGCATTGAGGAAGAGGCTTCTGACCTCCCACCTCCTTAGCATGTCTTTAGGTAAGGGGTGGTCTCTTGGCCAGTTAAGATCTGCAGGCTCCGTTGGATTAACTCTTAAGGGAGAGGAACACAATCTTATGTTTTGGGTGTCTTAGAGTGACAATGTCTCCATCCAAGACCATAGGTAAAACTCAAATTCTATCCCTTTGACCTGGAGGGAGATGGGGTCCAAAGCTGATTAAGGTGGGGGGGGTGTCCATCTTCAGTGGCCTCCAAGCTTGCTTATGCCTGTCTAGCTACCTAACATGACAGTGAGCCAAACATGTTCTATGAACTGAGGAGAGTTCTCTTTTCTGGAAACTAAATTAATGGGAGTCATTACTTTAATTGGATCAGTCAAATAAATGTAAATTTTAATGTAGTAATGGCTTTAAAGAAGACACACTTGACCTTATGAAAGCGTTTAACCAGTGAAAAGATGAAAAGATGGATGGAGTTGGAAGGAAAGGGCTAAGAGGAGGATTTCTGGCAGCAGAAGCCAAGTCCTGTTACTAATGCCCTGGGAATGATCTCTGGGAAAGGCATGTTGAAAGTGCAGCTGTTAAGGCCATGATCTTTTACGGCGCTAGATGGCACTAGAACTTCACATAAATGAGAACCTACATTTCATTAAGCAGTCGTTACATTCAGTTCTATAGAAGTTCCGGGTTATAATTCAAGCCTTGGAAACATTGTACTTAAATAAATGTCATTAACTGCAGCCAATATAACTATGACATCAGGAATAATTTTAACAAGTGCCATATGGGGGCCAACCTCTACCTGCCTGTCTGGACTGTCCTGTTGTACACACTCAGGATGGCTGCCATCTCTGATCCCATGCCTTCTTGCATATTAGCCCTTCTTTCCTCTGATACGTTTTCTTTCACCTCCACAAGGCTAAACCATTTTTATTGTCCAGGACCCACTCCCAAGTATTATTGCTGAAAAGCTCTTTCCCAAAATCCCAACCAGATTAGATTCCTTGAAGGCTCTTTGACCATTCCCAGACTGTAGTCATAAGCCCATTGTGTTGCAGTCATTTGTATTCCATGCCCATCAACCTACAGCAGCTAGCAACAGACCCACTAACAAAGTAAGGGCTAGAGAGATAGTTCAATGGTTAAGTGAGTTTCCTATGCAAGGACGAGGGCTGAGGGGGTCCTGAATCTCCAACTCCCACGTAAAACAGCTGGGCATCTTCACCCATGCCTGTTACCCCAGTCCTGCAAAGGAGATCAGAGACCAGGGAAACCCCAAGACTTGTGAAAAACAGCAAGCTCCACTATCACTAAGAGACTCCCACTCAAGAATGGACGGAAGAGTGATAGCCACAGGTGAGTGCCCCCTCCTGCAGGTGAGCACATGGGGTGCCGCAAGGACACGTGTACGTGCATTCTCCCCACCACACTACATACACATATACATACATAAGCAAACAAGAAGGAAGAGGAAGAGAAGGAGAAGTTGGATATATTGAAGTTGCTACAGGAAAGGAATTCAGAGGATCTGTGAGTCCTCTCAGAAGGAAACAGTTACGGAAAGCTCGTGAAGTTTGGGGCTAGAATTACAAAGACCTGGTCTGGGCAGAATGGATTGGTCAGAATCTGGAAACTTGGAGGGTGGGCGGAAGAGCAAGTGGTCTTATCTCAGAAACACATGAATCCATACAGAGTTACTGGGAGATAAATTCATAGTCTCGGTGTACATGAGTCTGAATGAGCTGGTGTCAGAATGGGCTGAGCTTACTTGTTGTGTTATGTGATACCGTTCAGTAGTTTTCCTGTTTGCAAGTCAGGGTAAAGTCCATTTTACTTGTCATGTCTTATTTTAGTTTTCAGTCCTCCCAATAGCCCCCAACTCAGCACTGCAACCAATCAACTTCACTGTTTTCTTTTTTTTAAAATATATTTTATTTATTTATTTAAGAGGGAGAAACAGACATAGAGAGAGAGAGGGAGAGAATAGGTGCACCAGGGCCTCCAGCCACTGCAAACGAACTCCAGATGCATGCACCCCCTTGTGCATCTGTCTTACATGGGTCTTGGAGAATCAAACCGGGATCCTTTGGCTTTGACAGGCAAATGCCTTAACCGCTAAGCCATCTCTCCGGCCCCAACTTCACTGTTTTCTTATGCCAACTATTTGCAAAGGAATGGGACCTCTATAATGGTTAGGTGAAGTTTCTCAAGTTCAGCACTATTAACATTTTTGACTTGATAATTCTGGGGTGGAGAGGTGAAGTAGGGGTTGCCACATAGGGTGTCTAGTAGCATCCCTGGCCCTTACCCGCTAGAAGCCAGGAACATCCCACCTACTTTTGTGCTAGAGTTGGACCTAAACCCCAAAGGTCTGTGTGGTTAAGGCTTGGTCCCTAGTACCTGGTGACTTTGGAGGTGGGGCCTTAGTAAGAGGACTTCAGATCATTGGACACATGCCCTTGAAGGGAATTGTGGGGCCCCAGCCCTTTCCTTATCCTCTTTCTCACTTCCCCACTGTGAGATAGCAGTGTACTCCATCACACACTCCCACCATGATGTACCACCACAGGCCCAAAGTAGTGGGCAAGCCAATCATGGACTGGAACCTGTAAAACCCTGAGCCAAAGTAAACTTTTCTTTGTAAATTGACTGTCTCAGATATTTATTAAAATGATCAAAGTTTACTATAACATAATTTTTAAAATGCTGGGCTGGGGAGATGGCGCAGCCTTTAAGAAAGCTTGCTGTTTAAGCATGTGGGTCTAGAAGAGCCTGAGACCATCTGAACTGACTCCTGGTAACCCACATACAAGCTTGGCATGGCCATACACATCTACAACCCCATCCATGGGAGGCGGAGACCAGAGAATTGCTGGGGTTCCCTGACCAGTGACAGCTCCAAGTTGAGGGAGAGACTATCTGTAGGAAGTATGCAGTTGAGCAATAGAGGACACCTGAAGCTCTCCTCTGACATCCTCATGCATTCACCTGGTCCAGGTGCATCTGCACACACATACATGTGCATATATTACACATGACATACAAGCCATGCTACACACACACACACACACACACATCTTCTAAGTGACAAAATAATCCTTGATTGAGAACCACTTGGTGGGCCCATACCTACCTTGGGATTTTGGATGAAGCTCACTTCTGTTGAAGCTGGGGCCCACACAGACAGCATTTGTCTCAACAAAATGCTCTGTCATCATGAAGGAAGACACACACAACACTGGGCAGACACTCCCAAGTGTGTCTCAAAGCTACAACTACAAACAAACCCAACATCCAGTCTAGGGCTTTGTTCCTAGTGCCATGCTGTTTCAGTTTATTGCATGGATACATCCTGAAAGCTTGCCAGTTGCCAGGTAACGTGACAAAGCAAAGGGGACTAAGGTGACCCAGCCCATATGGTTATGATCTGGGAGAGAAGATAAACCATTGTAAAGGACTGTCACCGAAAAAGAAAGTCATCACCCTGTGCCTCTCGGAAAACCAGTGCCAATAGGTGGGAATAACCAGAGGAGTTTCTTGGGGGAAGTGGCTGTACACCAACCCTGAATAAGTAAGATTCCAATTTGTGTGTTAGGGGGATAGTGAGGAGCAAGAGACACAGTAGGGGAAAGGTTAGGGGGCCCTGGGGCTGGTGGGCAAGAGGGTGAAGACCAAAGACAGGCTTCGGGGTCCCCAGTGGTCCAGGTTGTATAGTCTGAATGGGGTAAAGAAGGATAACAAGTAGGCTGAGCCTTCCTCCCTGTCCACGGGAAAACAGGAAGAGTCTTACTGAAGAAAGGACTTCCAGGAAGTTGCCATGTCTTAATAGGAAGCTCTGGTTGCAGTGTAGGTAGTGTGAAGTGAAGAACACAGAAGAGGGCTGGAGAGATGGCTTAGCAGTTAAGGTACTTGCCTACAAAGCCTAAAGACCCAGGTTCAATTCTCCAGGCCCCATGTAAGCCAGATGCACATGGTGGCACATGCACCTGGAGTTTGTTGGCAGTGGCTAGAGGTCCTGATAAACCCATTCTTTCTTTCTCTCTCCTTCTCTCTAGAAAATAAATAAAAAGAAAATCTTAAAAAAAAAAAGAAAGAAAGAAAGAAAGAACACAGAAGAGGGCTGGAGAGATGGTTAAGGTGTTTGCCTGCAAAGCATAAGGACCTATGTTTGACTCATCAGATCCCACATAAGCCATATGCACAAAGGTGAGGCAAGCACAAGATTGCACATGCCCACTAGGCAGCGCAAGTGTCTGGAGTTTGATTGCAGTGGTTAAGGCCCTAATGTGCCAATTCTCTCTCTCTCTCTTAAACAAAAAAAAATTTACACAATACACAGTGTATCTTACACCTCACTCAGTTGCCTGAAACAGCCAGCCACAAAAGCCAGATCAAGATGAGAGCGGGCCAGCCATGGTAGTGTGGTCCTGTAGTCCCAGCTACTCAGGTCAGGAGGATCACTGAGCCCAGGAGTTTGAGGCCAGCCTGGCAGAGTTGCAAGATCTCATCTCAAAACTAAAATGAAAAGGACAGGTGGGAGGATTTATTGGCTGGATCAGGGAATATGTCATAGAACTAGGACATAGAAAGAACATCCAGGCCTCACGGGACTGGAAGGAGGATCTAAAAAAAAAAAAAAAAAAATCTGGAGCAAAGTTCCTCTCCACCCTCAACCATCAAGCCCTGATGGAACTGCCCTCTGCACCTTCCCCAAGCTTCCTGGGAAAAGCCTGCCCTTTGGCTCTCCCTTCCATGTGAAGTGCAGAAAGATGAGTTATTTTTTTCTACCTTATGCAGCTAAGGTGGCCACAAGCAGGATTCCTCCATGAAATAAGCTCAGAGATACAAGAGTCCTTTTGACTCCTAGGAAAGTTCTTCCTTTTTTAAAAAAAAAAGTTCTTTTAAAAATATTTATTAAGGCGGGCGTGGTGGCACACGCCTTTAATCCCAACACTCGGGAGGCAGAGGTAGGAGGATCATCATGAGTTTGAGGCCACCCTGAGACTACATAGTAATTTTCAGGTCAGCTTGAGATAGAGTGAGACCCTACCTTGAAAACAAAACAAAAACAAAAAATTTATTTATTTATTTGAGAGAGGGGTGCAGACAGAGTGCATATGGGTGTGCCAGGGCCTCCTGCCACTGCATACGAACTCCAGATGCATGTGTCACTTTGAGCAGCTGGCTCATTTAAGTCAATATAAGTTACCGAGGCTCATTTATTCTGTTACAGCAGCAGAAAATGTACTCAGATAAGTGGTAAGTAGGGTGGAAGGAATTGACAAGAAAATGCTCACTCACAGGCTTGGCTGCCCAGGCCTTAACAACCTATCTGAGGCCTAAGAAAGGACTGTGGGGCTGGAGAGATGGCTTAGCGGTTAAGGCGTTTGCCTGTGAAGCCTAAGGACCCTGGTTCGATTATCCAGGTCCTATGTAAGATATGCACAAGGGGGTGCATGCATCTGGAGTTCTTTTGCAGTGGCTAGAGGCCCTGGCATGCCCATTCTCACTCTCCCTCTCTGTCTTTCCCTTTTATCTCAAATAAACAAATAAATAAATAAAAAAATAAGAAAGGACTGTGTAGATGAGAAGGTACTTTACAGTAGAGTCATTTGTTGGTGTTGTTTGCATTGCTTATCAGTATGTGACTGCAGGCCCAGGATCTCTGAATGAGCTCCTGTCCTTGTAGGGAAGGAAGTCTGAGCACAGGTAATTTTAACTGGAAGGCCTGTCGAACTCGCTGGTTTTAAGTAGTTGCATTTTCTCACGGGCACAGTTTCTTGTCCCTTTCCCTTTCCCTTTCATTCATACACAGACAGTTAGCACTAAGTGGACGAGGAGTCTTCTTCCCCTCCCCAGGCTCCAGTCCTGCAGTTTGCTTCTTCTGGAGTCCCCTGTGCCAGGAGGTCCTTCACCATGGTTAGACTCTATCCTAAGAGGGCTGTGTCCTTCAGCAGGGCAGCCAGGGAAGGAAACAGGAAAAGAGTGTGCCAAGCGGGTGGCAGATGCTTCATCTGCTAACAGGGAACTGTGGTTGTGGATTGTTGAGATCTGAGATGCTGGTGCTCAACTTTGACTGTCCTGGAACTATCTGGAAAGCCTACATCCCACCCACCCTACAAATGCCAGCATCACTGGGTCTGTGATACAGCGTGGACATTTGGATATTTGAAAGTTCTTTTAAAGCCAAAGTTGAGCATCACTGCTTAACAAGAAAGTAGGATGCGGAGAAACACATGCAGCATTCCACTGTGGGGAACCTGAGTCCAATGTCACTAAGGTGGAGTCCCTGGAGAACCACCACTGCCGAGATTTTGCACCTGTCTGCCTGCAAGAGACACCTGAAAGGCAGCTTGGAGCTGGGAAGGAGCGTAAGGGATTTGGGCCAGGCCCCCAGGACATGCTCTTCCTCTGGTCTGAAACATTAATGGATGACAGATTGTGAGCATGAGTGGGCAGGGTAGCATCTGACGTGCTGGCCATCTTGTCTGAGTTGTTAAGCTGTACATTCACATCTGGAATACTTTTCCATTTATGTTTGTTATATTTTACCCACAAAGCTGTCGGGCTTGAAAGCTCTCATTATCAAGGTGACTCATATTGAAAAAGAAGGAAACAGACTTCATGCTGGGCTTGATTAGCCCCCAGCTGTATAAAACAGTGACCTCGGCCTTCTGAGATTTCAGCCTTAGTGACTCTGTGATAAACCTAGTTACTATGTTCTCATGGGCAACCAAGAGGCCTAGAATGGTTCCTAGAATCTCCTCTGCTTACCTCTGTGTGTTCCAGACACAGCAGTATTTTTTGGACCCCAAGGCCTGGGTGAAGAAATGTGGCCTGGAGAAGCCCCCTGGGCCCCAAGAGTCCACAAGTCTGGAAACATCGTCAGCCAAAGTTGAGTGAGAGTGAGTTTTGCCAGGAAACAGAATTCATTTGTACTAGTGTCATAACTTCTTCAAGTCAAAAAGTAGAACTCCCTATCCAACAACTTGGATAGAAAGAAGGAATGGAGAGAAAGGCATGGTTTGGAAATGTCTCTGCCTGGCTACTGTCCTGTACAGCCCATGACTGGTCTCTGGTGCACCACACTAGTGATTCCCAGGTTGTCTCAAGACCAAGACAATTTAATGCCAACATTAATTAAAAAAATATTTTATTTGCTGGGCATGGTGGTGCACGCCTTTAATCCCAGCACTAGGGAGGCAGAGGTAGGAGGATCACCATGAGTTCGAGGCCAGCCTGAGACTGCATAGTTAATTTCAGGTCAGTCTGGACCAGAGTGAGACCCTACCTCGAAAAACAAAACAAAACAAAATTATTTATTTATTTACTTACTTACTTATTTTGAGAGAGAGAGAGAGAGAGAGAAAAATAGAGGCAGATAGAGAAAATAAACGTGCCAGGACCTCCAGCCACTGCAAATGAACTCCAGACGCATACGCCAGCTTGTGTATCTTGCTTATGTGGGTACTGGAGAATTGAACCTGGGTCCTTAGGCTTCTCAACTTAACTCAACCTTAACTGCTAAGCTATCTCTCCAACACAATTAATTTTTTTTTCTTTTTCTTTTTTTTTTTAGTTTTTCGAGGTAGGGTTTCACTCTGTTCCAGGCTGACCTGGAATTCACTATGTAGTCTCAGGGTGGCCTCGAACTCATAGTTATCCTCCTACCTCTGCTTCCTGAGTGCTGGGATTAAAGGTGTGCACCACCCCGCCCAGGCGGATTAATTTTTTTATAGTGGTCATTTGATGTTTGTTACATTCCCCTCCTCTGCCTATGATTCTAGTTACAGTCTATGTTTTTGGATTAGAGCCACAAACCCCCACACTTGTAGGTGAATAATAAACATATATTTTCATTTCCTGGTACAAAAATGTGAATGAGTATACATTTTTGTTTTGGGTGTTTTTTTTTTTTTTTTTTTTTTTTTTTTTTTTGGTTCTTCTAGGTAGGTTCTCACTCTAGCCCAGGCTGACCTGGAATTCACTATTCACTATGTAGTCGCAGGGTGGCCTCAAACTCACTGAAATATCCTTCATCACCCCATGCATTTGTGATTAAGCTTCATATTCAAACTCTACATATGGATCCGGGGAAAAAGTGTGGAAAGAAAAGAGAAAAGAAAGTTCGAGGAGCTCCTGCCATATGGGGAGCTGGAGGAGATAAAGAACCCGTGTGGAGAGTAAGGGCTAGACAGGCCTCCCAGCTGAGCCTCTCCCGGCTAGGCCTGGACCTGGGCTGAGCGAGCCCAGGCCCAGCTGAGGGAAAAACTCACCCACAGCTAGAAGTTCCCAAGTGATCAGAGAGAGCCTGTCCTCCCCTTGCAAAGGTATTTATAACCTTAGGGTGGTGGTGGGCTGTCTTTTGGCCCAGGTGAACCAGAGGGCTAGCTGGATGGCTAGGGGCTATCTCAGGAAGAGAATAGCTCTGGCACCTGGGGGCTGAACTTGACCAACCACAATGTTTAAATCCTATGAAAGACCTCCCTCCCAGGAGGGGTCCTGACTGTTGTGGAAAAACAGTTCTTTGGAACTAGACAAGAGGTAAGAAAAACTTCCCTGTTCCTTTTACCTTCAGGGGTCCAGTCACCCTAACTCTACCCATCCCCACTCCCAGTCTAGATCTAGAAGGTATCCTCTTAGTCGAGACCAAAAAGGCAACCTCTTGCTCTAAATCTCGGAGGTGTCCTCTTGGTTTAGCTCTCGAAGGTGTTCCCTTTGGTCTAGATCTGGGCTGCTACTTTGCCGCCCAATATAACCAATTCATAAAGCTGCTCCAAGTTAACAGTAAGGGACCTTGGAAAATCCCAAGCTGCCAGTATTCCTCATAAGCTCCCTCAGGAAGGACCTACACGTATGGTTGATTTGGGGGGTCATTGGGTGTGGCCAGCTCAGATACTCTAGCCAGTCCAGCTACCCAGGAAGTAGAGAACAACATCTACCCAAGGCAGCAGTGAGGGTGACAGGGACCTGCCAAGGGGCCTGCCTTGCATGCTGTGCTTCATAAGTCTGCATTTCTGTCACTGCTCCCTAATGGGTACCATAAGCTCAGTAACACAGCACACTGCATCAGCTCTCTGTGGACTCCATGCCTTCAACTAACCTGTTCGTGTGCCATGGCCAATCTCATCTTCGAGTGGAAGGAAGAAACGAGGGATCCTCATGGAGCTCTTCACCAGTTCAGTGGCTGGAGGTGTGCAAGGACCAGACGCTCCCCAGCGGCTCCTGGGATCTCCCTTTGTATAAATGTGGCAATCGAAGTATGAGCTGTAGCCATTCCACTGCCAGGTTTAATAGAGACATAAGTCATGCTGGGAAGCTAAGTTCCCATTGAGCACGACAGCTTTTTGTTGAAATGGAGCATCCTTAGAAGGCACAGCTGCTTCTTGAATCTGACTGTACTTTGCCCTCTGGGCTGTGGGCATTGTGCATATATCTGTCACACTGGCCTGAGAGGCACTTATGTCAGACTGACCATCCTTGAAGCACAGGGTACTCCTCTGTTATTCTCTCTCACACATGCACACACTCTCTCTCTCTGCTGTCCATTTCTGCCATCACTAGCTGCCTGCTCATGTCTCTGCATCTCAGTGCCAAGAACTTGGATCCTCAACAGGCAAGACATTTCATTTAGGACAAAAAAAAAGAGAAGTCTGGGGAGAGACAAGGCAGACAGCTTGCCTCAGCTCATCCATCCCCATTCCTTCTCAGACAGGCCACATATTTTTTTAGATGCAGTCCTTTACCCACAGTGTCTTTACATGGTTTTCAGTGACCTTGTCAGTGTCACATGCCTGAGCTTGACACTTAGGTTGGGCACAATTGTAGGAGATGGCCATCACAAACTCACCCATGCAGCTATGGTTGGCCACTTAACAAAGCTAGAGGGGTGGTTCCTACAGAAATCAGGGCAGCTTTACCAGAAGAGGTTATGCAATAACCCTGACATGGTGTCCTGCCAAGGGAAGGGTGTATTGCTAGACTATTCCAGTATATGCAAATCTTGTGAATTCCCACAGGACCCAGAGGTTTTAAAACGTGTCTGTTCTCAGCAGTTTACCCTTCTGTGCACTGAGCTTCTCCCTCGGGGAACTTCGGGGGGGGGGCTCTTCCTCCCCCACATGCTGTGCCCATATTCAGCGGTACAGAAAACACTCTCCTGGGAGCCCCATACCCAGCTCATACCTTGGAGGTAGCAGGTGGTCCAGGCCTTAGAAGAGCTGACTCAGGCCTGTGGAGTCCACCTTTCCTGCCACTGATTTCAGCAAGTTCTTCTGTTAAAAGACCTGCTGCTGCATTCCGTGCAGGAGGTAGAAAGCCTCATCGGTCCCACCTAAGCGGGTGACGCCAGGTGTGGGCTGTGCAGCTCACACTTGCAACCTGATGCTGCTGGTGGCGAGCCAGGATCTTGCCTACATCCATCCACTCTCTAGGCCAGCACTGTCCATGCATCCCTTGTCAGATGATGGGAACATTTGTATCCATGTCGTCCAATCCGGTAACCCCTGGCCATGTGAAGTTACTGAACATTTGAAGTGAGGCTATGGTACCTGAGGAATGAATTTGTATTCAAGTTCATTTAACTTATAGCTCAGGAATCATGTTGCTAGTGCGCCGGGCTGGGCTGTACTCCTGAGAGGCCGATCTTTCCAATGGTTTAATGAGGGCTTTCCAGTGTGTATTTCCTCCCTGTAAGAATTCGAGGTGTTTGTTTGTTTGTTTGTTTTTGGTTTTGTTTCTCGAGGTAGGGTCTCTGGCTCAGGCTGACCTGGATTTCACTATGCATTCTCAGGGTGGCCTCGAACTCATGGCAACCCTCCTACCTCTGCCTCCCGAGTGCTGGGATTAAAGGCGTGCGCCACCACGTTCGGCTTCGGGTTGTTTTGTGTGTTATCTTTTGGGTGAACAGACCCCTTCAAATTTTATCCTTAGGATTATGTTCATCATAAAAGGAGCATGGAGTTCTGGGGTGTGGATCAGTAGTAGAGGCCCTAGGTTCAATCCCTAACACCAGGAGAAAACAAAACGGCATCAACCAAAGACACCCCCATAAACAGAGAGTGAACAAATAAAGCTTTATTTGGACATCTTTATTGTTCATTCTGAGAGTTCATATCAGCAACCTGGAAACCTGGGCTGTTTCCTATAAATGGCATAGTAAACTACAGTCAGCCCAGCTCATCGCATGGCCGCTTATTGCTGACAAAAACAAAGGACAATGACTTGATATTTGTGCGTGCTACTTGATATTTGTGCCACTTCCTGAGAGTCACAGTGTACTTACCCCTTCACCCAAAAGTCCACGGTAGGTGTGAGGTGCCTTAGATACCCTGGGAATACATACAAAGCTACAAGACTCTGTGGGGCGGACAACATTCAACCCATATCCCCAGGGGCCCTGCTCACCCCAGGGGCTT
Organism: Orientallactaga sibirica; assembly: GCA_036365145.1. Classification (NCBI taxonomy): domain Eukaryota; kingdom Metazoa; phylum Chordata; class Mammalia; order Rodentia; family Dipodidae; genus Orientallactaga; species Orientallactaga sibirica. Next base: position 16,375,929 of record JAEOAD010000011.1, read on the forward strand.
CCATCACCTGGCACCACACCCTTGGTCCTCACGCATCACCACACTTAGCTATGAAGTAAGCACTTCATGATTTCACAGTTTATTTCACCCACTAAGGTTCAGAGGATTTAAGGCACATTGATAAAAAAAAGAGACTTGCTTGTGAGCACTAAATCCGTTCATTGGACCACAGCGGTTCTTGCTGTCTCGACCAGAGGAAAAAGGGCGGGCAAAGACGGCAGCAAGAGCTCCTTTCAGGCCAAACCAGAAAGAGTCCTAATAAGTCACCAGAGTCTTCACTGGATTCCACGCACATCCTCACATCTTTGGAGCAATGGTGGCCTTTTCCTAAGAGGCACTGGGGGAAAGATCTCTGTAGGTCATTGCTTGGAGAAGCAAACTTGACTGGAGTAATTTCAGAAGAAAAAGGTGAGGACGTTCACTCTGCCCCTTAGGAATCAGAGGTGCTAGCGTGTAGCTCAGAGGCAGAGCTCTTGACGAGGGTGCATAAGGCCTTGAGTTCAATCCCCAGCACTGAAAAAAGAAGGTTAGTGAGTTTATTTCATCATAACACAAACCAAGTGAACCAAGAGCAGGAGAAACAGACACTGGGAAGTTGCCACGGTGCTGTGCTCAGGTAGAGGAGACAAACATCTCTGATTTGGACTTCAGATCCACTAAATGACATTGAAAAGCTCACCCTCTGGTCATCAGGCCAGTAGTGGGAAAAAGGGAGATTTTCATAATTTAAGTGTTACAAAACATGTATATAAGTAAATCTTCACATTACACTGAAGTGTTTGCACATTATTCTCCCAAAATAGAAAAATACAAAAATGAAACAAAACAAAAAAAGGTCTCTGCCTTTTGTATCTAGGCACATCTGGAGAAAGCACAATAGCTCTGGCTCTGAGTTGGGAGCAGGCTGCTGGCATCTGGCCTCCCTGTGCTGGTTCACTGCCAGTCATGATGACTTCTGCTTCCTGGAGATCAGATCCTGAACTGAGCGAACAAATCTCTCCGAAGATGGCATTGCTGGGCCCCAGGGGGAAGAGAGGAAGGCCAAGGTAATACTTTACATTATGGCGATGGGGGTGGGTCATATGTTGGGATGAGGAAAAGCCATCTTCGGAGCTCCTTTCCACAAGGACTATCTAGGGCTGGGAGCAGCCTTGTCTGAGTGGGCGCACAGGCAAGAGATACATCTCTCATTTGGCGGCCATTTTCTGGTCTTTGTACTCCTGGAAGGTTCTCAGGAGCTCTGCAATGACGCTGGGGTCCTCCAGGGTGGTGATGTCCCCCAGATCGTGGGCCTTGTTGGTGATGATTCTCTTCAGCAGCCGGCGCATCACTTTCCCAGACCGGGTTTTGGGGAGACGCTTCACCACCTGGCAAGGATGGGCACTGTTAGGAGCTGGGCAGTACTTGTCCATGCCAACATCTGACAGTCCTGAGAGGAAGGTTCTGATGGGAGCTGATGCCCATCACTAGAGATTCCTCAGCACCTGCCTGACATGTGGACTGAGGTCTTAATCCACGCTCCCACCTCACTTTGAAGCTGAACTCAATCCAAAGGGTAGGATCTGGGCTGGAGAGATGGCTTAGCGATTAAGGAGCTTGCCTACAAAGTCAAAGGACCCAGGTTCAATTCCCCAGTATCCACATAAGCCAAATGCACAAGGGGGTGCATGCATCTGGAGTTCATTTGCAGTAGCTAGAGGCTCTGGCGTGTCCATTCTCTCTGTCTCTCTCCTCTTTCCCTCCCTGCCTCTGTCTGTACTTGCAAATAAATAAATAAAATAAAATAAAATTCAATTTTTTTAAAAAAGGACAAGATTTAACCTGAAGCCAGGCTTTGCCAAAAACCCTCCAGACAAGATCTGCCAGGCCTGGTATGCCTCCCATAATGCCTTCCTGGGCTCCTAGGAAGAAGCAGCTCTGAACACACTCCACACACTGCCACCCTGTTCCCTGGCAGGGACTTAATTTTATCTTATAGATGAGGTAAAAGTCACTGAGCAGACAATTTTGTCTTGTAGTTTGACACAAGTGGTAATACATTAAAAGCTGTGTTTGGGGGTACTGAGGAGATGGTACAGGCGTGAAGACCCGAGGTCAGATTCCCCTGCACCCATATAAAAGCCAGGCATGGAGGTGTGCACCTCTAATCCCAGTGCTGGGGAGGCAGAGACTCAGGGGGATCCCTGACACTTGCTGGCTAGTTAGTCTAGCCAATTTGGTGAGATCTGATGACCCTGTCCCCCCCTGCCAAAAAAAAAAATAATAAGGTGGAAGAGTGCTTGAGAAAGACACCTGATGTTGACTCTTGGCCTCATACCACACATGCATGCACACACACACACACACACACACACACTTGGAAAAAAAAAAGAGTTGTATTTGGAATCTTATTTTTTTGTGGTGGTGCTAGCTGGGAATTGAACCCAGTGCTCCATGAATGTGAGATTTTTAATAATGAGTCTGTCTTTACAGATTGTCCAACTCATCACTGGGTCTGTAGGGAAAACAATACAAAGAAAAGCTGGACCTTTCTGGCTTCAGAGAACCCCAAACCCAGGAATCTCTGTAGGAGGTGTCAATGAAAGAAATCCTGAAGGAACTAAGGATTGTTGTCCAGGCCTCCCGCAGAAACTGACTCCCTCAGATCCATGATCTCTCTTACAACAGGAAATACATTTGGAAACCACACGAAGCCAGAGAACTCTGGGGCTTCCCATGTCTCTCCATTTCAAATCTCTAATTTGGCTGGGATATAGCTTAGTGGTAGAGTGTTTGCATAGCATTTGCAAGGCCCTAGGTTCAATACTGTTATGGTTTAGATCTTAAATGTCGGAAGTTTGGTCACCAGCCTGTGGCACTACTGTTAGATGGTGAGACCTTTAGGAGGCTAGTGGGACTAGTGGGAAGAAGTTATAGCATTGAAGGGCAGGCTTTTGAAGGAAATATTAGGGCCCCAGCTCTAATTGTTCTCTCCATCCCTCCCCTTCTTACTGTCTTCTCCTCCTTCTCTCTTCCTCTCTCCCACTCTCCTCTCCTCCCCTTCCTTTCCCAACCACTATGATGCAAGCAGCTTTGTGCTACTACATACTTTCCTACCGAGAAGGTTAGTGCTGCCACAGGCCCCCAAACCAACACAGCCAACCTACCATGGGCTGCAACCATAGCCAAAATAAACCTTTACACCTTTTCAGTTAATTATCTCTGGTGTTTTGTCACAGAAATGGAAAACGAACACATATCGTCAGCACCATGAACAAAAATAATAAAATCTTGGGTCTGGGGAGGTGACTGAGTGGATAAGCACTTGCTACTCAAGCATGAGTACCCGAGTTAAGATCCCAGCACCCAAGTCAATGGGTGGGCATGATGGCCTGCCTGTAATCCCAGCCCTAGGGAGGTGGAGACAGGAGATTCCCCAGGGCAAGCTGGCCTGCTAGACTAGCTGTATTGGTGAGCTATGGATTCAACTGAGAGACCCTGCCTCAGTTAAGTGGAGAGCAATGGAGGAAGACACCTGAGGTCAACCTCTGCCCCCCACGTGCATGCACATACGCACACGGTACCCATGTGCCCCCCAAAGCATACATGCATGTACAAAGAAAGAAAGAAAATCTCTGTTCTCCTTACCACTCAGTCCTGTACCTGGAGCCAGCCTCCACAGGCCACAGTACAAGGACTGTGACCAGGACTGTGTTTTAAACAGATGAGTGCTATCAACTTTGGGTTTCCACTGATCCTTCCCTGTCCTTCACCATCCTCTACCACCCAAGAAAACCCACTCATGGTAGTTTTTTAAAAAATTTTTAAATATTTATTTATTTATTTATTTATTTATTTATTTATTTATTTGAGAGAGAGAGAGAGAGAGAGAGAGAGAGTAGGTACACCAGAGCTTCCAGCCACTGCAAATGAACTCCAGATGCATGTGCCACCTTGTGGATCTGGCTTTATGTGGGTACTGGGGAATCGAACCTAGGTCTTTGGACTTTGCAGGCAAACACCTTAACCCCTAAGCCATCCCCCTAGCCCACTCTCATGGTAGTTTGGATAGTGGTGGTGGCCATGCTTATAAAAAGTCCCTTGGGGCTGGAGAGATGGCTTAGCAGTTAAGTTGCTTGCCTGCAAAGCCAAAGGACCTTGGTTTGATTACCCAGTACCCATGTAAGCCAGATGTACCAGGGGGTGCATACATCTGGAGTTCATTTGCAGTGGCTTAGAAGCCCTGGAGTGCCCATTCTCTCTATCCCTGTTTCTCTTCTCTCTCTCTCTGCCTCTTTCCCAATCTCAAATAAATAAATAAAAATAAAATATTTTTTAAAAAGTCCCTTGTTTTGACATTTATGGGAAGCAGAGGAGGAGTCTTCAGAGAGCAGGCACCATTCCCCCATCCCCCCAGGTGGGAAGGCAGGTCCACTCACCATGATCTGGTCAGGCACAGCGTACTTGGCAATCTTGATGGCCACTGCTGACCTGAGTTCACGTATCACCACGTCCGCATCACACACACCATCTTTCAGCACAACAAAGGCAAACGCAGCTGGAAGGAGAGCAAAGATTTGGGAGTGCTGGGACATGAGCTCCACCCCCTACACTAGGCAGTGGTCACAAGTGGCTATACATCCAGAGTGCTTCTACATCCTGGTCTGTTGTGGTGGCACAGTGACATCTGGGTTCTGTTGCAACCCTACAGATGCATGTCCACTGCATGTCTAGTAATAGCAACTCCACCGGCCCTGTGAGCATCCTGCATGTGGAGTCAGCATGGTTGAGAGCTTGGCTAGCTGTGGTACTGACAATTCTACGTGACCTGGGACATTCAAAGTACATTACGTGCCCTCCGGTGAGAAAGAACCCATAACATGGGCCAACCTGAGACAGACACAGGATTTCAGGGACACGGTGGTGAGGAGCAGACTTGTGGGTCCATAGCCTTCTACATGGTGGCTACTCACCACAGTGGCTGTTTAACTTAAAAATGCATTCCCCATCTTGCCAGGCATGGTGGCGCATGCCTTTAATCCCAGCACTCGGGAGGCAGAGGTATGAGGATTGGCATGAGTTCGAGGCCACCCTGAGACTACAGAATGAATTCCAGGTCAGCCTGAGCTAGAGTGAGACCCTACCTCGGAAAGCCAAAAAAAAAAGCATTCCCCAAGCTGGGCATGGTGGTACACACCTTTAATCCCAGCACTCAGGAGGCAGAGGTAGAAGGATCACCATGAGTTCAAGGCCACCCTGAGACTACATAGTGAATTCCAGGTCAGCCTGGGCTGGAGTGAGACACTACCTCAAAAAAAACAAAAAAACAAAAACAAAAAAACAAACAAAAAACAAGGCACAAAAATGTATTCCATGGCCATACAACCATAGTTAACTGCTGGTTGATGCTGCATATGCTATGGGCCACTGTGTTAGACAGCACAGACATGGAAGAAAGTTTTGCTGATGCATTTGTCTGTACAAACACTAGATAGTGCTTCTTGCTATTTTGATAAGTTCTAGAAGTGATGGACTATGGCTCCCATTATCATATGGATCTAATCTTACTGCTTGCCATTTCTGAGGTCTGTCCCTCCCCACTGATCTGTAACATCCCTCTTGTCATGAAGCTTGGGTGTATGTGTGTATGCGTACAGTATTTGTCACGTGGTGTGTTATGTGCTGTGTGTGCACGTGCATGTGCAGACATGTATGCTGTATGCATTCATGTGCCAGAGAAAAGCTTTGGGTGTCATTCTCCATCACTCAGCTGCGTGCTTCCTTGAGAGTGTTTCCCTCAACCCAGAGCAGCAGGTTCAGATCAGTGAGCCATAGCCATTCTTGGGTTCCCATCCCCAGCACAGACTGTGATTCAATATGACCATACTTTTTTTTTTTTTTTTTTTAACATTCTGGAGTATGGTCACTTGAATGAAATGTCCCCCACAGGCTCATGTATTTTGAATACTTGGTCCACAGCTGGTGGCAATTTGGGAAAGTTGTTTGGCCTTTGGGAAGTGGAGCCTAGCTTGAGGAGATGTGTTTCTGAGAATGGGCTTTGGGCTGTCATAGCCCAGATTCATCCTTGCCAGAGCTAGCTCTCTCTTGTGGCTTCTTCCAAGGTGCTATGACAAGATGCAAGCCAATTTCCTGTTCTGCCATCCATGCTTTCTCCACCATGATAAAGCTTCCCCTCAAAACTGTAAGCTGACAGGGCTGAAGAGATTGCTCAGTGGTTAAGGCACATACACACACAAAGCTTAACAACCCTGGGTCAATCCCCAGGACCCACATAAAACCAGATGCACAGATGATGCATTCATCTGGAGTTAGATTGCAGCAGCTAGAGACCCCGGCATGCCCATTCTTTCCCCCCTTTCTCTGTCTCTCTCTGCTTGCAAATAAATTAAAATATTTAAAAAGAAAACACCTGTAGGGCTGAAGAGATGGCTTAGCAGTCAAAGAACTTGCCTGCAAAGCCCAAGAACTAATGTTCGAATCTCTAGGTCCCACATAGCCAGCTGCACAGCGATGCAAGCACGCAATGTCACACATGTGCATGCATCTGGAGTTCTTTTGCAGTGGCTGAAGGCCCTAATGTACCCATTCTCTCTCTGTGTGCCTCTTTCTTGCTTTCTCTAAATTAATAATAATAAAAAGAATGCTTAAAAAAAAACAACTAGCCAGGCGTGGTGGCACACGCCTTTAATCCCAGCACTCGGGAGGCAGAAGTAGGAGGATCGCTGTGAGTTTGAAGCCACCCTGAGACTACATGGTTAATTCCAGTCAGCCTGGATCAGAGTGAGACCCTACCTTGCAAAAAAACAAAACAAAACAAAACAAAACAAAAAAAACAACTATAGGGCTGGAGAGGTGGCTTATCAGTTAAGGTGCTTGCCTGTAAAGCCTAAGCATGCAGGTTGGATTCCCCAGTACCTATGTAAGCCAGATGCACAAGGTGGCACATGCATCTGGAGTTTATTTGCAGTGGCTAGATGCCCTGGCATGCCCATTCTCTCTGTTTGTCTGTCTGTCTCTCAAACAAATAAAAATAAAATATTTTTAAAAATAAAAAAAAAACTTTAGGGGCTGGAGAGATGGCTTAGTGGTTAAGGCAATTGCCTATGAAGCCTAAGGACCCATGTTCAATTCCCTAGTACCCACATAAGCCAGATGCATAAGGTGGCACATGCATCTGGAGTCTGTTTGCAGTGGCTGGAGGCCCTGGCATGCCCATTCTCTCTATCTGCCTCTCTCTCTTTTAAATAAATAAATAATAAATACAAATTAAGCTGAAATAAATGCTTTCCTCCCATGAGCTACTTCTGATTGTGTGTTTTGTCTGAGCAACAAGATAACTGCTACAGGGGGAATTGAACTTGATCCTCAGGGGTGCTTAAGCAGTAAGTGCTCCTAACTGCTGAGCCATCACCTCAGCGCTCATGCAGCTTTTTGATGTTTCTGCACAGCCCTCCCTTCTGTTCATTTGTCTGTTTGCTCAGCACCACGCCCCCTCTTCCAGATTCCTCCTTCCTCGGCACCTCTCAGCCACAGTTCTGTGCAGTTTCCTCCTGGGTGGTGTTGATTGTTCAGTGTCTCCCTCCCATCATGGTGGCTGCAAGAAGACTAACACGTCTCTTTCACACTCACTGGCATGTCCTCAGCATCTAAAATGATGCCATAGTAGGTACTGGGAAAATGCTTGTTAAATGCATTGATGAATGGAATGTTTCCTTTACAGGCTATCATCTATAGCAACCTACAGCTCTTATCTGAACGGTTTCCCCAAACTCTACCTGGTGTACTTCTCTCTATTTAGCCCTCTAGGCCCAGTTTGGCCATTTTACACTGTGTGAAGCCATTTCTAACTCTGTCTGTGATACTCTTTTTTAAAAAAAATATTTTAATATTTTATTTACTTATTTATTTGAGAGAGAGAGAGACAAAGGAAGGAAGAGGCAGGTAGAGAGAGAATGGGTGCACCAGGGCTTCCAGCCACTACAAATGAACTCCAGGCACATGTGCCCCTTTGTGCATCTGGCTTATGTGGGTCCTGGGGAATTGAACTGGGGTCCTTAGGCTTTGCAGACAAATGCTTTAACCGCTAAGCCATTTCTTCAGCTCTGTGATACTCTTTTTAAAAATATTATTTATTTATTTATTTATTTATTTATTTATTTATTTGAGAGAGAAAGAGGTAGAGGGAGACAGAATAGGTGCCACTCTAGCCACTGTAAATGAACTCCAGATGCATGAGCCACCTTGTGCATCTGGCTTACATGGGTCCTGGGGAATCGAACATGGGTCCTTTGGCTTTGCAGGCAAGCTCCTTAACCACTAAACCATCTCTCCAACCCTGTGATACTCTTTATAACGTTTGCTCTGTGGGAATGGTTGTTAGTCCCACTGCTCCCATCCTGCCAGGCTATGAGATCTTCAAAGGAAAGAACTGTACTTCTTTCAGTTGAGATGGCATTGTAAATAGGCCTGGACTATCGATCTCTGAGACAGAGATGAAGGATGGGAACCACATGGAAGGAGGATCAGTTTAAGAGCCAGACAGAGGTGTGCAAGGCCCAGGATGTTGGAGATCAGTTGGACAAGAGCCTGTCCAGGAGTCAGAGTCCTAGTTAAACTATACCCAGGGGCTCCCCTTCCTTGGAGAGAGTGGGGACAAACACACAACCATGTTCTGGAAACTTTGAGGCTAACCAAGAACTGTGTTGGACTACTTGTGAATTACAAATCTGTTAGCTGGGAAACACCTCCATTCCCTCCAGACTGGCAGGTAATGAATGCCTGGAAAGATGGACCTACTACCCTAAGCTGCTGGCTGAGGGCACCAGACATCAGATGTCACCCTGGGATGTGCCTAGGAGAACCCACAAGCAGGCAGAGGGGCAGGGGTGAGGGGACAGAACACAATCCCAACACGATCCATCCAACCCAAAGCTGTCCTGTGTGACGGTGATTGCTGTGTCACTCACATCCAGCTTGAATCTTACTCCACAATTCACTTCCCTTGATTCTGCTCTTATTTTCCTTTTTTTTGTTTTTTAGAGAGTGCAAGCAAGAGAGCACGAGAAAGAATTGTTGCGCCAGGCCCTCAGCCACTACAATCAAACTCCAGACATGTGCACCACCTAATGTGTATGCGCGACCTTGTATTTGCATCACCTTTGTGTGACTGGTTTGCATGGGATCTGGAGAGAGATGGAACATGGATCCTTAGGCTTCACAGGCAGGCACCTTAACCACTAAGCTATCTCTCCAGTCCAATTCTGCTCTTAGGATTCAAGCAAAGGTTGACAAGTCCCCAGGACAGGGTGGAAGATGCCCAAGGTCACAGGTCCCTTTCAATAGCTCTTTGCTCTCTCAGCATCCTGGCCCTGAGTTGGAAGTCCTGGCTCTGCCCTGCAACCCAAACACACTAGACTTACATAGCTTACAAACCCTGGGAACACATCAGTCCCATATAGGATCCTCAGACCACAGAGATGTAAAACTCAGGGGCCCCCAAAGGTAGGGTCCAGACTCTGTCAGAGTAAGGTGCCTTCAGAGTCACTCCTGAGAAATGTTCCTGCCTCCAACCTATTCCCATCCTGATGGCATCCAGATCCTGCCTCTGCTGGGATGTGCTCTCAGGACCTCTCCCACATACCTGTATCCCACTCACACCACAGTCACCTCCTTGGCACATCGGTCCCATGACAGTAGAAGATGCTGCTTTTCAAGCACATAAAGGAATTTTAAATATTGCAGTGGGTCAATTTAAAGAAACTATCTGAAGGGCTGGGGTAGAATGTCTGCTTAGCATGCCCGTGACCCTGAGTTCCATCCATGCCACCACAAAAGTCAAAAGTGTTTGAGTAAATACTTTAACAGCAGCACACAAATGAGCCGGAAGGAAGGTGACACTTAGAACAAGCTGTGACACAAGATGTCCCTAAACGAAACAGAGAGAGAACACACTCACTCTCTGGCTGCTGGGAAGGGCAGACGAGGTCATTCTGTGTGGCACTGACCTCACACAGACTTAGGGTGGAGCCAGGTCATACCAGGCCAAGCCAGGGTGACCACTATGGGGCTTGCATTACAACACTCAGGTACTCCTGCGCCTTCCCAGATGCAGCCACTGGCTCTGGAACAAAGTATGTCCTGGTTTCAAAGGCCATTCTGATCCCTTGCTCTCTTCCCCCAGCATGTCGCACCGTGCAGTGGGAGTCACAGGTCAAGTTTCTCCAGATTCCCCGGGCAGCAAGCAGCCTACATATAGCAGGGCACAGCCCAGTGGGCAGGCATGGAACTGGCAGGGTGCTGAGACCAAACAGGTGACCAGCTGGGGGTGGGTGCATGCATGGGACTTGGATGGTGCCCAAGATAGAGACACCAGCAACAGAAGAGGAGACTTGGGAGGCTCAGCCAGGGGGCCAAATAGGTCATATGTCAGCACTTCTAACCCTAACCTAATACTCATCTTGCCCAGCTTCCACACCCAAATCCCCACTTGAGGAGAGAAAAAAAGCAGTGGCGTGGCTCATAAGAACCCTCACGCTGCGTGCTTGGAAAGCAGTTGTCCCTTCTGCTAGGGTGCCCTACTGGCCATGAGGCCACGCAGCAGAGAGGAGGGGGACGCTTACCTTCTCCCTTGATGCTGTGGGGGTACCCAATGACAGCAGTCTCAGGCACAGCCGGATGGTCATCCTGTCACGGCAGAGGACCAAAAGGCCTTGAAGCGATTTGGGGGGTGAACATTTCTACCTCGACTCTGAGGTACACCGAGCTCTTATGAAGGTGCAGGGCAAAGGAAGGGCTGCTGGAGCTCACCATCGCATCTTCAATCTCCGCAGTCCCCAGGCGGTGGCCACTGATGTTGATGACGTCATCCATGCGCCCCGTAATCTGGTAATAGCCCTCCTGAGTGCGGTGAGCACCATCTCCCGTGAAGTAGTAGCCTGTATGTCACAGCGCGGCGAGGTCAGTGCCGGGGACTCTGACCTAGGCCTCACCAGAGCTCTCAGCCTTCTGTGAGGAACACAGGAAGACCCATGTCCCAGTCCTGCGTTGGAGACTAACTCTGAAACCAGCTGGGTTGTTTCTGGTCTGTGACCCCATCCCCTCCATCCCCAGCAGCTCTTTTTTTAAAAATACATTATTTTAATTTTATTTATTTATTTGAGAGAGAGAGGAAGAGGCAGATAGAGAGAAAGACAGAATGGGTGTGTCAGGGCCTCCAGCCACTGCAAACGAACTCCAGATGCATGTGCCCCCTTGTGTATCTAGCTTACGTAGGTACGTAGGTCTTGGGGAATTGAACTGGGGTCTTTAGGGTTCACAGGCAAATGCCTTAACCACTGAGCCATTTCCCCAGCCCTTTTTTTTTGTTTGTTTGGTTTTGGTTTTTCGAGGTAGGGTCTCACTCTAGCCCAGGCTGACCTGGAATTCACTGTGTAGTCTCAGGGTGGCCTCGAACTCACAGTGATCCTCCTACTTCTGCCTCCCAAGTGCTGGGATTAAAGGCATGCACCACCATGACCCGGTTCCCCAGCCCTTTTTAAAAAAATATTTTAATTTAATTTATTTATTTGAGAGAGAGAGGAAGATGCAGATACAGAGAACCCGGCAGCTCTTAATGTAGACGCTTTCTGGTCCAGTTAAGGGCAAGAGGTGCTGAGACATCAAGACACTGGCACACGAGTGAGGTCAAGACCGAGAGTGTGCAGGTAGCAGAACGTGGACAGCAGCGTGGTCGGGGGGGGGGTGAGGGAGTGTCCCAAAAAATGAGTGTTCGCTCTAAGCCTGGACTGAAAGTTATCTGTCCCAGCAAGGACAAGATGGCAGCATTCACATAAACTTCCAGCCCACTGACCCAAAAGCCAGGAAGTAAATGAATGGAAGCTGTGAGAAAACTCAGGTTTCTTCACTCTTCTTTCCTAGTGGCTAACAGAATGACCACCCAGGCTGAGGCCTGTGCTAACAGAAGAACTTACATCTACTCAGCCCCAAAGAGGCTCCTGGGGTAGGACGTGCTCCTGATGATGGAGATGTTGAAGAAGGTCAGGGAGGTAAATGTGGGAGAAGTCAGAGCCAGACATAGCTCCACAGAGGTTCAATCACCATGAACCCAACCCGTTCCCCTGCTTTGGAAACATGCTGCACGAGTCCATGGGAAAGTCATGAGGAGCCACCGCAGACACTCACCCGGGTATGCCTTGAAGTAAGTATCTATGAACCTCTGGTGGTCACCATAGATGGTCCTGGCTATGCCTGGCCAGGGCTGGGAGATGCACAGGGCCCCGGCTGCATCATTATCTTCCACAGGGTTGCCCTAAGAGACTCAAGGGAGACACACATGAGACAGTGGGCAGGCTCTGGGTGAGGAACAAAGAACTGGCGATCAAGAGTGTCCTGTCTGCGTGGCCTGAGGCAGAAGACCAATAAGCAGAACTGTTCAGAACTTTCCTCCTGGGGATATATATTTTATTTTTTATTGACAACTTCTTTAATTGTAGACAATATCCCATGGTACTTCCCTCCCTCCCCCCACTTTCCCCTTTGAAACTTCACTCTCCATCATATCCCCTCCCCCTCTCAGTCAGTCTCTCTTTTCAGTTTGATGTCATGATCTTTTCCTCCTATTATGATGGTCTTGTGTAAGTAGTGTCAGGCACTGTGAGGTCATGGATATCCAGGCCATTTTGTGTCTGGAGGAGCACGTTGTAAGGAGTCCTACTCCTCCTTTAGCCCTCCTGGGGATATTTGAGGAGGGTCTTGGGCTCTAAGCAGTTGTCAGGTGTGCTCTTTAAGAAAGGGGTGCACGAGGACCTAGCCTTTCTTTCTTTTTTTTTCACGATAGAGTCTTGTTCTAGCCCAGGCTGACCTGGAATTCACTAGGTAGTCTGAGAGTGGCTTCAAACTCATGGCGATCCTCCTACCTCTGCCTCCCATGTGCCGGAATTAAAGGCATGAGGACCTGAGCTTTCTTCCAAGGACCAGATCCTGCGTGCCTCATGAGGGACAGTGCAGGACACGTGTACAAGGAACAACATCTGTGGGGCCCCACACACCTTCTCATCCATGAGTACAGGGACGATGCCGTAAAAGGGCCTCATGGCCATGGCCGGGATGATCTCCTCCGCCCGTCTTCTGAGGGCCGCGGTGCAATGCAGATGCCGCCTGTTTCTGTACAGAGGATGACAAGAAACACTAACTGGCCTGCAAGCCAAGGATAGGTGTGTGCAAAGTGTGCCCTCAAAGGACATGTGACACCCACTGTGTCTGTGAGGGTGGGCAGTGGGTGGCACCATCCTTGCCTGAGGAAATTGGCCCCAGTAGTAATGGGTTTTAGTCCAGCCAGGCTTGGATTCCTGTCTCCTCTCTGTGGACACAAGCAGGAACCTAAAGTGTATTCAGGCCCGCAAGCTCCTTGTCTTAGCACTTGGAGATGGGTGCTCTCCTCTATTCAGTGAGTCCTCACTGTGTCGGGCCTTTTTTGAAGTAGGAAAGGGCAAAGTATACCCACTTGCACAGGAAGACAGAGGAAATGATTTGCTCAGAGCCAGAACCATTTGCTACACAGACAACAATGAAAAGTGAAGCCAATGTGGTTTCCCCCAAGTCATTTCTGTGGCCCTCGTCTCTATTGGCCTGTATGGAAATGTCTCCTTTGACTCAGATAGGAAAGGTTCTCTATCCCGTACCTTCCATCATGGGTGAGGGTTGCATTGTTTGATCCTCTCTTTTGAATGGGGCGGCTACCTGAAGGGCAAGAGCTTAGCCAGCTGCATCATTGTATCAATAGTGTCCTTGCCCCAAACATCCCAAATAGTCAGATATTCAAGAAAGAATAAATCAAAATAAAATACACAGAAAAACTGCCCTTTCCTGTCAAGATTTGAATTTAGACACATGGTCTTCCTTAAATGCAGCTGTGTTCAGAAAAGGGCCCTTTGGGGCTTGGGGTATGGCTCAGTAGTAGAAAGGTTTCTAGCATGAGGCCTTGAGCTTAATTCCCAGCACTGCATCAAAATTCAAAAGGAAGGGATTAAGGCCAGGAGTGGTGGCGCATGCCTTTAATCCCAGCACTCGGGAGGCAGAGGTAGGAGGATTGCTGGGAGTTTGAGGCCACCCTGAGAATACAGAGTGAGTTCCAGGTCAGCCTGGGCTAGAGTGAGAACTTACCTCGAAAAAAAAAAAAAAAGGAAGGGATTGGAGAGATGGCTCAGCGGTTAAGGTTGCTTGCCTGTGAAGCCTAAGGACTGGAGTTTGCCTCCCCAGTACCTACACAGAGCCAAATGCACAAGGGGGCACATGCATCTGGAATTTGTTTTCAATGGCTAGAGGCCCTGGCATGCCCATTCTCTCTCTCAAATAAATGAATAAAATATATTTTTAAAAAAATTCAAAAGGGGACTGGAGAGATGGTTTAGTGGTTAAGGCACTTGCCTGGGAAGCCTAAGGACCCAGGTTCAATTCCCCACTACCCATGTAAACCAAAGGCACAAGATAGTGTGTGCATCCGGAGTTTATTTGCAGTGGTTAGAGGCCCTGGTGCATCCATAGTCTCTCTCTCTCCTCTGTAATAAATAAATAAATAAAATATATTTTTAAACTTTAAAAAAATTTAAAAGGAAGGAAGTGAGCAAGGAAGGGGCGGACCCCTGCCTGCAAAGGAAAAGGAAACTCCCAGAACCTGCTATTCTCCTAGCCTTGGGCCTTACCTTTGCTGTGTCCACCCACTCCCAGAGGCTGTAGGAAGCACCCTCACTTACACATGCAACCGAGCCTCTGAGAAGCCAGTTTCCACCTGAGCTTTGTCCCTTGGGGCTTGTGTGCTCCATCACACTCATGCTCCAAGTGTGACTCTGATCTCAGCCCCATACGAGCCCCTCCAGTCTCATGTTAGACCCTAGAACTGTCTAGTCTACCCCTTCTCAGGGACACTCACCTGACTGCCACCAGGTGTCCACCAGCGTACATCTGCTGTCACCTACCACATTGTAGAGCCACTCCCAGGCTTCGTGATTGATGGGCTCTCCCACTGAAGCCATATGAAAGAAAGAAAGAATGAATGAATGAAAGAACAAACAAACGAAAGAAAATAATAACAGACCTCAAGACGATCTGAAACAAAAGGAATGGCTTTTTAAAAGGGAGAATAGCTCTAAAACTTCCCTAAAAGCCATAAAAAGAAAACTGAAAAGGCTTGTGTCCTCATGTTCATGGTCATAATCAGACACATGCGCATTATGAAGAGATATTTTCACAGTAAGACATCAAAAGGCAAAGAGAATGTGGGAGGAAAACAATAATGTCACACGCACTGTGAAAGAGACTTGGCACAGAAATTTTGAGGAACAATTGGGACATTTTGTTTTCATAGTTCATGTATACACCCCACACTACTACTTCGGATGATTGTTAGGGACAACATCTTTTAAAGCTATTGGAAACATTGACTCCTGACGTAAGCGCCATAGAACCGAGAGCAGATGCTAGCCAACAATGGACATATAGAAGGATGGGCCCAGGAGCCTTGTTCATCACAGCCAGAAAGTAGACTGCTGTCAAGAGGAGAATGTATAAGTTGTGGTATATCCATGCGGTGGTATACCATACTGGTACACATGACAATACACTGTGACCCCATCCACATATGTTCAAAACATAAGAATTCACCCACGGTGAGAGATAACCTACAGTGGTCAGAGCGGGGGACTGCCAAAGGGAGTCTTTCATGCTCTAGGCTACTCTTGGGCCTTACTCTTGCATGTTATAGCTTGATCTGGGTGGTCCTCAAGCAGACCCTTGACATCCAAGAGTTTGGCTGCATCTTTAGATGCCAGAGAAGGGAAAAGAAATACTGCGTCCGAGCATTCTGCAACCTGATTTCTCAATGGCTGTCATCAAAGCTCCAGGGTTGGCACAGAAGCCCACACTCACTAGTTTAGACCCATGGCTGCTGAAACAGTGGGCTGTTCCCCTGTCAGGAACACCCCAGGAGTCTATCACTACCTGGCAGAACCCCAGGCCTAGGCTAAACCACACAGTGCGAAGCTCACCTGACCCCAGCGTGCGCAGGGAGGAACGGTCGTACTTATTCACCCACTCATTCCCGTACTTCAGCAGCAGCCGCACAGCTGTCGGAGCACCATAGAACTGGTTGATCTTTAGCCTCTGGACCATCTCCCAGTACCTACCTACAAAAGGGCCCACAGCCACAGTTAGCAGGAGAGCTCACCAAACATCATCTATGTCACACACACTAAAGCCAAGCTCACACATACCGAGGGCTGGGTATGGGCAGACATGTGCATGGGATTACAGAAAAGGGGATCCTTGAGGATTGAGTCCTAAATCATCCCCTGCATGTGGGGTACCCCACATGAGCTAGCCAAGGATCATTTCAAAAGGATAAGACTGCGAGTTTTAAGAAGTGACAGAACTATGGCTCAGACATGATTAGCCCCTAAATGAGTAGCTGGTCTTCCTCTGGTAACAGCAGAGCTGCTGGTACCTGTGCAGGTACAAAGCCATGCACCCAGCACACACAAACACACACCTGACCACCATAAAAGGCAGCTCAAACTATTCCCTGAAACAATGCAAAATGGCCTCTCCTGAGTAACGGCCCTCCTGCCCATGGCATTGGCCCCATCCCACAGCCTTCTCCCTTGAGTGCTGCTGAGGGGAGCACGGGCAGCAATGAAGAGGTCCACACTCCAGTATCATGGCATGCCTGGGAAAGAGCCAGCAGCCGAGCCACTACACTTTGATGACATTAAAGTAAATATTTGGGGACGTTCGTGTTGCATGAGAGAAATGCCGCAGACAGTAACGTGAGACCATGTCCTCAAAGTGGGCTCAATTTAATAGCTGTGGCTCCAGGCCCCCTTGGGCCCTGAGGGCTCTGACAGAAGGGCTGGAGAAGGTGGGGGAGAGGAACAACAGCTGGCCCAGGCTTGGAGGAAGGGTTGGGTCTGGCTAGGTGAGGCGGCCCTAGAGGTGAGAGGGACAATGCCTACGTGGTGGCCCACACCAGGGAGCTTTGTGCTTTTGAGATGAGATTGCTCCCAGACTCTCTCTGAGCTTCCTAAAGGCACCACTGGGCTCTCGTCCACCTGGAAGGGCTCAAGGCCCAACAGCTGTGGTGTCCAGCTGGCATGTGGTCAATGAGACATCAAAACCACACCCTTGCCACAGCCTGGCTTCCAGCCCTCTGTGGATCTTTACTCCAGCATCAAGCTGCCTCCCCCCACCGCCTAGTACAGGCCTCACCGAGGCTCTTGGTTCTCACCAGCATCAGGGTAAACCGGGGTGCTTTCAAAAAGGACAGTAGTAGCGCCATTGCAGAGGGGTCCATACACCACATAGCTGTGTCCCGTGATCCAACCAATGTCGGCCACACAGCCAAAGATGTCACCTGGCTGGTAGTCAAACACGAGCTGTAGACACAGGAGGGGATCCTCAGGAACGTGTCCTCCCCACCCCCGCCATGTTCACACTTATCACGAACAAATGAACTCCAGATGCATGTGCCACCTTGTTCATCTGGCTTATGTAGGTACTGGGGAATTGAACCTGGGTCCTTTGGCTTCACAGGCAAGAGCCTTAACCACTAAGCCATCTCTCCAGCTTGGCAACCACATTTTTAATTCAAGTCTTTTTGCCTGAGTGCTGCAGCCACAGAACCAGGCAGGCTATCTAGTTGACTTTGTTCCTGAGGCTACCCTAAACCTTCTGCACTAGGTCTAATACCTGGCATAGAGCAGGCCCTTAAGACTGAATGAGGGGGGAGACACATACCACCCTTGCCATTCCTGTGTGTGTTTGGTCTTAGCCACAGAAACCTGAAAGTCTGTGCGTGCTCAATGTGCTCAAAAAAAAAAAAATCGACAAGAATTGATTAAAAAAAAAAATCAATAAACAAAATAAAATATATAAAATAATAATAATAATAAAAATTAAAAAAATAATCAAAAGATGTCCCCTGCCCCACCACCATAGCCCCACTTCTTTTGCTATTGTACACAGTGCCCTGATAGCACTTTGAAAACACGCATAATGAAGAGTTTCACCATGGCGACAGGTGTCCTAATATATGCTTCAAATACAGTGATGAAAGCCGGGCGTGGTGGCGCACGCCTTTAATCCCAGCACTCGGGAGGCAGAGGCAGGAGGATCGCCAAGAGTTCAAGGCCACCCTGAGACTACATAGTGAATTCCAGGTCAGCCTGAGCTAGAGTGAGACCCTACCTCAAAAAAAAAAAAAAAAAAAAAAAAACCAATGATGATAGGAACATTTTCTGGCATTGAGTGGTTATATTTTCCAAAGCAGTTTTCTCACACAATCTGTCAGTCTTTGTGGCATTCCCTGGATGAGGGTGTTCAGATGAGAACAATATGGTTGAGGAAGGTACTATGACTTATTTGAAGTCAGCCAGCAGCCAGAGGCAAGTATGTTCATTTGGACTCGTGGTTATTGTAACAGGCGGTGTGCTCAGTGGCTCTGCCCCATGTCTGTCTGCCTCACACTCCACAACCTCAGTGCTGGGTGTGAGTTCTATGCACAGACTCAGGCACAGGTGTTTCTGTCCCAGCATCTTTCCCTTCTTCCTCCGGACCTCCCCGTGAAGACATTATGGTATGTATCTAAAAGGTCCCCTAAGGTTTGATTGCCAGCTGCTACAGGCTTTGGGGAGGCGGCTGGATCATAAGGGCTCTAACCTCACCAATGGGTTAATCTGATGATGAGTTTAGAATTGAGTAGGCTATTGGGAGATGGTGGAAACTGTAGAAAGGAGGTCCTGGTAGGTCACTAGGGGTGCACACTTGGGAATGTATCTTGTCCTCAGACTGGGCTCATCCCCCCTTATGTCCATCATAAGATGAGCAATTTTGCTGCACACACTCTCCACTGCGATATTTACCTTCCCATAAACCCCCAAACCACTGACCCAAGTCATCGTGAACCGAAACCTCTGAAACCATGAATCAAAATCAACAGTTCCTCCTTTACTTGGATATTTTGTTGCAATGGCCGAAAGCTGACTAACCCAAGGGAACCACAACTCTGCTAGTGAGCAACACAGCCTGGAAAATAATCTGTCAACGAAGCCAGAGCCCCATGCCCCACACCTCCAGCACCAGGAGGTGGAGGTGGGGCTGGGCAGAAGGGCTGCAGGGCCATAGCAGGCTCAGATACAGGACCTGGGCTCTCTCTCTCTCTCATTCTTTCCCTCTCTCTCTCTCTCTCTCACAAACACTCCTAACCCCCACTACATCTACAACCAAACATCAGCACCCCACGCGTACAGCTAAGGAGGAGTTCCAGTCCACACTGCAGCCCCTCCCTAGCCTTCGCAGAGCCTGCCAGAGGCACGGTGCCCTCCTCCCCAGGACTCCCACCTTGTGTGTCAGGGCAGCATACAGCAGGTAGCCTGCCTGTGTATGGACGATCCCTTTGGGCTTCCCGGTGCTGCCAGACGTATACAGCATGAAAAGCATGTCCTCGCTGTCCATGCTCTCGGGGGTGCACACGGGCGCCTCCTTAGCCATCTCCTGGAAGGGACAGAAGCACCCCATCCAGGCAGGGTGTTGAGCAGTTCCTCTCCATTACCTGCCCCTCCCCTGCCCCGCAGAGCACCCTGGCCCCAGCTGCCAGGACCCTCCGTGTTTACATTCTTTGGCCTGCCCAGGTAAATTTCAAAGGAAGAGAAGACAAGAAAAGATGAACCCAGACCGGGTTGGAGCTCATGCTTAGCATATGAGAGGCTCTGGGTTCCATTCCCATTATGGGGGTATGTGAATAACAGGGGAGCCCTGTGTATTTCTAGGGAACTCAAATTGAGAATCACAACCCAATTAGTTTTCAGAACAATGGGGTCTAACAATAGCTTCTGTTCCCCACCCTATATAACGAGAGGTAAACCCACCTGCTCCAGGGGGACGTCCAGATCCCCCATGTGCACTTTGGTGTCCGTCCTGTGAGCCACCAGAACGTGCTGGATGGTCGGGCAGTTCTTCATGGCTTCATCCACTATTTTTTTCAGCTCTACCACGCGCCCTCCCCGGATTGCTTGGTTGGAGGTGATAATCACCTTGCACTTGGCTAACAAAGGCAACACAGACATGTTTGATGAGTTTTGGCCCTCGCCGCCTGACCTGATTTGAAGCTACACATTCTAGACCTAAGAGTGTGACAGAGCAAGTCCAATCTTGAGTACAAGACCCAAAGGAAAAGGGGAGGGTCAGCCTGCTGTGCAGCCGAAGGTGCCACCCAGAAGCACCGGACTTTCCTCTGCTCTGTGGATGAGTGAAAAAAAAAAAAACAAAGACAAATTGCCCAGAAGTGACAGGCATGGTGGCACACGCCTTTAATTCTAGCACGTGGGAGGCAGAGGTAGGAGGATCGCCATGAGTTCGAGGCCACCCTGAGACTACAGAGTGAATTCCAGGTCAGCCTGGGCTAGAGCGAAGCCCTACTTCGAAAAACCAAAAAAAAATAAATAAATAAAAATAAAAATTACCTGGAGGTTTGTCTCTTCCTCCCTAAGTTGGCATCATACAGACAGTTTCCCAGCCAGGATCCTTCCCTCCTACCTGCCCCAGGGCTTTCCCCAGGTGAAGGGCTATCAAACAGACAACAGCAACCATAATGGCAGAGAAACACTGAGAGACACAAACCAAACCTCAAGAGTCCCATGTGGCCAGCCCCACCAGTGACTTCCGGTCACTGGTGAAAGCTAAGACCTTTTACTGTCCAGAGAACAGAGCCTCCACCTGGGTGAGTGCCAGAAGCTGTGTCCTAGCCTTGCATGTGCCAGCACGCTACCCTGCTCTACCCCTCCTCTCCAGTGACCCAGCCAGGTCTAGAGCTGCGCAGGGAGCCCGAGCTTCCACAGCCAAGAGCAGGTCCAGAGGAAGGGCATGAGCACCACAGTGGACCCAAGGACTACCCTCCACACTGGCTCAAAGGGATGATTCAGAGGAGCCCAGCAGTCAGCTTATTCAGTCAGCCGTCCACAATAGCCTGGAGCATACCCTGTGCACATGTAGGCCTACAGTGCGTACCTTGGCAGGGCCTCATTCATAGCCTAGGTGCTGAGTCTTCATCCCCTGTGGTTTGTGTCTCAAATGTCTCCCATAAGCCCCCCAGCTGGAGATGCTATCTTGGGAAGTTCTGGAAACTTCAGGAATACGGGGCAAAGGTGGAGGAATTGGGTAAAAAGGCATGCCTTTGAACATCAGGCCTGGTACCCCTCCCTGTCTTTCTCTGCTTCCTTTTGCTATGAGGTGAGTAGCTCCTGACACCACATGGCTCTGCCTCACCATGGGCTCAGAATCAATGGGGCCAAGAAAAGAAACCATGGACTGAACCCTCTGAAACTCTGAGCCAAAAGAGACCCTTCATCTCATAGGTTGTTTCTGTTAGATGTTTAAATCAAAAATAACCAATACACTGTGGCTTTGCAATCTCTCTGTTCTCACCCAGCGGCTTGAGACAGAGTACAAATCTCCAATACGTGTGTTTATACTAATGCAGGAGTGTTACACTGACATCCATCTCCCCTCTGGATCTCAGTGTGGGCTTCTTTTCCCTGCCCCACCCCACCATCCACAGTGCTTCGCAGGACCCCTCCCAGGTGACTGAAGGGGAGGACTCCTTCTTAAAGGCACAAGCTTGGAGAACAGTTGCAAAGGGCCCCTGTTGAGGCCTCAGAACTAGCCTGGCCCCTGCACTCCCATGCTGGTCCATCAGAGGTTGGAGGTTCTAGGAGCTGTCTCACTATCCAGCTAACAAATCTCCAGTGCCACAGTGGTCTAGGGTCAGCCATCATGCCTCATCTCAGAGAATCCTAGCTGACATTCTTGTTTGCCGTGGCCACGGCAGCAGGAGAAGAAGGGGCATTCTGCTAGATGCTAAAGCATGAACTCCAGTGGGAAATTCCAGCTCTCTCCTTTACCAGCTGTGTGACTCCAGGTAAGCTCTCTGTGCCTGTTTCCTTATCATTAAATAGGAATAGTGAAAAAAAATCAAAGGGAGTAGTGGCCTCTGCATAAAGAGAAGAATGGGGTAAAACAGATCCACTGGTAAGTTAATATTTATAGAAGAATTAGCACCAATCCTTCTCAAACTCTTCCAAAAACTTGAAGGCAGGGATACTGCTAGACCCATTCTATGAGGCCAGCAATATCCTGATGCCACAGTCACAGAAAGACAGTGAAAGAAAACTGCGGACAATGAAGTAACCCTGCTGCACACTGAATGACACCAAACCCCCAACACCATGCCATTAACAGGATTATACCTCATGGCCAAGTGGGATTTGTTCACAGGAAAGCAAAAGTGGCAACAAGCAAAACCACTAGTGTCACTGGGCGTGGTGGCGCACGCCTTTAATCCTAGCACTCGGGAGGCAGAGGTAGGAGGATCACCGTGAGTTCAAGGCCACCCTGAGACTACATAGTGAATTTCAGGTCAGCCTGAGCTACAGTGAGACCCTACCTCAAAAAATAAAATAAAATAAAATAAAATAAAAAAATAAAATAAAACAACCAACAGTGTCATATACCACATTAACAGAATGAAGGAAAAGCTCACATCTCAAGGAATGCAGAGAAAGCATTTGAGAAAATGCAATACCTTCTAATGCTAGAAACAATTGACAAGGAAGGAATCAGAGGGAACTCCCTCAGCCTGGCAAAGAGGAGGTCTATGAAAGGCCAGGCTGACGTCATACTCAGAAGGGAAAGACTAAAGCGCTCCCTCCAGGATCAGGAATGAGATAAACATGCCCCCTCGCCCCACTGCTAGTCAACATTGTCACAGGACTTCCAGCCAGAACCATTAGCCAAGAGAAATGAATTTTTTTTTTTTTTTTTTTTTTTTTTTGGTTTTGCGAGGTAGGGTCTCATTCTGGTCCAGGCTGACCTGGAATTCACTATGTAGTCTCAGGGTGGCCTCGAACTCTCGGCAATCCTCCTATCTCTGCCTCCCGAGTGCTGGGATTAAAGGCGTGCGCCATCACTCCCAGCTTGAGAAATGAATTTTTAAATCCAGACTGAAGGGCTGGAGAGATGGCTCAGAGGTTAAGGTGCTTGCTTGTAAAGTCTAACAATCCCACTTTGATTCTCCAATACCTACATAAAGCAGATGCACAAAGTGGCACATGCACCTGGAGTTCATTTGCAGTGGCTAGAGGCCCTGGGGCACCCATTCATATTTTTTTCTCTCTCTCTCTCTACCTCCCTTTCTCCCTCCCTCCCTGGCATGGTGGTGCATACCTTTAATCCCAGAGACAGAGATGGGAGGATCATTGTGAGTTTGAAGCTAGCCTTAGACTACATAGTGCATTCCAGGTCAACCTGGGCTAGAGCGAGATCCTACCTCGAAAAACAAACAAATAAAAACAAAATCCAGTGAAGAGGAAGAGGTAGAACTATCACCACTCACAGAGGATATGGTCCTATAGATGGAAAATCCTATGGAATCCATTTTTCAAAGCTATAAAAGCTAATTAACAAACCAGCAAATTTATAGGATATAAGATCAAAATGAAAAATTCAGTTGTATCTGATGGACATGTTGACACTCACCTAAAATCCCAGCATTGGGAGGCTGAGTGAGAAGATTTTGAGTTCAAGGCCAGTCTGGGCTGGCCAGGCGTGGTGGCACACACCTTTAAACCCAGTTCTCAGGAGGCTGAGGTAGGAAGATCACTGTGAGTTTGAAGCCAGCCTGGGCTACAGAGTGAGTTCCAGGTCAGCCTGGGCTAGATTGAGACCATGCTTCAAAAAGCAAACAGCCAACACAACTAAAAAAAGACCCTATTTCAGGATGGAGAAATGACTTAGTGGTTAAGGCTCTTGCCTGCAAAACCTAAGGACCCAGGTTTGATTCTTGGGTTGGATTCCCCAAGACCCACATAAGCCAGTTGCACAAGGTGGCGCATGCTTTTGGAGTCCCTTTGCAATGGCTGGAGGCCCGCCCATCTCTCTCTCTCTCTCTCTCTCCTCTTTCTCTATCTCTCTCAAATAAATTTTTAAAAAGTTAAAAAAATTTAAAAGAAGCTGGGTGTGGCAGCGCACACTTTTAATACTAGCACTCGGGAGGCAGAGATAGGAGGATCGCCATGAGTTCAAGGCCACCCTGAGACTACATAGTGAATTCCAGGTCAGTCTGAGCTAGAGTGAGACCCTACTTCAAAAAAACAAAAAAAAGCCAGGCGTGGTGGCACACGCCTTTAATCCCAGCACTCGGGAGGCAGAGGTAGGAGGATCGCCGTGAGTTCGAGGCCACCCTGAGACTACATAGTTAATTCCAGGTCAGCCTGGGCCAGAGTGAGACCCTACCTCAAAAAAAAAAACAAAACAAAACAAAAAAGCCGGGCGTGGTGGTGCATGCCTTTAATCCCAGCACTCAGGAGGCAGAGGTAGGAGGATCACCATGACTTCAAGGCCACCTTGAGACTACATAGTGAATTCCAGGTCAGCCTGGACTAGAGTGAAACCCTACCTCAAAAAAAAAAAAAAAAAAAAAAAAAAAAATTAAAAAAAAATTAAAGACCCTATTTCAAAGAAATCAAGAGTGGGAGTATGTTTGTACAGCAGGCACAAGGCTCTAGGCTTGAGCCCCAGCACCGCATACACACAGGGCACTGTATTTCTGTATACTAGCAATGTGCCATGCAAAAGAAATTGAGAAAACACAAGACACAAGAACTCTTGATGGTTCCCACAACCAGTTATCTTCCTTGGGAAGCCAGCTCAGGGGCTATGTGGGAGACCGAGGGCTCAGATTACACAGACAGTGAGTGGGTGACACTCCAGACTGACCTCAGCACTCTGACAATACCAAAAGACATAAAAGACAAAAGACACTGGCTGCTCTTTCCAGAGACTCTGACCCCTCTGCAGCCAAAAGGCTTTAGTAAAGCATCACATGTCCTTTACCTTATCCAGGCCTCTGGAGAAGGGTGCCTCCCAACCCCACCCTGCAACTTTGTTCCTCCAGCACTGTTGACCTGTGGGGCCTTCCTGCAAGCCCAGCTTCCCCTGACCTCCTTGCCCTTCTCCCTACACTAGATAGGCCCTCCAGGATGCCAACAGTTGTGTTCCTCCCATGACAGGCCTGGCCCTCTGCTGTTTCCTCTGTGGGAACTCCTCCCTCCAAACTCGTCCAACACACTGAGATCTGGGCTGATAGAACAAATGCACTTCCTCTTGATGGCCCCTACAAGTTGTCTGTGTGACTACATTTTTCATTTTTTTTTTTTTTTGAATCAGGGTCTCATTCTCGCTCAAAATGACCTGGAACCCACTATGCAGCACAGAATGGTTTTGAACTCACAACAATCTGCTTACCTCAGTTTCCTGGGTACCGGGACTATAGTCATGAGCCACTGCACCTGACTAGTAATGACTACGTTTTAGCTCAGTTTCTAGCTCGGGACATTCCTGGTCTGCACCTGACTTGATAGCCAGCCGTTCCTGGCCACCCTGGAGCCAGCCTCCCGCCTGAACGTCTCCCACCACTACCCATGCTCACCATCATTGACCCGCCCAGCCAATGACTCTGCACTGAATCCAGCAAAGATCACCGAGTGGACGGCTCCGATCCTGGCACAGGCCAGCATTGCTGCCACAGCCAGCGGGGACACAGGCATGTAGATGGCCACGCGGTCCCCTCGGCACACTCCATGCCTCTTCAGCGTGTTGGCCAGACGGCACGTGGTCTCCAGTAGCTCCCTGCAGTTCGGGGAAGAGAAGGGCATCAGAGGTGGGGAAAGGCATCGTGTGGGGTGGAACAAGTCTCAGACTGTAAGCACTGCCTTCCAGCCCAGCACCTGAGGCAGCAGACACGAAAAGTTGTTGCATGGCAAGGAAGAAACAGTCTCTGCCACTTCAAGCAGTTCCTGAGAAACCTCAAGTGCCTGAATCATGGGTCACAGTCCTGAGACTTTTGAGAAAGCCAGTCTACAAAGGAAAAACAAACTTTGGGGCCTGGAGAGATGACTCAGTTGTTAAGATGCTTGCCTGCAAAATCTAACAACCTGAGTTCAATTCCCCAGTACCCACATAAAGCCAGAATTACAAAGTGGCACATGCATCTGGAGTTTGCTTGCAGTGGCTAGAGGCCCTGGCATGCTCATTCTCTCTCTCTGTCTCTCTATGCTTGAAAATAAATACATTTTAAAAATATCTTTAAAATAAAACAGAGAAAAACAGACTTTGTAAGAAAGATATCTGGCAGGGAAAGGAAGCTTCCAGTGTTTGGTATCAACACAGGCCAGGATCATCAAGCATCCCTCTTCCCAGTCAGGGACCCCAGCCCTGGTAGGACAGGTGTCAACTCAGTCAAACCACAGTGACAAGGGAAAGAAGGCAGCAGGAAGATGGTCACCCAGCCTATGGTCCCCAGGCAGAATTAGCAGGTGGTGACCTGCTATAGGCACAGAGAACAGAGATGAAAGACACACACACACACACACACACACACACACGTACCCTGCATCTACATGGTGGGAGTGCCCCACCCTTCAGGGCCTATTGTGAACTTTGATTAGCCAATCAAAAGATAGTTTCTTCCTGGGCAAGCTGATGGGCTCAGAAGTGATTCAAGAGCCATCCCAACCTAATTAGTGCCCATGACCTGTCAAGTTGAAGAAAACCAGGACTGCAGGAGAGCTGGCCTCCTGCGGAGGGAGAAGAGGAGAGAAGAGCCGCCTCCTGCGGAGGGAGAAGAGGAGAGGAGAGCCGCCTCCTGCAGAGGGAGAAGAGGGGAGGGAGAAGAGGAGAGCCGCTCTAAAGCACACAACAGAAGGAAGCACAGGATGCCCAGACATCGTGGTTCCAGTGCCACATCTCACAGAACTTGGACTTGGCAAATGCAGTAACCAGGGCTTCACTTCTTTTGCTGTACATTGTTTGATTTTAATATTTTTATTTATTTGTTTGAGAGAGAGAGGTGGAGAAAGAGTGGTTGTACCAGGGCCTTTAGCCACTGCAAATGAATTCCACACACATGCACCATTTTGTGCATCTGGCTTTACATGGGTCCTGGGGAATTAAACCTAGGTCCTTTGGCTTTGTAGGCAAGTACCTTAATCACTAAGCCATCCCTCCAGCCCAATTGTTTGATTTTAATTAATTATATACAATTAAAAGAACTAACTAAGAAGGGGCTGGAGGGATGGCTTAGTGGTTAAGGCATTTGTCTGCAAAGCCAAGGGACCCAGGTTCGATTCCCTAGGACCCACATTAGCCAGACGCACAAGGTGGCACATGCATCTGGAATTCATTTGCAGTGGCTGGAGGCCCTGGTGCGCTCATTTGCACTCTCTCTCTCTTCTCTCTCTCTCTCTCTCCCTCTTTCTCTCTGTCAAATAAATAAAAATAAATAAAAATACATTTTAAAAAAAGAACTAAGAAGGATAGGCTAAGAGGGAAAACAAAGGCTCCTTCTGGGGCCAAGGACATGGCCCAGCAGCTAACAGCACTTGCCACACATGCAAGAGAACTTGTGAGGACCTGACTCACCCTGAGTTCAATTCCCAGAACCCACATAAACAGAGAGGTGCCTGCATGTAACCTCAGTCCTGTGGAGAACTGAAACAGGAGAATCACTGGGCTCACGGAAACAGCAGCTCCGCATTCACAGAGCAGCTCTGTGTCAAAAGAAATGTGCAGTCTGGCTGGAGAGATGGCTCAGTGGTTAAGGCACCTGCCTGCTAAGCCTAAAAACCTGGTTCCAATCTCCAGGTCCCACGTTTAGCCAGATGCAAAGTGACGCAAGGGCGCACTTGACCACAAGGGGGCGCACGAATCTGGTTTTCGTTACCAGCAGCTGAGAGATGGCTGGCGGGCCCATCTCTATCTGTCTCCCTATCCCTCTCTGTCTGACTCTCTCTGTGTCTCTCTCCAAAAATAAATAAAATAATAATAAAAGAAATGTGCAGACGAGCAACAGAGGACACCCAATGGTTCTCTTCTGCACATGTGTGCATGGTGCATGCCTCTCCACTCACATGTGCATACAGCACACAGACCACACCACACGCATCACCACCATCACCACCACACATACTGCACACACACAAGGAAAAAAGAAAGAAAGAAAAAGAAAAGGCCCTTTTTCTCTGGGTTGAAGAAGGCCATCACTGGCACTCTCCCTACCCTCTGCACTGCATCAAGAAGCCCGAAGGAGAGCAGAGCTAAGCCTGCAGGCAAGCTAGAGAGAGACCTTCGAGGCTACAGGTTGCTC
Source organism: Orientallactaga sibirica (assembly GCA_036365145.1). Taxonomy (NCBI): domain Eukaryota; kingdom Metazoa; phylum Chordata; class Mammalia; order Rodentia; family Dipodidae; genus Orientallactaga; species Orientallactaga sibirica. Next base: position 16,404,172 of record JAEOAD010000011.1, read on the forward strand.
CTCAAAGGTCCCTGACACGCATAGTTCCCTTCTCTCCACAGGGCGCCCAAGAACAGTGACGCTCAACAAGGGGCTGCGGGAAAACCACAGCAAAATGAAAACGAATGGCTCCGTCTCAGGCAGGGACCTCAAGGAGTCCTTTGTTTCTTCTGCAGCCATCTCCTGCAAAGGAGCCCCCACGAGCTTGATCCTAGTCCAGCCTGCTTGTTGGCCCAGCTGCCGGCTAAACTCTGCCTGGCTGGCTCCAATGCCTAGTTTCTCCGTGAAGCTTTTGGAAAGAGGACAGCATGAGCGGCAATCTTCCCACCCATTCCCTAAACTACAATGAAAGAACACCTCCTGAGGGTCCCTAAGACCAAAGCCACAGAATCTAGGACCCAGAAACACTCTTGCTCCTCCGGGAAGAAGACTATGATGGTCCTTCAGAGCTAAAGCACCAGGTATGGTTAGAAATCCAAAAGACTGAGTCAGAACTCTTTCTAGTCTCTGCACTTTCACAGCTCTAGGGCTTACACCTTGGCCGGGGAGCCTGGAGTGCTGTGCCCGCTGACTAAGGGTGTTGAAATTCAACCTTTACTCTAACCCTAAGGCAGCAGTTGGAAGTGCTTCCTTCCTGTCCATATAGCAAGACCTAGGTCAGCTGCCACTTTGGCATAAACATTAACATAAGCACTGGTGAGGGCATTGGCATGGACACAGGCATTGATATGGGTGTGGGCGTTGGCATGAATGTGAGCATTGTGGAAGATGCCATGGGTATCACGGGCACAGGAGCTTACATTTCTCAACTGCTGCCTGATTGCAAGAGGAAGATGTGGTGTCATGCATCGCGTATAACTGTCATAAGAATCAACGAGAAGCAGAGCGTTCTGGAGGCATGCTCTTTCCAAACAGATGGAAACGTCCAGAAATCCTTATTGAAACCATTTTCTAAAGTGACTAGAATCAGCTTATTATTTTTGATGAATTCCTAAGGTGTTAAAAATCCCATCCTAGGCACGATGGGAGTTGGGGCAGGAGAGTTGGCACTGGATAAAAGGCTGGGAGTGAGGCCCACGGGCAGAGTGAGCAGGGCATCACGTCTCTCTGCGTGACGGTACATCAGGCCAGGCTGGCTGTGGGGAGGAGGACAGAGCCAGAGATGAGTGAGGATTTCTCCACAGGGGCAGGAGTCGCCCTGCCACTGGAGCTGAGCAGCTGAACTAGTGCCCAAGACAGGGTCTGGAGGCCAGGCCAAGGCGGGTCATGTTCCCTGGAGGACTGAGGGCTGGGATATGCACCCAGGTGGTCTGATGCATCCAAAGCACACAACCCGTCCTCGGTTCTGGGGATTGAATCTGGGGTCTTGTATATACTCAGAAAATGTTCAACCACTGAGCTATATCCCCAACTGGAAGGAAAGAGAGTGGGGGTGGGAAGAGAGGAAAGGAAGCTAGAATAGACTTTTGATTTTAAAAAATCGAATCCAGGGGTTGGAGAGATGGCTTAGTGGTTAAGGAACATGCCTGCAAAGCCTAAGGACCCTGGTTCAATTCTCCAGGTCCCACATAAGCCAGATGCACAAGGGGGCGCACACGTCTGTCGTTCATTTGTAGTGACTGGAGGCCCTGGAACGCCCATTCTCCCTCTCCCTCTCTTTCTTTCCCTCTCTCTGTCCCTAATAAATAAATAAAAATAAAATCTTTTAAAAATTTTTAAAAATTTAAAAAAATCGAATCCAGAGCTAGAGATGTAATTTAGTTGGTAAAGGGCATACCTAGCATGCATGAAACCCTTGGTTCAATCCCTGGCACCACATAAAACCAGACCTGCCCATAAGCCTAGTATCCAAAAGGTAGAGGCAAGAGGAGTTCATGTTTAAGGCCAACCTGAGCAACACAGTATGACTTTGTCTCAAAATACACAGATACAGGGCTGGAGAGATGGCTTAGTGGTTAAGACACTTGCCTGAGAAGTCTAAGGACCCATGTTCAACTCCCCAGGTCCCATGTATGCCAGACACACAAGGTGACACAAACACACAAGGTCGCACATGTGCACAAGGTGGTGCACACATCTGGAGTTTAATTACAGTGGCTGGAGGCCCTGGTGTGCAATTCTCTCTCTCTCTCTCTCTCTCTCTCACTCCCACTCTCTTGCATAAAAAAAAGGCCAGTCTGTTGGAATTGCCTCAAAAAAAAAAAAAAAAAAAAAAAAAGGAAAGAAAGAAAACACAGGTGCACACGCACGCACGCACGCACGCACAGTGAGTGTAGCTCAGTGGTAAAGTTCTTGCCTGACATGTGCAAGACACTAGCTGAATTCAAAAGGAAGGACAGAAAGAAGGGAAAGGGAGCTAATGCAACCAGTTCACGAGGAAAGCTTTAGCCTCTGCTGCAGGAAACAGTGGCTGCTTCATTGTTCATGGAACACTCCATCTCGCTCCTCAGCACACTTCCCAAGGCTCAGCAGCAGCAAGCACCTTTCTCAGAGATGATCCCAGTAAAATGAGTTGAGTTGTCAAGTGCAAAGATCAGTGCAGCACGTGTTCAGATTCCAGATGGGAGCTACGTGAGTATGTCTGTGTTGCAGACTACTCAGGACTCAGCAAAGGATGTTGCAGAAACACAGAAACCCTGCCATGAGTTCCTGTGCTGAACACCAGTAGCAGGTTTGCTGACTGGCTTTGGAAAGAGGAAGAAAGCTCTCAGCAGACAGCCCCCAACACCAACAATTTGTGTTCAGTGCTAAAGACATAACGAAACCACAAAGATATATAACCGATGTGACACCTGCCTGAAGTGCTTACACCCTCTGCCCCACACCCGAAAGTCTCAGATTAGACCCAAACAGGAAACAGCTGGAAATGGGGAGGTGAGAAGAAAAAAAAAAAAGCCATCATACTTATTTCGTCATTTATCATATCATCAAAGCTGGGTTTCCTTGTGGTGGTTTTGGTGGTGATCATTGCTTCGAGACAAAGTCTCATAACCCAGGCTGGCCTGGAGCTCACCATCCTCCTGCCTCAGCCTCCTGAGTATTGGAATTTCAGATGTGTGTCACCATGCCCAGCTCAAAGCATCTTTTTCGTGGCTAATACTGAAAGTATCTTTCCTTCCTAGCCATTTCCTGGTGTCTGCCCAAGGAAGTAAGCTAAGTGGTCTCTGTATGTGCTGTATTTAGGAAATAATAGGGCTGGAGAGATGGCTAAGCAGTTTAGGTGCCTGCCTGCCAAGCCTAAGAATGCCCGTTAGATCTCCAGGTCTCCCATTTAGCCAGACATAAAGTGACACAAGTGCGCAATGCCACGCTTATCCAAAAGGGGGCGCACGTGTCTGGAGTTCATTCACAGCGGCTGGGAGGCCACTGGCGGGCCCATTCTCTCTCTCTGCCTCTTCCTCTCTGTCTCTGTCTCTGTCTCTCTCTCTGAGTCTCTCAATAATAATAAAGAAATAATAAACACACACACACACTCTAGCTCTCATATTCATGAATCAACACTAGCTGACAGTCTCAACTTAATGATCCACCTGTGTCATCAGAGTACAAGGTCTGTTTGGACAGAGATTTAAAATAAATTATGTATATATGCCAAGAGAGATAGAAGAGAGACAGAAAAAATGGGCATGCTAGGACCTCTAGCCACTACAAGCAGACTCCAGATGCATGTGCCACTTTGTGCATCTGGCTTTATGTGGGTATTGGGGAATCAAACTCGGGTTATTAAGCTTTGCAGGCAAAAGCCTTAACGGCTGAGCCACCTCTTAAGCCCAGATTTTTTTTTTTTGTTTTTTTTTTTTTTTGTTTTTCGAGGTAGGGTCTCACTCTAGCCCAGGCTGACCTGGAATTCATTCTGTATTCTCAGGGTGGCCTCGAACTCATGGCGATCCTCCTACCTCTGCCTCCCAAGTGCTGGGATTAAAGGCGTGAGCCACCACGCCCAGCACAAGCCCAGCACAAGTCTCATTTGTTGCTTTCTATCCAGCGTCTAGAACTAAGCCTAGCTCATAAATTGCTCAACACACATCTGTTGAATGAATGAGCACAGCAGGCGAGCATGAAACGATGAGATCCTGGAAGGCCCAGAGCAACTAGCCCAGCTCCCAGCAGCCTCCTGGCACAGTGCCTCTGTCCTCCAAAAGGCTAGCCCCATCTTCTAAGCAAACATAGGAGGGCTCTCCTGCAATCTGTAGAATGCTGTACTTCCTTCAGTGCACTTGGGAGAAGAATGAGTTTCAGGGACAGAGAACCTGGCAAGGCAGAGTGCCCCACCCTACAGGCAAGGCATAGCAGCTCCTGAATCATATCTCAAGGAACCAGGCCTGGAGAGCAGATGCTATGAGGGCCACGAAGCCTGACGAAGCCTGCTCATTCTGCTGCTCCCTGCCTCAGAGAGTGGAAACCCCGGAAGTGAATTAACAGGCTCATAAGCTAAGTATGCAACCGACCCATGTCATTCTTTAACGTTGGCAAAGTGCTTGGGTGAGATATAAAACACTGTATTTAAATGTGAAAAACTTGGGCTAGAGAGATGGCTTAGTGGAGAAGGCGCTTGCCTGCAAAACCTAAGGACTCAGGTTCAATTCCCCACAACCCACATAAGCCTGATGCACATGGTGGTGCATACGTGTAGTTTGTTTACAGTGGTTAGAGGTCCTGGTGTGCCCATTCTCTCTCTTTCTCTCTCTTATAAATAAAAAATTTAAAATGAATCAATGTTAAAAACTCCCAAAGCTGATGTTTGCTGGGAAGACCTAAGATGCAGTCAGAGGTCTTAGGAATAAGACATAAGCTGCTGGTGGGCGGGGTGGAGGGGGGAGACACCAGGGCAGCCAGTCAATGTAGGCCACTCCAGCTGTGCTTTTAATTTCCCTCAGAAAACAGATGTGCTTTCTTTGAGGCTTGCTATACTCTGGAAGGTACTGACCTCAGAGCTTGCCCTCTAAAACCCCTGCTCATGCTTTCCTTCACCTCAATCCCTTGTCAAATTCTCATTTCCTTCCCATGTCACAACACCAGTAACAACCATCGGAGTAGTCTGGGCCCAGGACTGTTCAAAGCCTTCAGATGGAAGAGTCCATTTGTATTAGTAAGCTTCCTGTCACTGTGACAACATATCTGAGGTAATCAGTTAAACAAAGGAAAAGGTTAATCTTGGCTCATGGTTTCAGAGGTTTTACAAATGGTCTCTGGTCTCTACTGCTTTGGACCAGGATTTGAACCCAGGCCTGGGACCCACAAGCCCTGCTCTTATTCTGGTCTTTTCATAAACCTCATTGTCAAAATAATTTGTTTTCTACTGTAAACCTTCCGAAATCTCATGATTTTTCCCATCTTCCATGATATTGTTACTTATGACTATTTTTCCTAGGGTTAGTTTACATTGTGTGTGTGTGTGCATGTGAGGGGGTCATGTGTGTGCATGTGGAGGCCAGAGGACAACCTGAGGTGCCATTTCTCAGGAGCGCTGTGCCCTTTGTATCGTGGGGCAGGGCAGGGACAGGGTCTCTCATTGGCCTCGAGCTCTCCAATTAGTCTAGACTGGCTGGCCAGCAAGCCCCAGGGATCCTCCTTGTCTTCACCTCCCCAGCACTGGGCTTATAAATGCGCACCACCATGCCCAGAATTTTTACATGAGTGTGGGGATCAAAACCAGGTCTTCAGCCGGGCGTGGTGGCGCACGCCTTTAATCCCAGCACTCGGGAGGCAGAGGTAGGAGGATCGCCAAAAGTTCAAGGCCACCCTGAGACTCCATAGTTAATTCCAGGTCAGCCTGGACCAGAGTGAGACCTACCTCGAAAAACCAAAAAAAGAAAAAAGAAACAGGTCTTCACGCTTGAGAGGCAAGCACTGTAGTGACTGAGCCACCTCCCCAGCCCTTAGGTTACTTTACATATATGGTGTTTTAAGAAAGAACTAGGCTAAGGGTGTCAGAGCCTGTGTTTAGCATGTATGAGGCTGTGGGTTCCGTCCTCAACAAAGAAGGAAGTGTGGGGGGATGATGGGGAAGGACGTGAGGCTAAGTTGTTCAAAATGGAAGTTAGGAAGAGCAACGCTGAAAGCCTGCTTGCTCATGGGAGTTAATCTGAGCCTTTCTTCCTGTCAACAGAAGAGAGAAGGGGGAAGAAAGTAGAGGAGGAGGGAAGGGGAAGGCCACACTCAAGATCTCCTGCCCCTGGTCCTCCTCATCTATCTTCAGGTCAAATCCCGTGTCCCGGACCAGAGCCAGCACTCCAACAGCCAGAAACACACCCTTGCGGATCAGAAATAATCAGTCAGACCCAAGAAGAGCCCTGTTCTCATTAATGCCTGATTTCCTCTCGGACCTCGGCCTTTGGCCCAAGTCCCTGACACCAGAAAGAAGTTCTCTCCTCTCTTCCAGTCACAAAGCCCAGCTCACATCCCCAAGGGAGGCAGGTGCCAAAGCAGTGAGCGCTCTGGAGGCTTCCTGGTGGCCCTGGAAGCCAGCAAAAACAGCTGGGCTTGGCAGAACACTTGGCTCTGGCTGGCAGGATTGTTTATTGTCCCAAAGCCACACCAGTGAGTTTTTTCCCTGATGAGATTTAGAAGCAGATGTAGCTTTTTACTTCCAGCAAGCATTCCCTTTTTCCTGTGGTGAAAGAAAGAAAGAAGAAAGAAAGAAAGAAAGAAAGAAAGAAAGAAAGAAAGAAAGAAAGAAAGAGAAAGGAAGGAAGGAAGGAAGAAGGAAGGAAGGAAGAAAGGAAGGAAGGAAGGAGGGAAGGAAGAAAGAAAGGAAGGAAGGAAGGAGGGAAGGAAGAAAGAAAAAGAAAAAAGCCACTGGATGTTTCTCAGGTCCTGCTTCAGGTTTCAGGTTTTGCAGGTCCCCTGTGCCACCTGTCGGTCTCCCGAGATCTCTGGCTCTGTGCAAGTCCATGCAGTTGCAACAGCAAACACAAGGTAGCTGAGTTCCCACCGAAAGGTCCAGACCAGACACAAGCTGGGAGTTGTTCTCTTTTGAGGTTTCCCTGGGAGTTCACAAAACTTTGCAAATTGACACCTGGAAGAAAGTAGGCAGGGGAAGGTTCGTCCTGGCAGACGGGCTCGCCCTGTGTCATGCAGGCACCAAAGCTGCCTCAGGCCTGGGCTCTTTCCCTGTCTCCTGAAGTACCTTTGCGGTGAAATCCTTTGCTAAGGGGAGAAATGGCTCCTGTGACCTTTTGGGCTGGCAACTGTTCAGAAACAAGTTTTCTCAGGAAAACCAGTCCTGAAGTATAGCATGTGCCAATGATCACAATGTAAACTAATTTTCTCTGTGGCTGACCTCAAACCTCCCAGATGACTCCCTAATGAGGTATTAGAAGGTAAGTACAGAACCAACGTCATGGGAACTTAAGCAAACTTGCCTTGCTCCAGGGGCAGCCCCCCCCCGCAAGCCTGTGTCCTCCAAAACCTCTGAAACTTGTTCCTTCATAAAACAATAACTGTTAATTGTTTATCTCATTCCTTTCATTTAATATCCATTTTATGACACGTAATTTGTAATAAAAAATTAAATTTAAATCTGGGAGAGGAAGTGCAGGTTCACGCCTCTTTTTAAAATTCTAGCTACATGGCCCTTTCCAGGCCACAGCCCCTCTGACCTTGGGTTTCAGATGGCACTGAGTTCTATAGGAGCTCAGAGGTTGGGCTTCCAGAACCTACTGCACTCCTGGGTACAAAGTCAAGGGCAGAGAGCCTGCTCACACACTCCCCCTGGGCAGCCGTGTCACCAAGGCCACTGTACACCATCATCCCTGTTGAAGGCATGAGTTCTGGAAACCACACTATGCCCTGTACCCCTGCTGAGGCCACATGGCCCCCTTACAGCTCCCCAAAATCATCCCCACTTACACCAGTGGGAAGCATTCCAAAAACCCCACACAAAACACAAGACTGGAGAACAGTCAGACAATTTCATAGTAAAGTTCAGAAAATACATGGGTTTCTAACATCAAGAAAATCTAAGACTGGAGGCTGGGCAGATGGCCCAGTTAGTAAAGCACTTGCTGAACAAGCATAAGGACCTGAGTTCAGATCCCTAGCACCCACATAAACTCTGGACGTAGCAGTGTGTACGTCTATAATCCCAGCACTTGGGAGCAGGAGACAGGCCTTGCCTTGGGGCAAGCTAGCTAGTGGGACTAGCTGAATGGGTGAACTCTACATTCAGTGAGAAACTTTGTCTCAATAAATAAGGTGGAGAGCAATTAGGAACATATCTGGTGCCTGGTGTGGTGGTGCATGCCTTTAATCCCAGCACTCAGGAGGCAGAGGTAGGAGGATCACCATGAGTTCGAGGCCACCCTGAGACTACAGAGTGAATTCCAGGTCAGCCTGACCTAGAGTGAGATCCTACCTCGAAAAACAAAACAAAACAAAACAAAACAAAAGGAACATATCTGGCATTGGCTTCTGGCCTCCACATGCATACACACACATACGCACACACACAGAATATGAATATGCATACACACATGCACACACACACACATACAACTGAAAAGAAAATAGAGTGGCTGCCATGAATCCATGTCCACATAAGCCTACCCTGGGTGGAGTTAACCAGTCACAGGGCAAACATGTGTTACAGCTGACTTTGAGCAGCTTTAACTGCCAAGGGCCTTGAACATGGGGATGAGTCAGAAGGTCTGCTCACTTACATGAGGTGAAGGGGTCAGCAGGCTTACCCTAGTGGCCTGGGGCCTGGGAAATTTACCAGCCAGGGACCCACCCTGACAAGCATCAACAAAGTGGGGCTCCATAATCCCACCCTCCCTCACCCCTTCAGGCAGCACCTGCCTGTGGTCACCATGGTTTTCTCACCGCATCCTTCCAGCCTCTCCAGGGTGTGTCCACCGCACGAGAAGCCTTTGTGCCTGGGCTTGTGCAGGCAAATCTGGCTTTATCAGGTGGCTGTGCAGGAGAGACTGCGGGAGCTCCTGGTATGCCGGGTTTCTGACTCAGTCCCACTGTCCTTGAAGGCGCCAAGAGTCAGCAATGGCAGTTTCCTGACCCCAGACCAAACACAGCAGCATCTTTGCCAGAGGTGGGGGCAAAACATTTGTCCAGGCTGTCTGATCTCCCTCCCAGCTGTTCCATGACCTGCGGAAACTTCTCTTCTTCTCATAGGCCACAGTGAGTTCTCTTTCCCTCCTTCTCTCTCTCTCTCTCTCTTCTGCGCGCGCACGTTTGTGTGTGTGTGTGTGTGTGTGTGTGTGTGTGTGTGTTATGTGTATGTGAGTGTAGGTACATGTGTGGAGTTCAGAGGGCAAGCCCAAGTGTCAATCATCACCTTCACCTTGTTTTGAGACAGGGTCTCTTATTCACCACTGAGTTCACCAGGCCAACTGACCCAGGAGCTCCCGGGACTCTCCTGTCTCCACCTCCTACTCCACGGGAGGAGAGCTGAGATTGCAGCTGCTCACTGCTGCAGCAGTCTTTCACGCTGATTCTGCCAATCCAAACTCAGGTACCCTTCACTTGAGTGGCAAGTGCTTCACCCCCTGAGCCATCTCCCCGGCCTGAAGTGATTCTCTTTCTTGCAGCTGAATCCTGACAGAAACATTTCCTATGGGCTTTCCGAGACATTAGTGGAAATGTGTTTGCAAATACAGATTCCCAGCCCTCCCTCCCTCCTCCCCCCTCCCTCCTCAAATCCTGTCTCCCCAGGGCCCAGGCAGGGATGGGGACTGCATTGTCAGAAACCTCCCCAAGGGACCTCAGAAACCAAGCCCTGTGGCTGCTCACAACACAGGCTTGGAGGGAGGAGTCACTGGAATGCCAAGCCCATGCCTGCTCCTGCCTAGGTTGATTCCCCACCCCAGCACCCACCCACAACCCCTCCAAGGCCTTGGTCAGACAGAACCAGCGGGGACCCAGAGAATAAGCAGAGGGCTCCTCCACCCCACCCGTCAAAGGCCCAGTCCCCTCTCCAGGCCTCTCGGAGGCTAGGCTGGTTCAATAATGGGAAGTTCTCGGGCTTCCCATCCAATCCAGGCAGAGCCAGGAGGGAGCCCCTGCTCTGATAGGGAGCCAGCTCCCAAACCCTCTTCCTACCCTGGCACCATGGCCTCTGCTCCTCCCATCCTGAAAGCAACTCCACAGTCCTTGCTCACCTTCCTCCTGCAGCCATATTCAAGTCCCTTCACAGTGGTCCCTAAGCCCTCAGGCACCATGGAGCCCACTATTCCCCAACTGGCTTCAGTGTCCCCTGTGTACCTGCTTGTTCTAAGGCTTGGTCACCTTAAAGAAATCCCCTCTCAGTAAGAAAGTGCACGGCCTGCACACACCACCAAGAATGATGCTGGGCTGGAGAGATGGTTTACAGATAAGGCGTTTGCCTGCAAAGCCAAAGGACCCAGGTTTGATTGCCTAAGAGCCACATAAGTCAGATGCACACAAGGTGGCACAATGCATCTGGAGTTCGCTTGCAGTGGCTGGAGGCCCTGGCATGCCCATTCTCTCCCTCCTTCTCTCTCCCCCTCCCTCTCTCAAATACACAAATAAAAATAAAACTATTTAAAAAGAAGAATGATGCTGGCTGAGGGACTGTGGAGGCCAGAAAGGTCCTGGGCTGCAGAGTTGCCCCTCCTCCTCATGACCCCCCCCCCACTCCGATTTCTAGGATCATTGCCACAGACCAATCTGAGTGCAAACTTAACTCTGAGTTTTCCAGCTGTGTAAACTTCCCAGCTCCCTAAGCTTTCTGGAAGTCAGGGTTGTGACCATGAATATGACCTAAAGCCATCCACATCAGTTCCTGTCCAGATTCAGTGAGGGCAGGGAGACTGGAGGGTACATGCCCCTGCAGGATGGGGCCAACAAGGCCAGAGACAGGAGTCATGGAAGATGACAAGGAAGCAGAGGGCTAGAGGGCAGACAGGTGGGTAAGCACTACCCTCAGGGTGCACACTCACCCTCCCAAGAAGCTGCACCCCCATGGCATGGTATGCAGTGTGTCCCCCTAGTGAGAGGACGTGGAAGAGGGCAAGGGTGAGAGGATGAAAATGCAGCCCCTGGGGAAGGAGGCAGGGGTTGGAGGAATGCATGTGTCTTTGCAGACAGAGTTCTGATCCATTGGCCCCTGTGTGCAGGCCCCACTGTTCTGCTGGAGATCCTCTGGCAAGGCCACAGCAAAGCTGTGAACCCTGATCCTTTAGGGCAGTAGCCTAGAGCCTGAAAAACAGGAAGAAAAGCACAAAACAGGAACAAGGAAGCCCTGACCACTCCCACCCCCTGTATACACGCATCCACAGGCTTCTCTAAGAGGAACAGAAGCCATGTCCCTCCCTTTAGGAACTAAATCCTGCCTTCCTCCTTCTCCAGGCTAAAGCCCCTCCACCTCCAGCCCCTCATGGCAGAAGAGGGGCTCACAAAGTAGAGACCCGGCTTCAAGGGAGGTGTTTGCTTCTGGGTGCTTCTCAGGTTGAACGTTGGCTGAGCTTGTCCCAGAGAAACTTCAAAAGGACTCCATCAAAGAGATTGCCCAGCACACAAATAAACCCTCTTAGTCAGCACTGATAGTCTAAGGAGCCCATGGTCCAAAGTGTGAGTGTCTGAGAACATTAACTTGCTCACAACGTCAAGAGCCAAAGTGTTGTTTTTTTTTTAATTATTTTTCATTCATTTATGTGACAGAGAGAAAAAGGGAGAAAGAGAAGGAGAGAGAGAGAGTGGACAAGTCAGGGCTTCCAGCCGTTGCAAATGAACTCCAAATGCATGCACCACCTTGTGTATCTGGCTTTTGTGGGTCCTGGGGAATCAAACCTGAGTCCTTTGGTAAGCACCTTAACTGTTAAGCCATCCCTCCAGCCCCAAAGCCTTTTTTTAAAAAAAAAAAAACATTTTATTTATTTATTTATTTATTTATTTATTTATTTATTTATTTATTTATTTATTAGAGACAGACAAAGGGAGAGAGAGTGAGAGAGAGTGAGAATGGACACGCCAGGGCCTGTAGCCACTGTAAACGAACTCCAGACTCATGCACCACCATGTGCATCTGGCTTATGTAGGGTCTTTAGGCTTCACAGGCATGCACCTTAACTGCTAAGCCATCTCTCCAGCCCTCAAAGTCTTTTTTAAAGTGTATGCATGTTCATGTGTGTACTTGCATGTGTGGGTGTAATGTGGATCCAAACCCTTTAGCCAAGTGCTGCAGGGAGGGCCCCACCAACCATGCAGACAGAATCCCAGAGCCTCATCAGTCCTCCCACATGCACTAGGGCTGCTTCATGTGTGACCCCGGGTCACTGCAATACCCACCGGAACTGAGGTGAGCAGGACCATCCTCTGAGAGGCACACGGAGGGTGGCAAAGAGCATTCCCTAGGTGCCCATCTGGCCACCTGCCTCGAGAAGCACCAGACTATCCATGTCCCACCTGGCTGCTTCCCTCCGCCACTGCCCCGGAGCATGGGGGAGGGGCCAACCTCCTCCTTCCCTAGGGTTTCACAGCCTTCTTCCTGGGAGGCGGGCACAGGTCATGTAGGCTGAGACCCAGCATGCCACTATTCACAAGTCTGGGCTGGTAGTCACAGAGGAAAGCCATGTGAAGTGGGAGTTTGTAGACCTGATGTAGAATAAATAGCATCTACCTTACGGCTACAGTCATGTCTACCAATAGGCAATGGCTCCAGGACATGTCCCATCACAGGCTGATGACAGCCTGCATAGACCACGAAGCGAGCTGTACCTGTGATGTGGGAATGAGTTGAAAAGGTGTGTGTGTGTACATGCACCTGTGCACAAGAATGTGTGCTTCCTCACATGGTGCACAGTAGTGACTTGTGAGTTGTCAAGATAGCGGTGTTATTCAGGGCTGGAGCCCATAGTGCTGGGCAGAGGAGTTCTTGGTTTGGCAGACCAAATTCTTCACAAATACGCCAATCATGGTCCGGGGAGATGGCTCGCAGGTTAAGAGTGCTTGCTTGTGAAGCCTGATGGCCTGGATTGGACTCCCCAGTTCCCACATAAAGCCAGATTCACAAAGTGGCACACGTGTCTGGAGTTCATTTGCAGTGAGAACTTAGCAGACCCAGGAGGGAGAGGCTCTGAGAACCTGAGAAAGGTGACACATGAGTGGCCATCCCTGATAAGCTAAATCCCAGAGAGGATGCTGACTTGGCCCATTCTGAAGGCTTCATCCCAGGATCTGTCAGGCCCCAGAGACATCTGCTGATGTGGCCTCTACCAGGTGATGATTCTGTGGCATGTGATGTGGGTTCATGGCTCTGAACTTGCTGACATGGGGTCAAGCCATGGCTCCCTCCACCCCAAGCATTAGCCCTAAACATTTCACCTCTCTGAGTTTGTCTGCTTATCTGTAATATTGGATTAATTTTTTATTAATTAAGCCAGCACTTACTTGGGGAGTCAAAGGAGAGGCTGATGATTAACTGGAGCAATGACAGTTGTTTTGTATCTTCAAAACATATCTGAGGGCTGGAGAGATGGCTTAGCGGTTAAGGCACTTGCCTGCAAAGCCTAAGCATCTATGTTTGACTCTCCAGGTCCCATGTAAGCCAGATGCACAAAGTGACACAAATGAGGGCTGGTTAAGGCCTTTGCCCACAAAGCCAAAGGACCCAAGTTCAATTCCCCAATATCCACGTAAGCACAAGGGGGGCGCGCATGCATCTGGAGTTCATTTGCAGTGGCTAGAGGCCCTGGAGTACCCATTCTCTCTCTATCTCCTCTCTCTCTCTCTCTCTCTGTGTCTGTTTGCAAATAAATAAATAAAATTTTAAAATGTTTAAAAGAAAGAAAGAAAGAAAAGCTAGGGATGGACAGAAATATCACATCACAAAGCAAACGCTGTAAAACATAGGTGATGGGTAGATGGTACTGCACTGCTTTAATTTTTTCATAACAAAATGTTGGAAACAATAATAATTAAAAATGTTGTTCTTGTCTGATTAATTCAGGGTCTTCAAAATAACTCAGTCATTTTGTTTAGAACAGTACTCACAGTCCGTGACCGTCCCTGGCTGTGTTTAGCATGTATGTACACTTCCACACATTTGCTCAGATCAACTCAGTTCCTTGGGCTGACCTGGGACAGTTATAATGACCACCCCATTTTACAGAAAGGGAAATGGTGCCCCAAGAAAGCACACAGCTTCACCAGATCATCAGCCAGAAAGATGGCTCGGAACCCCAGTATGCCTGTGCTATGCTGGCTAAAGCCCATAAGGACTCGGGAGAGGGGGGAGGGAACAGGCTGAAAATTTCTCCAGGGCACAAGCCACCGGCGCCTGACCTGGGGTGAGTCTACTGGTGCCAATCCTCCACCTGAGGTCACAGCTGACCGGCCCAGGATGAGAGTCAGTTGGGGACATTCTCCCTCCAGGTCACCTGAGAATCCCAGGGCCTGTTCACAGGCAGAGGTCCAATCCACCTGTGAGCTTCTTAGAACCAGGAAACCACATCACCATCCCCTGAGCCAGAGGAAACCATAGCCCCACGGGGATATTTCTTTTCAGGGTTTTAAAAAACTATTTATTGACAACTTCCATAAATAGAGACAATGTACCATGATCATCAATAACCTCCTCTCACCACGGTCCCTTTTCCCCCTCCCAAGCCCGCCTCCACTGAATCCCTTCTTTCCGAGTAGTCTCTCTTCTATGTTGATGCATCATTTTTCCTCCAATGATGAAGGCCTTGTGTAGGGCCCTCAGGGCTCTGTTGCTTCTTTGCATTGCCCGGGATTAAATTCAGGGTGAGCTGCTATACCACTGAGCATTACATCCTTAGCCCTTGTTGTTTTTTTTTGTTGTTGTTGTTGTGTGTTGTTTATTTTTGTTGTTGTTATTGTTGTTTTTCTGAAACAGAATCTTGCTAGGTAACACAAGCTGGCTTTGGACTTGAATCCTGCTTCCTGTCCTATGTGTTGGGATTACAGGTGTGTGCCACCATGGTTGGCCACACTGTTTCTTTAAAAGGGCTGATACAGGCCTTGGGTGTAGTGTAACTCAGTGGGAGGGCATGATCAAGGCACTAGATTTGGTTCCTAGCACAGAAAACAAAAGCCATACTATTAGTCTAGAACTTGACCTTTGAGCTTATAGGGCTTTTGAACATTCCAAGGAAACTTGGGTGTTACCACACAGGGCATGTGGGCCGAGAAGCACTTTTTTTCAGTGATAGCGTGTATCTGTTTGTCTGTCTGTCTACTGACAGGCCAACTAGCAAGCAAGTGAAGCAACTAAAATGGCCAGAAAAAAGGTCAACCAGAGCCCTTCACATGCTGGCTCCAGTAATGGCTACTGTACGAACACTTCTCTCTAACAGCAAAGGGAGCCACTGGACACACTGTGCAGGTCTACAAAAGCATTGTGGACAGAGTCTGTAGTCATAGCAAGATAACTTAGTAAACACTTTACCTTTACTCAGAAATATGTCTCTGGCCTGGGGCTGCTTTGTTACTATGAACCTGACGCCATTCTTGCCTTTAACTTGCTGGCTTCAGTGGAGAACATTCCACATGGTCTACCTTTAACCTTTAGCCATACATCTCAGCAGATCACAGACTGCTGAAAACTGCTGCATCCAACCACAGGGTGTCCCCATGACCCTCCCACTGATGGTTCCAGATATACCTGAGACAGTGAGGGAGACCAGGACTTCAGGGAGCTCCAGGGCTGGATGTGCTCAAGACTGAGTCTCCATGGGCCCAGCTAGTGCTTCTGCACCCCAACACACACACACACGCACGCACACGCACACGCACACACACATGCACACACACACGGTGTTCCTCTTTTACTAAAGAATAGTGCCCAAGGCAGCTGCCTCAGCTTCTCAGAAGGGTATGGGTTCACATACCAACGGAGCTGAACTCATAACCATACATAGGCTTCAAGAAGCAGCTGAACTAGCCAGTTTGTTCAAGCTACACTCAAGTATCCCTATGCACAGGCTGTCAGGTGGGGGGTCTGCACAGCTAGTATGGTGGACCCCAGGCATCTGGCAGCAAGATACTACTGGCCTGTGGGCCACACAGAGTCTGAAATCAGGCACCAGAGAGAAGAAACCAAAGTGGCCCAGGGCACAGGATGTCAGGCCCCTCAGCCAGGATGGTGTAAGGGCTGGTGGGATGTAGATGACATAGATAGATGCTCACTAGACATTGCCGCAGGTTAACAAATGTCACCTTATTCTCCGCAAAAGTCAGCTTGAGCACAGTTGTACCAGGATTGAAATTGATTCAGGACAAAACAGAAATTCCAGAAGCAAATGGGAAATGCATACCCAATTGCTCCCAAGTCGCCCGAGTGCTCAGTAGTAACTGCCAAGCTCAGACCCCTGGGCTGGAGCTATTTCTTTTGACATTCTTTCCATGTCCCCCTCATTCCCAGAAACGACACCTTACTTGTCTCTGCCCCCCAGGACACCACACCCCCTTGTCAATTGGACCTCAGCTTAAATGTCCTCAGAGAACTTCCCTCTACGTTCATCCTAAAGTAATCACTCTACTAGAGGCTAAAGATTGCTTGTTATAGCAGCATACTCTACCCAGTCCTGACTGATACAAAGCTATTAACAAACACTTGCTGGATGGTTGACCGGACAAGGAAAGCCTGAAGCTACCTCTAGGAGACTGAGCACACTGGAAGACCTGAGGAGGGTAGGACAGAGAGGTTTGGGAACAAAGGACACATGATTTATGTACACTGTGACCCTGAGACATCATTGTAAAGATAAATTACACCTTAAGATAAGAGTCTAGTTGCTTTTTCAACCATTCATTCATATCAGTGTTGGGGATGGAACCTAGAGGCTCACATATGCTAGGTGAGCTTTCTCCTACTGAGTCACACCCACCTTCAGCCAAGGGGGCATTTATGAAGAGCCAATGTCCTCCCTCCCTGACCACAGACCCTGTGAGCAAGGCAGCCCCAGAGGAAGTAGTTGCCAGTGGTCAGTTATCCAATGACCAAACTAAACCTCTATCACCATCTACAGCCATACCTCTCTGACCTTATCTAAACCTGTTAAGCATATGCACCCGACACCCAGTTCTTGTACAGAATCCCCTTACAAAACCAAAGCTTAGGGCTGGAGAGATGGCTGAGCAGTTAAGGTGCTTGCCTGTAAAGCCAAAGGACCCAGGTTTGATTCCCCAGGACCCACATAAACCAGATGCACAAGGTGGCTCATGCATCTGGAGTTTGTTTCCAGTGGTTGAAGGCCCTGACACATCCATTCTCTATCTATCTATCTATCTATCTATCTATCTATCTATCTATCTGCTTCTCTCTCTCTTTCAAATAAATAAAATAAATTTTGAGCCGGGCGTGGTGGCACACGCCTTTAATCCCAGCACTTGGGAGGCAGAGGTAGGAGGATTGCCGTGAGTTCGAGGCCACCCTGAGACTACATAGTGAATTCCAGGTCAGCCTGAGCTAAAGTGAGACCCTACCTCGAAAAACCAAAATAATAATAATAAAAATAAAATAAAATAAATTTTTAAAAACCCAAAGAATAAAAATATCGAGCTTAAAAAAAATATTTCAAGGCCAGGTGTGGCAGTGCATACCTTTAATCCTAGCTCTTAAGAGGCAGAGGTGGGAGGATCATTGTGAGTTCAAGGTCACCCTGAGACTACATAGTGAATTCCAGGTCAGTTTGGGCTAGAGTGAGACCTTACTTCGAAAACGAAAAAACAAAAACAAAAACAAAACAAAACAAAAATCTTTCAACGACTATGCTATTTATCGTTCCACTGTCAAAGGGTAGAGAGAAAAGTGAGGGGCTGGTATTTATGACACTAGTGGGTGCTTTATTCAGCTATGTCCACATCACCTTTTACTGGGACAAAAGAACATTCCCAAAGCTTAAACCGTCTCCTGGTGCTCAGACAACCCAGTGCATTGAGTTAGACACAGCAGCAGGCTGAGCCAGAACATGCGCCCGAACAGCGCATGCTTGTAAGGTTCTGCATCAGGTATCACCAAAGTGAACCAGGAAGATGGACTCCTTCCAGACTACAGAACCCTCCACGTTAATGGGCATAGCAGGGACCACCTGTCTACCCCAAACCCAAACCACAGAAAACTCCCAGTCCCCCATTGGCTGCTAAGAGCCTCAGGTGACACAGTACCTGTAGGTGATCTTCACTTCAGTCCCAGGCTCGTCACGCTCCCAGATCAAAGCGACGGTCTCAGGGGACTTCTGCACATGCTGGTCCAGACAGTTGACTGTGCAAAGACAAGTTCACAGATGTTACTCTGGATGCTTCACTGGGGAAGGGGTGTCTTCTCCACTGGGGCTTGGTCTAATCCTGCTGAAAGGGATCCTAGCCTGCCAGGAAAGGGCTTGTCAGGAAAGGGCTGCTGGCAGAGCTACAAATGCTGACATGATCATCACATAAACACATCTACAAAGTGACCTCCTGCATATATCCTGAGGCAGCCATATCAACTCCAGTGGCCCTATGCTGCATACTGACAAAGCCACCCCAGATCCCCTACCAAGATTCCTTATGTAATAGGCACTGGCTGGGCTGCGTGCTTTTCGAAGACTCCTGATGGCTTTGTGTATAGACAGCACTGACTGGTTGCTACAGCACGGCAGGCTGTAGGAAAGACTTGGTTTTCTTTTCTTTTCTTTTCTTTTCTTTTCTTTTCTTTTCTTTTCTTTTTTTTTTTTGAAATAGTGCTCTTGCAGCTCAAGCTGCCCTGGAACTCCATATGTAGCTGAGGATGACCTTGAATTTTTTAAAGGGCTTTAAAAATATTTTATTTATTTATTTGAGAGAGAGAAAGAGAAGTAGATAGAAAGAGTGGGCACACTGGGGCCTCTAGCCACTGCAAACGAACTCTAGTCACATGTGCCACCCTATGCATCTGCCTTTACATGGGTACTGGGGAATCAAACTTGGGTCCTGTGGCTTTGCAGGCAAGCACCTTAACTGCTAAGCCACCTCTCCAGCCCCAACCTTGAACTTTTGATCCTCCTACCTCTACCTCCCAATTACAGGCACACCTACTTTTTATATGCATCTAACTCAGGGCTTACTGCCTTTTAGACAAGCTCTCTACCAACTGAGCTACATTCCCCAGCCCCCATCGGAAAGAATTCTTGATATAAACAGGCATTCCTATTGCAGATGCCCTCATGAAAAAAGTTCCCTGGGTCATGTGGCTCAGCCCCTGTGGGGTGGAGATGCCAGGCAGGACTCAGATCCAAATCCCTCCACAGGTGTCCAACCAGCACTCCTTAAACCAGCCCCCACTCCATAAAGTGACTGGGGGAGGTGGCTGGCATGCCCTCCTGCTTTTCCAGAGAACTCCTTACCCCTCCCCCTGTTACCCAAGCTCAGTTCACATGACTTGCTGCAGAGACACAAGGTCAACTACCCTAAATGAGGGTTAGTAGACGCAGTTGTTTTGCTGGCATCCTGTTCAGGCTTCGAAGGTAAGCTTGATTCAGGCTGGTTATCACAGAGGTCCTTACCTGACCACGACCCCATCAGGTGCTTGGAAGAAATCCTCCCAGGTGGGCTCTGGCAGGTATCATAATGTTTGACCAGCCAAACAATGAGACTAAATTTACGATGACAAGCCAAACCCTTGGAAGCTAAAAGCTACTCACAAGACAGTAACGGCAAGAGCCTGAATGTGGACCGGGACTTGCGGGCCAGGAGGTACTGACTACCAGTATCTCTAGTCATCAATGGGAAATGTACAGAGCGGTAACACAGCCTGCTTGTGGATGATATGGAGTTGCTGAAAGTTAACGCAGGCTCCCTCACACCACCCCGCCCTCCAGCATCACCCTGTACCAGTTCAAATAAACAGCAAGCCAGGTGTGGTAGCACACACCTGAGACTGAGGTAGGAGGATCATTGTCAGTTTGTGGCCAACTTGGGAATATAGAGTGAGTTTCAGGTCAGCCTGGGCTACAGTGAGACCTTCTGGGGTGGGCGGTACTCAGTGTAGCAGGTGGAAGAAAGAAAGGTGAGCAGTGGAGGGAAGAGGAGATGTGGAGTGGAGAGATCTCACAGTCAGGTGAGACTTAGAACTGTGAAGACCAGTGAGGCAGTGCAGGCAGTCAGGCGACAGGAGCACACAAAGCCCACACAGGATGTAAACGCAAGACTGGGAGGAGAAACCTCAAGCTAGAATTGCAAATGTTAGCTGAGTGTGTCTTCAGGCTGAATCTAACTTACAGATATGCCATTTCTCCGCGCTCTCGCTCTCTCACTCTCTCTGCATGTATCTAAACATCAAGAGTTTTCACACCAAAACCACAAATTTCTGGCTTTGAGCAGTCAACCAAAATACCTACTAGCACAGGGCCCTGTGCCCAGCTGCCTGGAGATGATTCTGAGACAAATTGGGAAGGCTCAGCTAGAACTGATGCTGTAGAAAGTCTGGAAGGAGAATCAGGACAGAGCTGGGTGAGGGTAGAAACTAAGGCGACCAGGCAAGCAAGAGTGCCATGCACACTGGACACAGGTCTTCTGTAGCCCCTGTTTTTGAATGCGATCAGAACTACAGGAGCTTGTTATCATGCAGGATGCAGCGCCCCTGTCTGAGTCTGTCTGTGCATTTTAACCCAACAGACCTGCTGCAGCCTGGCTGGTCTTGGGACCATGAGGTGACAGATGCCTGTGTGTCTATACGGATATCTACTCTACCTATAGGTTCCAGGTTCCCTGGGGATTGGATTTCATTAAACTCTGGGAAGAGAGCAACTGAAGGTTCTTGCCAGCCCTGGGTGACACCTGGCTGTACCTCACTAGCTGGCCACCTGGAGCTTCCTGAAAATCCTTAAATCTGGCCCCTGGCCAGCCACCCACTAACCACAATGTCCTTGTCATTTACTGGAAACCTCAGCTTCCTAATCCACAGGGTGGTATAGCAACTCCTGACTCTGGGTGTGGCTAAGAATTAGTGTACCTGAGTGTGTCCTGAGATGGGGACAGAGGGTGTCATAGTTTTCCCAAGGTACATGCAAACAGAATAACCCCTTTCCTTACAGCCACCACAGTCATGTTCTTTTGTCATCCCCCTCCAAGGTAGGGTCTTGCCCCAGCCTAGGCGGACCTGAAATTCACTATATAGTCTCAGGGTAGCCTCGAACTCACAGCACTCCGCCTACCTCAACCTCCCGAATGCTGGGATTAAAGGCATGCACCACCATGCCCTGCCATTTAGAATATATTTATGATTTTTTTCTACTGCTTCAACTCCAGGGAGGAAAATAAGGGAGGGAGGAGAGGGTCAGGGAGAGAAGGAAAGAGGCAGGGAAGGGGAAAGAGAATGGGGGGGAAGAAGAGAGGGAGGGGAGAAAAGAGGCTAGGATGGAAAAAAGGGAGGAGAGAAAAGAGGGAGAGGGGAGGAAAAAACAGAGTGTTAAAAAGGAAGAGAGGAAGATATGGGGAGGTAGAAGGAGAAAAGAAAGGGGGGAAGAAAAAGAGGGAGGATATTATCCTGCATTTACAAAATTTCTACACTGGGCATCCTCCCCCACCATCCCCCTCACACAATTCTAACCAAAGATCTTGGCAGTGGGACAAGAAAGTTCCCGTTTCCAAGCATTTCTTTGGGCCAGGGCCCAGCACGATTGAAGGCGTTCTTCAAACCCCACCTCCTGCTTCAAGCCTTCCAAG
Organism: Orientallactaga sibirica; assembly: GCA_036365145.1. NCBI lineage: Eukaryota > Metazoa > Chordata > Mammalia > Rodentia > Dipodidae > Orientallactaga > Orientallactaga sibirica. Next base: position 16,425,772 of record JAEOAD010000011.1, read on the forward strand.
TCCCCAGCACACAGTGATCTGTCCTCCACTCTTGTTGGCCCACACCATGTAACACTTCCTTATTTTGTCCAGGAGTCCCATTCTGGCACACAAGGATCCTAAGGATTTTTTTTTAATATGGGGAACCCGGAGAAAGCCACGTCACAGTTCTCCCTCCTGCAGCTGCAAAAACCTTGAACAAGTTGCCCCTATGAATTTATTCATTGGCTATGTTAAAATCACAGGAGGCCATTGTTTTGGCCCAAGCTCTAATGCAGACATGCCTGAATGGAGGCACCGCGCTGAAAGGAGGCTGCTCATCAAAGCTCCAGGGAACTGAGGGCCAGAGGAAGGACAAGCAGCCAAACTCTCCATGGACTGGTGGTAAAGCTCCCCTGCCTGCCTCCTTACACAGCAAAGCATAGCCTAAGGAGCTTGAGTGAGCCAGCCGGAGTTCTCCTGTTGTCCTGGCCCCTAGCCCTGCCTGACAGGGAAAGTCACTGAAACAGCCAATCTGCACTCTGATCTTTCCTGTGGCCCCTTCAGCCCTTCTCTGTCTATAAAACCCAGAGTCCCCTGGGCCCATGGCAACACTTCATCTATTTGATGGGACAAAGTGTTGCCCAAATTAAAAATGTTAAACACTGCCCAACAGGGCATTTATGAACCATCTGCTTGTGAGAGCTCCGGTGCTGTGGCACTGGGCATTTTCCACTGTCTATCTGTCCAGACCTTTGTCTCCTCACTATACAAGGTACAACTCCATGTTGGTGTTTATTTGTTTGGCGTGTTTTGTTTTTGTTTTTCCATTTCTTTTTGAGTCAGGGTCTCGCTCTAGCCCAGGAATACCTGGCATTCACTACGTAATCTCAGGCTGGCCTTAAACTCATGGCGATCCTCCTTACCTATGCTTCCCAAGTGCTAGGACTAAACTCATGTGCCACCACACCCAGCTCCGTGTTGGTGTTATGAGAGTGGCGTGAGGCCCCTGGGAGCAGCTCAGTCACAGCATCCATCATGTTCACTGGAGCATATGTCCCCACCCAGGGCCCACAGCCTATGAACAATTAAATGACTTTTGATGGGTCATTGGTTTTTAGTTTCATTAACAAAAAAAATACGAATTATTATTATAAGAACTGGAGAGATGACTTAGTTGTTAAAGCGCTTGCCTATGAAACCTAAGGACCCAGGTTCGATTCACCAGTACCCATGTAAGTCAGATACACAAGGTGGCGTATGTGTCTGGAGTTTGTTTGCAGTGGCTAGAGGGCCTGGTGCTCCCATTCTCTCTCTCTCTCAAATAAATAAATAAAAATACCTGAGCATAGTGGCACACACCTTTAATCCCAGCAGTCGAGTGGCAGAGGATTGCCATGAGTTGAAGGCCACCCTGAGACTACATAGTGAATTCTAAGTCAGCCTTGGCTAGAGCAAGAACCTACCTTGAAAAAAAAAAGTAAAAATAAATAAATAATAATTACAAGAGTGTTATTACTTCTTCTATAAAGACATACAATAATGAAGGAATTTTTCAAGAACTCTTCTACCCACCTCTTGGCAGTCCTTGGTCAGAACCCAAGACCACCCACACATTAATTAAATGCTCTACCACTGAGCTACACCCACAACTCATGAGCTTTGATTGGTTATTTAAATATATCCCACTCATAGACAATCCCATTTTTTTGCATGTGTATGTGTGTGGTATATGTGTGCATGTATATGTGTGTGGTATATGTGTGCATGTATATGTGTGTGGTGTGTGTGTGCATGCATGTGTGTGTGGTATGTGTGTGCATGTGTACTGTGGGGGCACACATGCACTTGTGCCTGTGGAGGCCAAAGGTCAATGTCAAGTATCTTCCTCAGCCACTATCCACCTTGGGCTTACTGTATTTTATTTTTTATGAGAGAGAGAAAGAGAGAGAAATTCAAGGAACTGATGCACGAGGGCCTCTAGCCATTGCAATCACCTTGTGTGCATGCCTGATCTCGTGTGCATGTGTCACCTTGTGCCTGTGGCTCTGGGGAGTCAAATCTGCGTCCTCACGATTCGCAGGCAACCATTAAGCACCTTAACCATTAAGCCAGCTCTCCAACCCCTGTCCGCCCTCTTCTTTCAGACAGGTCTCTCACGGAAACTCACAAATTCAGCTAGACTAGTGAGCCAGCAAGCTGTAGGGATTCTCTTGCTTCTGTCTCCCCAGCACCAGGATTACAGGCATGTGTTACTGAGCCCAGTTTTTTTGTTTTGTTTTGTTTTGTTTTTCAAGGTAGGGTCTCACTCTGGTCCAGGCTGACCTGGAATTAACTATGTAGTCTCAGGGTGGCCTCGAACTCTCAGTGATCCTCCTACCTCTGCCTCCCGAGTGCTGGGACTAAAGGCATGCACCACCACGCCCGGCTTCTGAGCCCAGTTTTACCTGGGTGCTGAGGATCTGAACTGGGGTCCTCATGCTTGTGTGGCAAGCACTTTACCTAGTGAGCCATCTCCCCAGCCCAACACCCCAAATTTAAGTCAACTCATTTCACAAAACTTCAGTCTTACGGAAAAGAAACTAGGGAGTCCATGTGAACAAAGGGACTCACAGTGGTTTTCTTAAAATACTTTTTTTTGAGAATTTTTTTTATTATTTATTTTGAGAGAGAGAGAAGTGGAGAGTGAGAATGAGCACACCACTGTGAACAAACTCCAGGTGCGTGTGCCCCCTTGTGCACATGTGCAACATTGTGTGCTTGCATCACTATGCACCTGGCTATATGGGACCTGGAGATTCGAACATGAGTTCTTAAGCTTTGCAGGCAAGCACCTTAACAGCTAAGCCATCTCTCCAGCCCACAATGGTTTTCCTTAAATAGAAAGCCTCCCTGGCACATTTTGAGATATTACAACAGTCCCAAAAGTTGCATTTGCCAACTTTCCAGAAGCGCCTGCTATTTAAAGTAAGTCATGCTCTGCTCTGACAACTCAGAGGACTACAGAGATCCTTCCAGAGGCTCTGCATCATGAGATTGGGGCTACATTTTCATTCCAGTTCCTTCAAAGCATTACGCAAGCTTTGTCCGCCATCCTTGATTCATGAGCCTTCAGAATCACAGCCATCAAGGAGAGAGCTCCAGGAACATGACTTCAGTGCATATTCCTTTTGTACTATTATTAAACTTTATTTAGTGATTTGAGAGAGAGAGACAGGGAGAGAATGGGCACACCACAGCCTCCAGCCACTGCAAATGAACTCCAGATGCATCCACCCCCTTGTGCATCTGGCTTACGTGGGGTCCTGGAAAATCGAACTGGGGTCCTTTGGCTTTGCAGGCAAATGCCTTAACCACTAAGCCATCTCTCCAGCCCTCAGTTCATATTCTTTGTTCAAGAAGCATCAAGAGAGTAGGGGTGTCACTTAGTGATAGAGCACTTACCTAGCTTGTAAGAAGCTCTGCATTCCATCTTCAGAACAGGAAAAAAAAGAAAAAGAAATCTCTCAGTGTTCAATGGTGGGGAAAAACTACTTTATTTTCCCTCTTACTAGAGTAAGAATGCACACATTTAAAAATATTTTTATTTATTTTCTTGAGAAGAGTGTGTGTGTGTATGGGTGCTCCAGGGCCTTTTGTTGCTGCAAACAAACTCCAGGCATATGTGTCACTCTGTGCATCTAGCTTGACGTGGGTCAAGTCAAAAAGGCCTGGAGATTCCACCTCCCCACTCAGCCAAGGGGCCTTGGGCAGCACAACCCAGCAGGCTTCTCAGCTTGGGATGGGCAGAGTATGTGGTGCCTTGATAACTGGTTTAGACACCTACAGCCTCACTTCGCACCTATCTCAGGTTGAACCAACATAAGTACATGGGGTCCAGTTCAGATGGATGGCAGTAATGCTAGAGGACAAACTCAAGGTCACTGCTTCCCCAAATGCTTCATTAATAATTAACACTGGCCAGTGGTTGGGGCTGTAATGTGCTAAGGGCAGTGCTAAGAGTTTACAAACTTTATCTCACCTATCCCTAACAAGAGCCCCAGGCCGGGCGAGCTGATAATCACAGCTGATAGAGAAAGAGGTACAAACAAGGGCCTTCCCCAGGTCACAGGAAGCCTAGCAAGTTCTGCGTTAGTCTCTTGGACATCTGGACACAGAGTCTTCCCTGAGCCCAGCCATCACACAGTGAGAAGCCCTGTGTGGTTTGGGGGACAAGTTCCAGTTGAGTCCAGCCTGCAATTCCAGTCATCCCAACTGTGTAAGTCCATTGTCTGTAACTATGATGAAATACCAGAGGTATTCAACTTTACAAAGGAAAGCAATTTATTTAACCCATAGATCTAAAGGCTCAAGGGCCTGCAACTAGTGACGTGTTTTTGCTAACAGAATCCTGAGGAGGCACACAGCAGCATATGGCATGAGACAGGAAGGCCCTTCGTTTTTTTAAATTTAGTTAATTTATTTATATATTTATTTATTATTTATTTATTTGAGAGCAACAGATAGGCAGAGAGAGAAAAAGGCAGAGAGAGAGAGAGAACGGGCGCAGCAGGGCCTCCATCCACTGCAGATGAACTCCACATGCATGCGTCCCCTTGTGCATATGGCTTATGTGGGTACTGGGAATGGAGCCTCAAACTAGGGTCCTTAGGCTTAACTGCTAACCCATCTCTCCAGCCCAGTGTCCCTTCTTATAAAACCACCAGAATCGACCCTGAGGGCTCCACCCAGATGATTTTGCCTAATCCTAGTCACCTCCTTCAAAAACTCCTGCAGTTCTAACTATAACAACAAACCAGGCCCCAGAGTTGGAAGTGAGAGACAGATGTCAGGAGACAGAAGAAAGCCACCCACCAGTCCCTGTCCAGAGTCCTGACTCAAGACCTCCGAGGATAATAAAACAGTTAACCTTCCCGGACCACTAGGTTTGGGGGAGGTTTGCTGTGCAACCCCAGTAAGTGGAACAGAATCCCAGGACACACAGGTGTTCTTGTTTCACACATCAGGAAGCTTGTGGAGCACAGCGCAGCAAAGACTGAAACCCAGGTGTGACTGGAAAGGTGTTGGGCTTGTAAATAGCATGTCGAAGGTCCCCACTCTGTGAGTTTCCAAACCTGGGGGGGGGGGTGTCTAGGATGGGCACCAGAATTTGCATTTCTGAAATAAAGTTCCCAGGAACTACTGCTGATCCGGGACCACACTTTGAGAATCACTGGTCCAGAGATCTTTGAAGAAGGTTTCAGGAAATGTTGCTGATCTGGGACATTGAGAGGCACTGGTCTATAGGTCCCTGAGGGGCCACAGACTGATGCTTTTTGGAACAGGCTGTCATCGTGCTTGCATTACCACACATGACAGATCAGGCCAAAACATCTAACACTCCCTTCACAGCATGCTGGGTGGTTCCATGGCAGCTACTGCCTGGCACTTTTTCACCCTGTCATCTCTGCAGTTTGCACTCACTGGCAACGGACAACTATGCTGCTATGTTCGAAGAAGGGGCTTTCCTGCAAGTGGCCAAGCTGGTGAAGGTGGGTCTTCAGTGGAATGGCAAAGGAAAAAGGAGGCCCAAGAATTCCTTGTGGACCACACCTAAGCTGACCTCATCCTGATGTCCAGTCCACTCCTGATCAGATGTAACTAAGCAAGAACCAGCCATGGACATCCCAGTGGCCTTGGCCTCTGAGCCCACGAGGGTTTGGTTTCCCCAGAAGCTGTGAGCTTTTTGTCCTCCTTCTGCAAACAGCTTTACTCCCTCTTCAAGGCCACATTCCATCAACTCTGCAAACTCAAGGGTTTCTCCCCTACCCACCCCAGATTCAAGAACATTTGCTGGCTTAATTTTAAAGAAGCATTTATCTAGTAAGGGACTCATTTAGATTAAACTTGTAAAGTAATGTACAACATTAAAAAAAAATGGTCCAAAGTTGTTTTGAGGTTCTGTGCTTGAAAAACAGAAACTACCTATAATTTTGTGGCTATTTCTGAATAGATTTTATTTGAAGAGGCAGATCGAGAGAATGGGCACACCAGGGCCTCCAGCCACTGCAAACGAACTCCAAACGCATGCACCATTTTATGCATCTGGCTTACGTGGGTCCTAGGGAATCAAACCTGGGTCCTTAGGCTTTGCAGGCAAGTGCCTTAACCACTAAGCCATCTCTCCAGCCCCTATTTCTAAACAAAATAAATTAAAATCACTACTGCTTATTAATCACCAACGTACGTGCTGGGTAGGTTCTCTATCTCCCAGCACTGTGCCCTCACAGCCAACCTAACCGGGAGCATCGGTCCTTGCCATAAAGACCCGCAGTTCCTTTTTTTAAAACATCCCACACCCAGCCAGCCAATCATTCATCCTGCTGGAAGGCAGGAGCCCCTCTGTTCCCAGTTGGTTGCAAGGCCCTCCTCTGCAGATGGCTACACTGGAGGCCCAAACCTGTACATCCAGTCCTCGCTGCCCAGTAACTTCCCAGTGGACAGAACACGTGCCCCTCCCCCACCCTCTAAAAGAAAAGCCCTTAGCAAAAGCAGTGGGTTCAGGCTCAGCAGAAATCAGACTAACAGTCTAAAGTAGGGCATTTTTCTGGAGGCTGAAGAAGAAGGAGGCAAAGTTTTGCTATTCTTGATCTTCCTGCCTCAGTCTTCACAGTGCGGGTTCAGACGTTTGCCTCTTAACATACAGTTCCAGGGCCCATAACTTCCCGCCCACATGCCCAGGAGCAAGGAGATAGCTGATTTCCCGCCTTGCGCTGGGGGACTTTCTTCTTCCCTGGGCCATGCGCCAGGGCTCTGTTTACTCTGCAGGGTTTGTCCCCTGGGGAGCCGCCGGCACCTTAGCTGTTGGTGACAACCTTCACACACTGTGTTTATCTTGTTCGCCAGGGAACCTGAGCGGGTACACCCGAGCTGTCTGCGGTCGCTGGACAGACCCCTCTGATGACAAGCCAGGTCCCCTGGGTCACCAGCCCCCAGTGGACGGTGAGATTTTTTTTTTTGGGGGGGGGCGCATATCTGGTCCTGTATGGGCTGCTTTTTCTGGGATGCTGGGATGGGGACCCGGTGACGAGCGCGGGAGTTTGAGAGCAGGCGAGGCGGGAGGGGGGGGGTCAGGCACAGCTGCTGCTCGTGGGGAGTGGGGGATCGCTATGGGGACATCCCGAGGTCCCCCTGCAGCCCAACTCACCCGACACATTTAATCGGCCTCCCAGGAACCAGCCGATCTTGCCCTGGCTGAAGTCGTAGTCACAGACCGTGCGGTAGGGGGTGTCCCACACGAGCGTGTCCCGCGCCAGCGGTCCCCAGAAAGCAGCGGGCTCCCGGGCGGCCAGCGCGCTCACCGCGGCGTACGAGCCCCACGGTCCCGCGGCCGCGCTGCCCGGGAGCCGGTTGGCCACCGCGTGGGACGCGCTCAGCCAGCGCCGTGGCCCGCAGCGCCCTCCTCGCCAGCCGCCCAGCAGCCGCGCCACTCCCAGGCTGCGCGCTGCCATCTCTCCCGACGCCCCGCGGCCGATGCTGGAGCCCGGCCGCCTCCGGGTGTCCCTACAGGCCCCGCCCCGGCTCCACCCCTCGGGCCACCACCCTGTCCTCCACCGAAGCCGCTTCCTGGAGCCCGCCTGGGTTCCACCCCTCCCGTCCTGCCCTGCGGAGAAGGAAGGGTGTAAGGGGCTGAGCAGTCTGGCCCCGGGGTGCGTGCCCGCTAGTTACGCGTTGGGCACGGGAGTCGGGCTGTTGGGTTTCTGCGGGCGCTTCCCAACAATTTCTGCCAGCCTGCTACAGGTGCCTGGGCGCGCAGGCTGCCCTCTGGTTGGGAAGGAGCCCATGCCCATGGTCGGCCACTCTGCTAAGGATGGAGCCCGGCGAGCAGAGAGAGCGCAGGTGGAACTGGTGAAAGATCTTGCAGTCCCTGCAGCATATCAGAGGCTGAAGGCAAAGTTTTGGTCCTTGGGTGGACCCCTGAGAAGGCAACCCCTTTTCATAATGGCACCCGCCTGTACTCCAACCTCACGCACTGTCGTGGTCAGCTTCAGGTTGCTGGGATGAACTTTCAAACCAGGCACAGTTTATAGGAGGAATGGGATTTTTTTTTTTTTTGAAGCTTACAGATACAGGGGAAGTTCCATAATGGCCTAAGGAGTTGCCCCCCTTTCACAGGTCCACGCAGAGAGAGGGAAAAGCAACCACCACCACCACTGCCACCAAAAGCTAGCACACTCAGGAACTGTGTGTGTGTGTGTGTGTGTGTGTGTGTGTGTGTGTGTGTGTGTTTTGGTTTTTCGAGGTAGGGTTTTGCTGTAGCCCAGGCTGACCTGGAATTCACTATGTAGTCTCAGGGTGGCCTCGAACTCACGCTAATCCTCCTACCTCTCTCTCCAGCTCTCTGCAAATCTTTTATCTGGAAACAGACTCACACCCCGCCCCCCAGACACACCTTGGGACTGGACCCTAGGATCAGCCCACAGGGACACCTCCTTCAGCCAGGTGGCTGGAGATCTAAGTTACAAACTTGAATAAAACTCCTGTATCTGTGTTTCATGCATACATAATAGTCCGGTAGAGGACTAAAGTTCTGAATCAGGGGGGTTGGGAGCCTTCAAGCCAAGGGACTATGGAGGCCTGAGTGGGCAGTCTGAGGTCCAATGTTTTGGTCATCCACATAAAGTATCACTTCCCATCTAGAGAAAAAGTTTAACTGGGAGACAAAGGTCCTGCTAACCCTAACTAATATGAGGTGGTGGGGACTTTTCTGGAGGAATACCTCTCTCCACGCCCCCTCTCTCTTTGGGAAGATAATGTCTGCAGAACGGTCTAGCCCTGGTTGTGCAGGATAAGCTCCAGCCAGAGTGTGGAGTTTTTGTTGAGGAACCAAGGGTAGAGAAGAACGTGTGTCTACCAAGTTCTCAAGCATTTTAACACTCAAGATGTAAACGAGTAACAAAAACAAACATTAGGGGTGGAAGATTTGGGGAAACTGGTTTGTTGAGTTCCTTGGTCTGGCAAAGGTTTCTTCCTGTTGTCTGTGACAGCTGCAGAGGGAAAAAGCCTGCCCTTGGAGGAGCTGCCTGTGGGTGAGCCAGGACACCCCCCACCCAGTGTCTGAAGATGAAGGGCTGGAAAGCAGTGCCCACAGCAAGCAGCAACACATGCCCTGCACTGAGGTGCAGTAGTGTGCCCATCTACTCAGAAGACTGAGGCAAGTGGATCGCTGGAGCCCAGCCTGGGCAACATTCCATCTCAAGAAACAAAACAAAAACTTGACAACTGCCAGAAACTGACACTCTTAACAAAACAAAGTAAAGCAAAAGTTTATCTAGTGGTGACTGTCACACCCTCAGGGAAACAAACAAGGAAACAGGCCAAACAAAGATACTAATGAGAGCATAGGTGGCTAATGGAAGAGGAAAGCCAGCACCCAGCACCTGAGACCACACCACTAGACTCCCACTTTAACTGAATGTATTAAAGTATCCAGAAAGATCATTCTGAGGCAGGTGGTCTGAGAGACGGTCACCCACACCTCCTCCTCCACTGTGTGCATGAGGGCTGGCTGCTCCTTCAAGATAAGGGGCCTAATAGGTTGTTACGGGAAGATTCCAGTGTCAGGTGTAAGATACTCAGTGAATTCTTGGTCAAGGGAGGCCTCTGAGGCCCCCAAAACAATACGGGCCATTGCTAATGATCTTGCGTTGTATACCAGAGGTAGATGGTAAGACTCTGTTGCGGAAGACATTGTGCGCTTTGGTTGCAGGACACTGAGAAATCAAACTGGAACTGAGCGGAAAGCCTCCTCCCTGCTGGCTAGATGTCATAGTGTTGGAAAGTGCTATGCAAGCTGGTGAGGAGAAAAGTCACCAACACCCTAAACCAGCAGTGGACCCTGTGAGCGATACAGCTGGCCAGCCAGGCAAGATGTGCCCGCTGGTGCATACATGGCATGTCAGCTCTGGGAGCAGGTCAGGGTGGCACATTACCCTAGAGTTCTCTCACATGCGACACATGCAACCAGTCAGCAAACTCCAGGAGCTCCTTCAGAATATCCCATCCCCTCTGAACCTCCCCTCTGAGCCCTCCCCCATCTGAATCACATCCCCCATCTGAATCACATCCATCTCTTTTGTGAGTATTCAGCATACTTCTGTTTCCACCCTTGCCCTGGGTAGCCTAACCAGCAGCCAGAACAATTTCTTTAAAACAAAGGTCAAACCATGCTATGACTCAGTGGTAGATTTCTTGCTTAGCATGCGAAAGGCTCTGAGATCCATTCCCAGCATCAGAAAATTGAGAGAAAGAAAAGAAGAGAAAGAAAAAAAATTAAAAGAAAAACACTAAACGAATCAGATGAAGTTGGTCTGTACTTAGAACAACCCAGAGTCTCCTCCATTCCCCCAGAAAAAGGCCACTTCCCTGTACTGGCCCCAAGGCCTCACCCTCTCTACTGGAAGTACTGGTAGTCCATGGATGGACCCATAGCATGGGCATCTCCTGGGTAGTTTGTGAAATGCAGAATTCCAGGCCCCACTACACAATTTGCATGCTAGCTCATCCCCGGGAAACTGGGTAAGCAGTCAAGTGTTGAGAAATATCACCCTGTCCAGGCACAGAGGGATATTCCTATAGTTCCGGCTACCTGGGGAGCTGAGACAGGAGGATCTTTTGAACATAGGAGTTTGAGGCCAGCCTGGGATACATAGCCAGACCTTGTCTCCGAAAAGAAGAAAGAGGAGAAATTGTTGACAGTCTATGTGATCCAATGTCACCCCATCCAGGATCCCATTTTCTCTGTTCTTACTCTCTCAAGCTCCGGCCATATTGGCCTCCAACCAGCAGGCATGTTCCTGCCTCAGGATCTTTGCACATACAGTTAGGAATACGTTGCCTTGGGAATTCACAAAAACTACCTCCCCCAGCTTCCTTTGGGCCTCTTCAAACATCTCTTTATCCCTGAGGTCTTCTGTCACCTATGCAGAATCACCAACAACCCTCATGCCCTAGTCCAACCTCTGACTTTATTCTTGCTTCTGGCACACAGACATTTGCTTTTTGTTTACTGTATCTCTCCTCTTGGTAGGAGGGAACTTTTTTTTTTTTTAGAGAGAGACACACAGAGAGAGACAGAGGGAGAGGGAGACAGAGAATGGGCAGGCCAGCAGTCTCTCAGCTGCTGTGAACGAAATCCAGATGTGTGCGCCCCCTTGTGGGCAAGTGCGGCATTGCGCTCTTGCGTCACTGCATCTGGCTAAACGTGGGACCTGGAGATTGGAACCGCTGGAGATTGGAACCAGCGTTCTTAGGCTTAGGAGGCAGGCGCCTTAACCGCTAAGCCATCTCTCCAGCCTGAGGGAACTTTTTTTAAAAATATTTTTTAAATTTTTATTTATTTGAGAGAGAGATACAGAGATATGCAGGCAGAGAGATCGAGAGAGAATGGACACACCAGGGCCTCCAGCCTCTGCAAATGAATTCCAGATGCATGCGCTTCCTTGTGCATCTGGCTTACATGGGTCCTGGGGAGTTGAACCTGGGTCCTTTGGCTTTGCAGGCAAGAGCCTTAACCTCAAAGCCATCTCTCCAGCCTCTAGGAGGGAACTTTTTGAGAGGAGGTGCCAGTTACCATGCTTGGGACTGTCTCCAGCGTCATGGTCCATCCTGGAATATACTGCATGTTCAGTAGATACTTGCTAAACAAATGAGAAAGATGGCACAGGAAATACCTCTGTGATAGCCATGAGCTACATAGGAGGCAGTTCCCTATATCTCCTATGCTTTCTAAATTTCTATACATTTGCAATGAGAAAAGTACATAGAATGAAAGAATATTTTTTTTTCTTTTATTCTTTTTGTCATTGTTATGTAAAGGATTGAAACCAGGGCTTCATGCATGCTCAATAAGTTCATTCTAACATTGAACTACAACTCATCCTCTAATTTTTAAAATAAATAAGTTGGGCTGGAGAAATGGATTAGTGGTTAGGGCGCTTGCCTGCAAAGCCTAAGGACCAAGGTTTGATTCCCCCAAACCCATGTAAGCCAAATGCATAAGGTGGAGCATGCATCTGGAGTCTGCTTGCAGTGGCTGGAGGTCCTGGTGTGCCCATTCTCTGCCTTTTCCTCCCCCTCTCTCTTTCTCCTCTATCATAAATAAATAAATAAATAAATAAATAAACATTTTAAAAATAAAATAAACAGGTTCCTGGATGATAAGGAGAAAGAAATATGTACATTAGATAAAATCTACCAGATGGTGCAGAATTGTCCTTTCTGCTGCTTAAATAAGAGGCTGTGTGGGGCCCTTCCTTCTGGGTGGCACATCCTGTGGACAAGTTTGTCCTTCTGCCTCTAGGTTGGCATCCAGCCATAAGTTCTCCAGAACTAGAAGAGTCAGCTCTACCCAGCCCTGTGTCCACACTCTGCTTCCCTGGGGCCCTTGGTTCTGAGAATGCTGCTGGTCATCTGGGCTGTGTTGGCCACACTTTCTCCCATAGGAGCCCTGGCCTTGAATGTCAGCAAGGCTCAGTTCTGGAAGGCACAGCATACAGGCATGAGCCAGGGGTACAGGTACAAATGCAGGAGGGGGACCTGGCGCTTGTCCTTCATCTCAGGACCAGCGTTTCTCTTACAGTCAAGCTCCATGTTGCTGGGAGGAACATCCAACCAGACACTGTTTATGAGAGGAAGGGCTTTATTTCAGGCTTACAGGGTCCAGGGAAACACATTCCAATAATGGAAGAAACTGGCTCCCTTCCATAGATCCAAGCAGAAACACATCAACAATAGCCAGCACCACAAACACAGATGGCCAGAGCTCAAACTGCTCTCCACACACGTTTGGGCTGGAATTCAGATCTGCCCCCAAACACATTGTAGGGCTGAACTCCTGGATCCACCCCCAGGGACACGACCTCTAGCCTGAAAGCTGGAGACACAAGTTACAAGCTCAATTTTAACAAAACACCAGAGTCTATGGGGAGATACATTCAAATTATCACGTTCAAACTACCACTGTTTCCATCAAGATTATTCCCAACCTTCCCAGTCCTGGGGGTGGATGCTCTTGTTCTCCCTTTATGTGCCAACAAGCTCAGAGGGGACAGAAGCCCCCATGGCCAGGAGCTGGACAGAGATCACAGCAACTCTCAACCTTCAGGGCTCACTGGGCAACTTCAGGGGTGCATCCTTCCATCACCCCTTTGTCTTTGTCCTTCATCCTGTATTACTGGGGGAACTAAAACACTTCCAAGTGTTAAAGGACACAATCGCAGCAATTTAGAGATCTCAATTTGTTTTATTTTTGATTCGTGATTTCTAAAAATATTTTTAAATTTTTTGTTTATTATTTATTAAAGTGATAGAGAATGGGTATGCCAGAGCCTCCTACCACTGCATATGAACTCTAGACACATGCGCCACCATGTGCATCTGGCTTACACGGATTCTGGGAATTGAACCTGGGTCCTTAGGCATTGAAGGCAAGTGCTTTAACCACTAAGCCATCTCTCCTGCCCCGGTTCACGATATTTTACACCATGAAACAGATCCAGTGATCTTGTGGGCCAGATAGAGAAAGTTTGTTTTATAGACAAAGATCAGAAAGTAGATTGGTCATTTTAATGCCACGGGAATAGCACAATGGGCAAATGACAATGGCTCAGCCCACACTCCTTCAAGTTCCTCATCTGTGTGAGGACGGATACAGACAGAAGTTCACATGCAGGCCCAGTGAGAATGAAGGCCCGGATGGGATGCTTGGATGTTCTCTCAGGTCTGCATCTTCTGAAAGTCAGATAAGCAGCCCTATTGCAGCTTGACATAAACTAAAGCATGAGTGACACCATTTTGGTTTCTTCCTTGTCTACTGGAGTCCAGTGCAGAACCCCAGTTCAAAATTAAACGACCTCCTATAATGTTACAGTGACTTCTTCCTGGGGTGCTGGAAGCCCCATCTTTATGAAGTTCTGCTCCTCAATGTTCGGAAGGCACTATACGGGGCAGAGCAGCCAGATCTCACAGTGGGTTGGCCCCAGTCAGCTCCAGACACATGCTAACTAAAGCTCAGCAACATCAAGTCATCATTACTCTTCCTTTTTTAAAAAAATATTTTAGGGATGGAGCAATATCTTAGTGGTTATATTGCTTGCCTGCAAAGCCAAAGGACCCAGGTTTGATTCCTAGAACCCACGTAAGCCAGATGCACAAGATAGTGCATGCATCTGGAGTTCGTTTGCAGTGGCTGGAGGTCCTGGCATGCCCATTCTATCTGCCTTCCTCTCTCAAACAAACAAAATAAAAAGTTTTTTTTAAAAATATTTTATTTATTTGAGAGAGAGGAGGAGGGAGAATGGGCACACTAGGGCTTCTAGCCACTGCAAACAAACTCCAGACACCTGCACTATCTGGCTTACATGGGTACTGGGGAATCAAACCTGGGTCCTTAGGCTTCACAGGCAAGCAACATAACCGATGACAGTGCACCATTCCACATAGTAAGCAAGTAAAGCTCTACCACTGAGCTGCTGTCAGGCACCTGGGAACTCTAACTCACTCTAGACCTGCATCAGTGTTAATGAGCTATGCCCCTCTCCTGGGAACCCGCGTGCCTCCCTAAGTCCCACACTGTGGAGCATCACAGCTCACTCTCACTTGGGGCTCTCACAGGTTTTTCCTGAGGGTGTGTCTTTCAGCAACCTGGACCCATTAATTCTCTCTGAGCCAAAGAACTCATGCTCAATGCCACCCCACCCCTCCCCCAAGTGGTCTTGAACCAGGTTCAGCGTTTGATCTGTTAGGTAGACACTTCTTGTAGGTTTGTTTTCCCAGCAAACACCAGGGTTTCTGGGATCCTCCAACAGGAAGTTGCAAAGGGTAGGGGGGTCCAGAGAACGGAGTTTGGGCAGATATGAGCTGCCAGCCCCAGGGTCCTGGCTCCAGGTGGCAAAGGCAACTGAAATTGCCATCCTCACACCTGGCTAAGCCTTGTGGTTTCATGAGACTCCCAGCCTCTCAGCCTCAACCTAAGTGAGTATTTATATGACTTAAAGACAGACCACAGGCAGGGAGGAGTCTGCGAACACCTGATGGTTGTCTGGGCTGCACATTGCTGTCTTTGGGTCCCAACAAATGCTTAAACACTGTTAGTTTTAAAGACACCAGCTGGGGACCGAAGAGGAAATATGTTTAGTTATCAAGCGCTAATGATGTCAACTCTTTTTGTTTTTGTTGTTTTGGTTTGGTTTTCCGAGGTAGGGTTTCCCTCTAGTCTAGGCTGACCTAGAATTCACTATGTAGTCTCAGGGTGGCCTCGAAATCTCGGCAATCCTCCTACATCTGCCTCCCGAGTGCTGGGATTAAAGGCGTGTGCCACCACGCCCGGCTGTTGTCAATTTTTAACAACCCTTTTTTTAAGAAATTATAAAGCTGGCCCACACTGCCCCCAGGTGGTAGGATTTTACCCTTGCCATCAAAGCTGCTTTCTGTCCAGTCTAGCCAACCCTATGCTTAGATCCTCCATGCCAGGGGTGGTGTTTAGAATCAGATGTCTCTCATAAACTAATGTGTTTGAATGCTTGATTCGAACCTGGAGTGTATTAAAATTTAATTAAACTTTTAAAGGATGAAAAAATGAGGTGGCATAGAGGGTCTTTGGTAGAAAGTAGTGGAGAATTCACATAATGCCTATATGAGACAAAAAAAAAAAAAAAAACTCCCAGAGGCTGGGATGTTGAAAACGGACCACTGATGCAAAAAGGGGCTTCAAAGCCTGGGTGAAGATCATGGCTCAGAGAGAAAATGTGGCTAGTGGTTTTGAGGGTGATGTAGAAGATTGAGGGTTGACCATGGCAGATATTCTTCCAATGCCAAGTGTGATTTTAGATGGATGCTGGGGAAATGCATGTTAGCCATCTGTGCCAGCAGGTGGCGCCAATGTGCCATTTATGATGAATAGGGCCACAGGGTGGCAGGAAAGCCCAGAGGAATCTGAGGATGTCCTGATAGATCCAGTTTCCTTCAGGGGTTCCAGTAAGTACTTGGAATTAATTATCATGTGTGTGGTTTTATTCTCAATTGAATAAGAAATGTGAGAATGAGTATTAAAAAGTGAGAGACTGGGGTTTGGAGAGATGGCTCAGTGGTTAAGGCACTCTCTTGCAAAGCCTGAGAGACCGTGTTTGATTCCCCAGCACCCACATAACACCTGATGCACAGGCTGGCACATAGGTCTGGAGTTTGTAGTGGCAAGAGCCCTGGCACACCCATTCCCTCCACCCACCTCTTTCTCTTTGCAAATAAATAAATATTTTTAAAATGGGAGCTTTCAGTTCTAAGGTTGTTGAACTCTCAGCATTTCTTGTGGTCAAGTGAGCCCTGCATCACTTTTGCATGTGGCTAAACGTGGGACCTGGAGATTGGAAAGCAAGTCACTGGTAAGCCAACATAAATAAAATATTTTAAAAATGGGGAGAGGTTGTTGTTGGTCATGGTTAACCCAGCCGGGCAGAGCTAGGGGAGGAGTTGTCCAGGGGAGCTACTTTGGCAGCAGGACCCCCATAAAGATGATTCTGTTAGTGTGACACATGCCTGAGCTGACCAATGGGGAGGAGAAATTTCCTATTTTGCCTTGTGCTTTCAGGATTTGGGGGAGGGGGTTGAGGTAGTGTCTCACTAGCCCAGGCTGACCTGGAATTCACTATGTAGCCTCACAGTGATCCTCCTATCTCTGCCTCCCAAGTGCTGGGATTAAAGTTATGTGCCACCACGCCCGGCTCAGGGCTTTCAGGATTTTAAGTCCATGGTTCCTGGTCCCCTCACTCTTTGCGGAGTGCAGCGCAGAGGAGCCCGCCTCACAGTGGCCAGAAAGTAATGGAGAGAAGGGTTAGCTCCTAATATCTCTCACAAGGGCACATCTGTAATGTCCTAACTTTCTCCCACAAGGCTCCAGCTCTTAAAGATTCTGCCACCTCCCACTTGTGCCGCTGGCTGGTAACTGAGCCACACATTGGGTCTTTAGGGGATTTTTTGTTTGTTTGTTTGTTTTGTTTTTAATTTTTAGATTTTTCCCCATTTTTGCATTTTCTTTTTTTTTTTAGAGAGAGACACAGAGAGAGATAGAGGGAGAGGGAGACAGATAGAGATGGGCGCGCCAGCAGCCTCTCAGCTGCTGCAATCAAAATGCAGATGTGTGCGCCCCCTTGTGGTCAAGTGCAGCATGGCGCCCTCGCATCACTTTGCATCTGGCTAAACGTGGGACCTGGAGATTAGAACCGGCATTCTTAGGCTTAGGAGGCAGATGCCTTAACCATTAAGCCATCTCTCCAGCCCCCATTTTTGACATTTTCATACATGTATATAATTTATTTTTATCTTCTTCCCCTCTATGACCCCACCTCTTTTTTAAAGATTCTATTTATTTATTTATTTATTTGAGAGAGAGATACAGAGAAAGAGAAAATGGGCACACCAGGGCCTCTAGCCACTGCAAAAAAACTTCAGACACATGCACCCCCCCTTGTGCATCTGGTTTATGTGGGTCCCGGGGAATTGAACCAGGGTCCTTAGGCTTCACAGGCAAACACCTTAACTGCTAAGCCATTTCCCCAGCCCTGACCCCCCCCCATCTCTTGACACCCTTTGCTCACTGGCCTGGAGCTTGCCAATTAGGCTAGACAACCTGACCAGTGAGCCCTAGGGATCCGTCTGTCACCTCCCCAGTGCTGGGATGATAGGTTCACACGACCATGCCCAGCATTTGTGTGGGTTCTGGGGATCAAATTCAGGATCTCATGCTTCCAAAGCAAGCACTTTACTGACCAAGCCATCTCCCTAGCCCCACACCTGACTTTAAGTATTATGTTTATTTTTTATTGTTTATTTGTGGGTGTACCTCTGTGTCTGTGTACAATGAGTATGCATATGGTATGGTGAGCTTGTAGTCAGAGGACACCCTCTCCTCTCCTACCACAGTCTTTTCAGACAAGGTCTCTTTTGCTACTGCTGCTTTCAAGCTTCATAATCTTTTGGCTCTGCCTCCCCTTGTTATAGATGTGTTGGGATTACAGGCATGTGCACCATTTTGTATCTGGCTTTACATGGACACTGGGAGGACCAAACTCAGGTCAACAGGCCTACAAGAAAATGCCTTTAACCACTGGGTCATCTATCTCCACGGTCCCTTTAAATTATTATTATTTTTCTTTTTTTCTTTCTTTTCTTTTTTTTTTTTTTTTTTTTTTCGAGGTAGGGTCTCACTCTAGCTCAGGCTGACCTTTCAGGATGGCCTCGAACTCATGGTGATCTTCCTCCCTCTGCCTCCCGAGTGCTGGGATTAAAGGCGTGCGCCACCACACCTGGCTTTAAATTATTTTTCTTTTTTTTTAAAAATTAATTAATTAATTAATTAATTTGCAAGCAGAGAGAGAGAGACAGAAGAGAGGCAGAAAGATACAGAATGGGCATGCCAGGGCCTCTAGCTACTGCAAACGAACTCCAGATGCATGTGCCCTTTGTGCATCTGGCTTACGTGGGTCCTGGAGAATCGAACCAGGATCCTTTGGCTTCGCAGGCAAACATCTTAACCGCTAAGCCATTTCTCCAGCCCCACCTTTTTTTTTTTTTTTTTTTTTGGTTTTGCAAGGTAGGGTCTCACTCTGGTCCAGGCTGACCTGGAATTAACTATGTAGTCTCAGGGTGGCCTCGAACTCTTGGCGATCCTCCTACCTCTGCCTCCCAAGTGCTGGGATTAAAGGCGTGTGCCACCACGCCCAGCTTAAATTATTTTTCTAAAGAAATCGGTATTCAAGGGCTGGAAAGACGGCTCAGAAATTAAGGCAATTGCCTGCAAAGCCTAACAAACTACCCGAGTTGATTCCCCAGTAGCCATATAAAGCCAGATGCACAGGTGGCACATGCATCTGGATTTCATTATCAGTGGCTAGAGGCCCTAGCACATTCATTCTCTCTTTCACTCTCTCTCTCTCTCTCTGCTTACAAATAAATTAAAAATTAAAATAAATTTTTAAAAGAAATAGATATTTAATTGATTGAATTCTTTACAATATCTATGAAGAAAGATAAGCTTATTTTTCAAATATGAACTGTTAATGAATGTATGCGTAAGCTTCTGCAGTATATTAAAATACCTTCGCAGGAGCTGGAAACTGCCTCACCCTGTCACACCAGCAGGAAAGAAGTAGAGAGAGATGAACGCTGTTGCTCAGCTAGCTTTCTCCTTTTCATTCAGTCCAAGATCCAAGCCCATGGAATGGCGCCCCCATGAGGTGGTGGTGGTGGGTCTCAATCTAGAAAATCCCTAACAGACATACTAAGAGATTTGTTTCCATGATTCTAAATCCTGTCAAGTTGACAACGGAGAACAACCATCACACTTCCTGTCCCTTTTCAGTCTCCGAACATCCAGAACAGTTTATCCTTCAGGCTGCAGTACATACCAAGAGAGCCTTGGAAAAGTACCTGGGGCAGTGGCTGTGGCTGAGTCAGGTTGAGGAGTTCAGAATGGGTATGGGGGGCAGGAGGAGTGGTCGGCTGTGGAGGGCTTCCTCCATAACTAGACTGAGGAATCTATCCTGCTGCTGTGACCGACAATGTGAGCCAGTTTCTGGGTCCTGCTATGTTTTTCTGTCATGATAGACTTCCTCCAAAAGCTGTAAACGGGAATAAACCCTTTCCTTCCTTAAGCTGCTTCTGAGCAGTTATTCTGTCCCAGCAACGACAAAGTAACTGATCCAGGAGTGGGGGCAGCCAATCAGGGGACCAGAGACAGGGAACGTATACACTTATGTAATAGAAGGAAAGCTTTGAGAAGCAAATGCACCGCATATTTATTTTTAAATAATAAATAACTGGCAAAGGAAAAGCAGGAAAGGAAACATTCATGAACCCAAGTCTCTAAAGTGCTTTTAAACATAAATTTAAAGAGACCAAGAAGCCTGGTCTGACCTTCAAAGTTTCAAGATATTTGATAATTGCTTAAGTATGTTTCCAGACTATTTCAGAATGGGAGGGGAGTATGGCTGTCTTTGTTGTTTATGAGTTCCAATATGCAAGGCCTATCAAATGACACTTTGAACACAACATGATTGCCTGATATGAAAACTGAAACATCCCAAAGTTAAGTTCAAAGAAAAGATAATATATAATTTATTCATTTGTTTGCATGGAGACTTCACTGCATCTATGTGATTCTCTTGGAAATTTAAAAAAATTATATTTTCTGCTGGGGATGGTGGCACACACCAAGAGGCCAAGGCAGACAATCACAAATTTGAAGTCAACCTGGGCTGCATGGCAAGATGCTGTCTCAACAAAACAAAATAAAATCCATATATTTTCTAATTTAGCGTGAGGCTGTCAGACCAGCCCTGTTCATCTGTATCACTTCTCAAATGGTTACCAGCAGCCAAAATGTCTCTTGAACTTCAAATCTTCCCTGCTCAAAATCTACAGGAGAATCAAAGTTTTACATCAAATTAACTGTTCAAGGGTTTTTAAGAATGTCTTTGGGTTGGAGAGATGGCTTAGCGGTTAAGGCGCTTGCCTGTGAAGCCTAAGGACCCAGGTTTGATTCCCCAGGACCCAGGTAAACTAGATGTACAAGGTGGTGCATGCATCAGGAGTTCATTTGCAGTGGCTGTAGGCCCTTGTGTGCCCATTCTCCTTCTCTCTGTCTCCCTCTCTCTCAAATAAATAAGTAAAAATAAAATATTAAAAAAAGAAAACCAAACTGAAGGTATTTTTGCCTTTAAAATAGTGTCACTGAGAAATATGCATATTTCCAGCCTTCATGGGTCTCACAATACTCCCACCTTCTCTGGCTGGAGCCCTGGAGTTTGTGGGCATCCGGGAGCACCAGTCCCAGGGCACGCTTTCTTGTTCTCCTCCCTGGCAGAGCTGGATAGATCCATGGCTTCATCTTCCAAACCATTCCTAGGGGTTGGGCTTACTCTGTCTAAAATCCTCTGGGATCCTTCCAGATTCTTGCCAGAACCTTTTTTGAGGTGGTCTGAGCGCCAGAGTCCTGCCAAGTTGTCTTCACTTTCTGGCTTCCTTGTCGTTCCTGTGGATTTTTTATGCATCCCTTGCCAAAAAAAAAAAAAAAAAGGAAAAAATAATTTAACAGTTAAATCCATGTTTTTCTTATCACTGTTCTTCAAATCCCACTAGATTTGGCCTTGTTAGTGTTTCTCTGGGACCTAGAGAAGACTTCCACATTAGGGGGTGAAAAGCAGTGTCTGCCAAGCTGTCACTCCAACAAAGTTGCTTTGTGGGGTGACACAGTGATTTGAATTGATAACACGGCAACTCTGGCTTGGCATTGAACCCACTTATATGTGTGGCTGACGTCCCATGGATGCCAGCAAGTAACCCCCCCCCCAACCCGCCTGGGCTTGGCTCTTTGCCTCCAGTTCTCTCTGGTCTTTTCAGTCCTTAGGCAAAGTCCAAGCTGTAGGAATCTTGGCTGTCTCCAGCCCTCGACATAGTGCCTGGCAAGCTGAACTCTCCCAATTTCAATCACCCTCTACCAGACAACTACTGTCCTCCTGGTGCTTGCTTATCTTATGACCCACTCCTCCACGCTCTGATGCCGAACAAAGCAATAAGGATGGGCCTTCCCCAAAGCTTGCCCTCACCAGCAAAGGCAGGACTCCAGGTCAGGTTGCTAAATCAAGACGAGAGGACTACATCTCCTCATTCAACAGTCTGAGGCTGATGACGCTGGCTTCTCTCTATCTGGCATGGTAATTCCCGTAACCAGGTCTCCTAAGATGTACGGTTGCTAAACGTTCTTACAGCATCCAACACTTGGAAAACGTGTATTAAACACAAGGCACGTCTATCAGTCCACTCTCGATTCCTGGGTATGCCTTTGACCTATGTGAAGAGCCTAAGGGGACCTTTCCACACACTGCCTCCACAGTTCCAGTGAAAAAACAAGCCTGGGGAGGAGGTTTGGGGACTGACGAGATGGCTCAGCGAGTAAGGGTGCTTACTGCGCAAGCTCGAGGTCCTGAGCTCTACCTTCAGCACCCATACATAAAGCTAGGTATAGACACAGATGCGGGCGGCCCCAATGCTGAGGAGGAGAGTGGAGAAAGGTGGATTACTGGTCAGCCATTATAACAACAATAAAAACAAAATAAATTTGACAAAATAGGGCCGGAGCGATGGCTTAGCCGTTAAGGCACTTGCCTGCAAAACCAAAGGACCTAGGTTCAACTCCCTAAGACCCACGTAAGCCAGATGCACAAGATGGTGCATGCGTCTGGAGTTCATTTGCAGTGGCTGGAGGTCCTGACGCACCCATTCTCTCTCTGCCTCTTTCTCTCTTTCTCTCCCTCCCTCTCTTTCTCAAATAAATTAAATTAAATTAAAATATTTTTTAAAAAACTAGGGAGATCTAGGTTCAGTGGGAGAGATTGCCTTCTGGAATGGGGTCACCTAATGATTTCCTCTGGCCTCGGCGCGCGCGCTCTGGGGCTTACCCAGGAGCCAGGGCGCACAGGAGCCGCGCAGGCCCTCTGACGAGTTGAGCACAGAGTCCGGCAGCGGGATGCAGTGCCGCACCATGGCTCCGTAGAGCCCGTACTCCGCCATCACGCTGCTGCCGCCCCAGCGCTTCTCCCGCTTGCGCCACTTGGCCCTCCGGTTCTGAAACCAGACCTGGGTGGAGGCAGGGGGACACCGTGAAGAGGGACCTGGGGAGGAACGCGCGCACCCCAGGACTCCCAGTCCACAAAGGAACCACTTTCTCCACCACCAACAACCCCCCCCAGCCCAGCGCTCCCGGCACCCACCGAACGTGGCACCGGCCCTCCAAACCCACAGGGACTCAGTATCGTGAGTGGGCTAGTACATGACCGTTTCCACTCAAGTTTTCCAGGGAGACAGGAATACAAAAATGAGGGCGAAGCACTCTTTCCTGAATTGTGTGAAGTGACAACCACAGTTTAAAAAAAAAATTATTATTATTATTCTACCTACTGACTGCAGAGTGTTCCTTTTCTTTTCTTTTCTTTTCTTTTCTTTCTTTCTTTCCTTTTTTTTTTTTTTTTTTTTTTTGGGGGGGGGTTTCAAGGTAGGGTCTCATTCTAGCCCAGGCTGTCCTGGAATTTACTCTGTAGCCTCAAAGTGGCCTTGAACTCATGGTGATCCTCCTACATCTGCCTCTCGAGTGCTGGGATTAAAGGCGTGCACTACCACACCAGGCCCTAAACTGTTATTGCTTATGAAGAAAAGTATATTAATTTAAAAAAATATTTCAAGCTACAGTGCAGCTTAAAGGAGCTAGTGGTACCTCTTCTGACAAAAAAGAACATGTACATGTACGTAAGCACATGTGAATCCTTACAGATGCCCAAGTAGCATGGAGACTTCACAGTGTGACCATTTACATAAGGCTATTTACCAGAGTTCTTTGAGGACTGAAGGTGAGCGTCATTTTTATCAATGCAGTTTCTATTACAACATACATATTGTGTCATTTTTGAGGACAAGTTAGAGATAGATAATAATAAAGTGTGTGGGGGGGACTATGAGGGCCAGAGAAACCCTTATGGTTCCTTTAATTAACTAAAAGACTCTCAATTTGGGAGAAAAAAGGGAACCCCAGACACCTGTATACGATCTTCGGGGAGCTCTGTCTTCACAGCCAACATCTCCCGAGCATACACATCCGGGTAGTGGGCCTCACTGAATGCCTTCTCCAGCTCTTCCAGCTGGTGAGCGGTGAAAACCGTCCTGTAGGGAGCCAAGAATATGATTATGGGCACACATCCACAGGGCCAGCCACACCTCCCTGCCCTAAAGCCCAGTCCTGTCTTCCCTGCTGCTGTCTCTTGATCGCTGGACACAGCTCATCACCAAAATCCAGCAGGTTCTGAAACCCCTGAAAAAGCCATAAATTTGGTCCCAACAAAAAGAGTTCTTGAACTCCATGGGTATGTGTGCACATATCCTACCACTGAGTTACACCCCAACCATCTTAGATCCCACTTAATGAATTCCATCAACTCATTCTGACAAGACCCATTTTACAGACCCACAAAACTCTGTCTTTAAAATGTTCAGTATGGGCTGGAGAGATGGCTTAGTGGTGAAGGCACTAGCCTGAAAAGCCTAAGGACCCAGGTTCAATTCCCTAGTACCCACGTAAGCCAGGTGCACAAGGTGGCACATGCATCTGGAGTTCATTTGCAGTGGCTAAAGGTACTGACACGTCCATTCTATCTGTCTATCTCTCCATAAATAAATACATAAAATATTTTTAAATGTTCTGTGGCCTCCTGAGAACAGCAGAATTGTCTTTGCAAATGATTCTGTCCTTCTCACTGCCTACCAGTAGGCCTCCAGGCCTGCCATACATTCTCAGATGCTGATCCCGTAGTCAGGAGAGCTGTGTTCATTAGAGAAAAGGCAGACAAGGAGGACAGCCTAGCCCCATACCTGTGCCTCCGCTTCTTCCTCTTGCCTGGGGTAGGGGACACCTTCAGGTCACTCCTGTCTTCAGATGGACTGTCACCATCTGTTAGCACAAGGAGAAGAGGACTCTGAAAATGAGCAAGGTTTTTTTTTTTTTCTTTTGTTTGCTATATTTCCTGGATTTTAATGTGGGGGTTTTGAGGTTGCCTGCCTGTTGGAAATGCATTTAATGAACGTGTAGGCATCTGTTAGTGTTTGTCACATTCCAGCCACCATACTTAATGCTGACCGTACATTATCTCAACTTTTCTTCATAAAAGAAAATACTACACAGGTAGTAAATGGTGAGGTTTCTTTCCTTTCAAATCCCAAATTGTGTGTAGCCAAAGCCACTCAGCACTTACTGCCTCTCTAGAGCCTCACAGCCTCTAGCTTCACCACCTTCTTCTGCATCCCACCTCATCTTAACTGCCACAGGAACCTTTCTCAGAGGTTTGAGGTTTGTGACATCAAAACCTTTGTCAGAACTCACCCTGCCCTGGTGCATCCATTCCAGAAGCTGACTGAGGAAACATATGTGTGACACAGGCACCCACACATTGTGCAGATTCCCTTGGACCACTCTACTGGGCTGTGCCTGCTCACATCCGTCCCAGCCACACATTCTTGGGAAAGGAAGGTTAGAAGCCAAATGACCGTGAGAATCATTGTTCAAAAGCAGAATTGTCTCAAAATGTTCAAAACAGAAGGAATAAAGGCAAAATCAATAAAATAACACCAGGTTCATTCCTATATTGATGGTATCACCAGAAATTAGCATACTTGGGTTCTAACATTCTATGATACACTGTCCATTCGGCCAGTCATTGCACACGTGAGGCTATGGAGCACATGAAAAGTAGCGGCTGAAGCAGAGACCTGCAGTGAGCGCATGCCATTCGGTGAATTTAGAAGACTTACCACCTCCTCCTCAAAGTAAAATAACTTTATATCAATCACATGGAAATGATAATATACATACTGTGTTGGATTTGAAATATAGTATTTAAATTAATTTCACCTGTTTCTGTGTGCGTGCGTGTGAGTGTGTGTGGACACACTTCTGTGAGGGAGTATGTGTCTACTCAGAAGCCAGAGGTTGTTGCCAGGTATCTTCCTTAAACCTTATTTATTTATTTAACACAGATCTGTCTCATTGAACCTAAAACGCAGGATTCATCTGGACTAGTCACCCAGCAAAATGTAACAATCCTCCTGTCTCCTCTTCCCTGTGCTGGATTCCAGGAACTGGGAGCACTCTGTAGACTTCTGTGTGGGTGCTGGGGAACTGCACTCAGGTCCTGTGCTTACGGGCAAGCACTTACGGGCTGAGTCATCTTCCCAGCCTATCTTTTTGCTTTTAAGGTGACAGAATATTTCACCAGACACTTGGTCACATGATGCCTGCATCCATCCTTCCTTCCTTCCTTCCTTCCTTCCTTCCTTCCTTCCTTCCTTCCTTCCTTCCTTCCTTCCTTCCTTCTTCCTTTTCTTTCTTACATGATACTGTTTCTGTTGGACTTTATTCTGAATCTTCAGGAAATGCCCCCACAGATTTAGTTGCAATTAACCTTCCTTTTATCCATGTACATAGAAAAGAAAAATTCACCCTGTGAAGGTGATCTTTGAGGTTTTTTTTTTTAAGTCCCATCAGTTTAATAGCAATAAAAAAACCCCAAAGTGGAAAAGCGCACCTTTGAGTTTTAATGACATGATTAATAATTTCATTTCATCCTGCAAAAAGACTCATCCCAGAAAGCCAGCTAGGTGCTGAGAGTCCTCCTCTCTGCTGATCTGGGAACTCCTGTAATCCTCGGCAAGACACCACTAATTTGACAACCTGGGGTCCTACTTGACAGAGTTTCACTAGCCAGGAGTTTTCTTCTAGAAAGCTAAGGGCTAGAGGCTGAGACTTTAGAAAGGTATTAAGTGTCGTGGGCCTTTGGCTTCACACAATTTGGGATGCGAAAGGAAAGAAATCTCACCATTTACTACCTGTGTAGTTTCCCTAGCCCTCAACCTTCCAAATTCATGACCACACTCTTCTCGTTCCTTCTCGTTCCCCATAATCTGCTTAAACTTCTTTGAGGAGGAAATAGGCTTGCAAAATGCGGGCCAAGCATAATAGAATGCATAAAGCAGTTTTCTTTCTCACCTGCTGGGTGTGTGTGTGTGTGTGTGTGTGTGTGTGTGTGTGTGTGTGTGTGTGTGTGTGTGGGGGTGAGAAGGACCCAGGACTCTTCTTCACACCCAAGAGGCCAGGCCGACAATTCCAGGGCTCACACTCTTCTATGGACCACAAACCTTTACCTTAAGGTAAAGACTGGATGCTGCTGGAACGGACTGGCCTTGTCTTTGCAGCCCAGCGTCTGGACAAGCTCCAAGGGCTAAGAGAGAAGCGCCCTGGGGTGGGGGACGGACGGATGCCGGGCGTGCCCAGCCCGCGGGTCTCATCGCGGGGTTCCATCAGAACCCGTGGAGCCGTCCCCCTCGCCTGCGCCCGCGGGGATGGCGGGGGGCAGGAACAGGGTAGAGGAATGGGGTCTGTCCAGAGCAAGGGACCAGTCTGGACTGGGGTCCTCACTATTCAGGCTCTGCAGTGACCTGGGGCCACGGAGCTGGACCCGGGTGCCCTGGAGGAGCCTCGAGGCTCGAGGAACGGGGCGGGGCCGGGAAGCGCGGCCTGATTACCAGACGTGGAGATGCTCTCGCTGCGCTGCTGGCGGCCGAGCGCGGGCTGCGGCGGGCGGCCCGGGGCTCTCGCGGCGGCGGCGGCGGCGGCGGCAGCGGCGGCGGGTTCGGGTCCCCCGGGCGGCAAGAGCGGCAGGTCGGCGAGGAGCAGGCAGCGCGCACGGGCCGAGGGGGGCTGCGCGCCAAAACCGCAGAGAAGTCCCAGCCCCAGCGGGAGAGACCCGCGCGGTGGACACGAGCCACAGAGCCCCGGCCCGGGCCCCGGGGCTGTCGCCCGAGTCTCACTGTTGGATCCCGGCCCGGGACCCGCGGAAGCCGGCAAGTCAGCCTCCAAGCCCAGAAGATCGGTGATGGCGAAGCCTCGAGGGCGCGAGCCTGAAGGGGGACAGCCAGGCACCGGGGCTCTGCTCCTGGTGCGCTCATCGGAAAGCCCATCCCGTCCAGTCATGCTTCTGGGGGTGAGGCGAGGTGTGTCCTCCCTGGTCACCTATGCAAGGACACTTAGCGCAGACGACGTTTTATATGCCTGCCGGGCTGCCCGTTGGAAGGCGCCAATCAGCGGGGCAGGCGCGTCCCGGCAGTCACAGGCTAGGTGGCGACGCCACCGGCTCCTCTCCCCTGGGTCACCTCCTCTTCTCTCCAGCTGTCCCCTAGCCCATCCCACCCCCACCCCCCCATTCTCTGGCAGGGACAAGGACTCTCTAAAACCCATAAGTTCCACATCCTGGTGGGTCTTCTCGCAGACATTCCGGGCCTACCAGTACCTTTCCCCCACCTGCCCCAACCACACACTCTCTCACTTTCTACTGGAACCTGCGGGGTTCGCCCTCCAACTCCAGTGCCCAGCCAGGAAGATTGTTCCTGAAAATTCCAGAGAAGAAAGGTGCAGAAATGTTGTATTTAACCCACAGTCACTCTGCCTCCAGCCGAACTTTCCCAAGCTCTCCAAGGTCTGGGCAGTAAGTAGAGGGCCATAGGCTTCCTGGAGCAGGCCAAAGAGCAAGAGCAGACCGACAGGGTGTCAGGTTTAACAAATAAAAATACTGGCCGCCCAGTGAACTTTGAATTTCAGATAAACGGTAAATATTGTTTCAGAAGAAAAGAATGTACTGGTATTTTATTCAATCCTAAATGGACTTGCTAGCGAGCGTGCGTGTGCGTGTGCGTGTGTGTGTGTGTGTGTGTGTGTGTGTTAAAACAGGCCCGTCTATTAGGATTCATCTTTCTTCACAAGTATTGTCCAGTTTTATAATGATTCAAAGGCATCCTGATTTTCATATTAAAAACCCATGTTTGTTAGAACTTGCACTAATTAAAACACGTGCTTAAGCTACTCAGGGCTCAGCCTCAGGCCCACCTACCCCTCCCTGCTTGGAGCCCTGATCTCCCACCCCACAGAGTAGGAGGTCGTTCTCACTCCACACTCCATAGTAGAAGGTCGCCTGCCAAGCAAGCGGGAACTCTCCAAGCACCAAGTCCACCCCTGGCCCGCCCGGCTCAGAGCGCCTCCACTTACTAGCAGATTAAACATGGGGCTCCGATAGAGACTAGAGACGGGCGCATTAACTTTCCATTATTAAAGGAAGACCCAAATCTCCCCTCCAAGCTGTTCTCAGGATTAGCAAAACAATAACTTTCCTTCGAGATAATTGTCCTTTGGGTCTCTGCTGGGGGTGGGGGTGGGGAGTGGAGGAGCGATTGGGAGCTTTAGACTCAGCCATTCAGCTAGGACAGGAATTTCCCCAAATTTACCTCTGGATTTAGGGAAAGGTGTCAGAGCTTCAGAGCCCTGCCAACTAGCATCCTGGTCGTTTGTAAATCACAGTGAAGAATGTGACCTATGAGGCCATTCATCTTGTCCGCAGCCACTGTGTGCAGATATTAGGGTGGCCCTAAGGTGGCTCAACCAGGGTCACCATCAAAGAGAGGGGCTAAGAGGCCAGGGCATGCTTGAAGCTCGTCTTCTCACAGCATCCAGGTCTGGGGGCCTTCTTCTCCTAGTTTCTGCCTAGGGAGGCAAGAGGCCCCCAAACCCATAGACTTCAAGTAGATGGCCAGAGACCCAAGGGCACCAAATAGTCTGGGGTGGGAGGGGACGCGCACGACGGTGAACCCATTTTGCAGATGAGAGAAGGTGACTCTTTTTTTTTAAAAAAATATTTTATTTATCTATTTTGTGTGTGTGTGGTTTTCTGAGGCAGGGTTTTACTCTAGCTCAGGCTGACCTGAAATTCACTACGTAGTCTCAGGGTGACCTCGAACTCTCAGCGATCCTCCTACCTCTGCCTCCTGGGTGCTGGGATTAAAGGCATGCGCCACTACGCCCTGCTTTATTATTTATTTATTTATTTATTTATTTATTCATGAGAGAGAGAGAGAGAGAGAGAGAGAGAGAGAGAGGAGGGAGAATGGGCACGCCAGGGCCACTGCAAACGAACTCCAGATGCATGCACCACCATGTGCATCTGGCTTAAGTGGGACCTGGAGAATCGAACCTGGGTCCTTAGGCTTCACAGGCATGCGCCTTAACCACTAAGCCATCCCTCCAGCCCTAGAAGGTGACTCTTAATAAGCCACATTGGTCATAGGGACTTTGGAGAGAAAAATAAGGAGAACAATGAACATCAAGAGACAAAGGATGTGGTCAGGTGCAGCTCTGAGAGGTCAAGGGGTCCTGAGGTACCTGGGTAGGAACTTCCTGCCTTGACGCATGACTGGCAAGAAGGGAACTGCGAGATTCCCCACACAGGGCAAGCAGCATGCCAGGGCCCCATGCTTGTGGCAAGAACAGACATAAAAGGGTTCCTCGCTAAGGAGCACTCTGGACACCTGCCGCGCTAACATGAACCGCCACCACATTCCCAGGTGCTCGCGACTCTGGCCTGTCTCTGGCCCTGTGCCACAGCATCAGTTAAGTGTCTGGGACCAAGATTTGGAGAGACCAGGCACAAGGGAGGGAAAGTGCTTCGTGGAGCGGCAAGGCGCTGGCAAATGGTTTAGGAGATGTAGGAAAGAGAGAGCGCTGCACCCCCCAAGCCCACCCACGCTCCGCATGTCCACCCCCAGTCCCTGCAGATGGAGCATATATCTATGCGGGTCTCCTTGGGCTCCTTCCGACCTCCCCACCTCCAGTACAAATCTGTGACCCGAGGGGATGCCCCAGCCTGTGCTCGCTGCCCATACCACCGGGAGAGTCCTTTTGGAACCCTAAATCCGTTAAGGACTCCGTATCCGCCTTCATCAGCCAGGATTATCCGGGATTTAACTAATCAGTCAAGGTTTCTCCGCTCATTATTTTCAGGGAAGGCTTCCAGACTCTTTCTGTCGCCAACCACGAATGTGCCTCTCATGTCCCAGGCCACTGCTCCTTCAGCTAACCCAGCCTGAGGACATTGCAACATTACACAGTGCCAGGCTAGGGCTTGTTGGGTTGGGGCTGGTCCACAGGCAAACCTCTTTGGTCTTTCAGAACCACTGCTGGCCAAGCTGGCCATACAAAGTCCTCAGATCAAACTGGAGTGGGATATGCAGTAGCATAAGACGTTCCTTGGTTAAGGCTCGCCTCTGTTCAGGTTTGTTGTAGGTCGCTGTGGTGGTTCATACTTGTAATCTCAACACTTGGGAGTCTGAGGCAAGAGGATTGCCACAATTTCGCGACCAGCCTGGGTTCTAGAGTGAGGATCTGTCTCCCAATGAACATCAAGAGACAAAGGATGTGGTCAGGTGCAGCTCTGAGAGGTCAAGGGGTCCTGAGGTACCTGGGTAGGAACTTCCTGCCTTGACGCATGACTGGCAAGAAGGGAACTGCGAGATTCCCCACACAGGGCAAGCAGCATGCCAGGGCCCCATGCTTGTGGCAAGAACAGACATAAAAGGGTTCCTCGCTAAGGAGCACTCTGGACACCTGCCGCGCTAACATGAACCGCCACCACATTCCCAGGTGCTCGCGACTCTGGCCTGTCTCTGGCCCTGTGCCACAGCATCAGTTCAGTGTCTGGGACCAAGATTTGGAGAGACCAGGCACAAGGAGGGGGAAAGTGCTTCGTGGAGCGGCAAGGCGCTGGCAAATGGTTTAGGAGATGTAGGAAAGAGAGAGCGCTGCACCCCCCAAGCCCACCCACGCTCCGCATGTCCACCCCCAGTCCCTGCAGATGGAGCATATATCTATGCGGGTCTCCTTGGGCTCCTTCCGACCTCCCCACCTCCAGTACAAATCTGTGACCCGAGGGGATGCCCCAGCCTGTGCTCGCTGCCCATACCACCGGGAGAGTCCTTTTGGAACCCTAAATCCGTTAAGGACTCCGTATCCGCCTTCATCAGCCAGGATTATCCGGGATTTAACTAATCAGTCAAGGTTTCTCCGCTCATTATTTTCAGGGAAGGCTTCCAGACTCTTTCTGTCGCCAACCACGAATGTGCCTCTCATGTCCCAGGCCACTGCTCCTTCAGCTAACCCAGCCTGAGGACATTGCAACATTACACAGTGCCAGGCTAGGGCTTGTTGGGTTGGGGCTGGTCCACAGGCAAACCTCTTTGGTCTTTCAGAACCACTGCTGGCCAAGCTGGCCATACAAAGTCCTCAGATCAAACTGGAGTGGGATATGCAGTAGCATAAGACGTTCCTTGGTTAAGGCTCGCCTCTGTTCAGGTTTGTTGTAGGTCGCTGTGGTGGTTCATACTTGTAATCTCAACACTTGGGAGTCTGAGGCAAGAGGATTGCCACAATTTCGCGACCAGCCTGGGTTCTAGAGTGAGGATCTGTCTCCGAAAAGTGTTGTAGGAGAGCTGTTTTGCCTAGCCATAACTCTTTCTGGGCCACACTGCCTTCACTCACCCCAGCTACTTCCTCCAACCCCACCCCCACCCATGCAGCTTCTGAGGGCTTTCTTGGCTCTGAGTCCACCTTGATGCTAGCCACAGGTAACAAGAACTAACAGGTCCTGAAAAAACCTGGACCACACAGACCCAGAGGAGTTGGATTATAAGTGCTCCGCTTTTGCCCCTAAACATCTGGAGTGTGTTCTACTCTATATCTTGGAGGTTCTCAAATGTCTGTACCCATCACTCGCCAAAGACCACATTGCTTCCTTCCTTCCTCCCTCCCTCCCTCCCTCCCTCCCTCCCTCCCTCCCCCTCCCTTCCTTCCTTCCTTCCTCCCACTATTTGTGCCTCATCCACTTTCAAAAGACTTTACAGCGATCCTTTATTTATTTATTTGAGAAAAATTTATTTATTTATTTATTTGAGAGAGAAAGAGAAATAGGCAGGTAGAGTGAGAGAGAGAGAGAGAGAGCAAGTGAGCGAGTGAGAGAGAATGGGTGCACCAGGGCCTTCAGCCTCTGCAAACAAACTCCAAATGTGTGTTCCCCCTTGTGCATCTGGCTTACATGGGTCCTGGGGAATTGAACCTGGGTCCTTTGGCTTTGCAGGCAAGCGCCTTAACTGCTAAGCCATCTCTCCAGCCCAGTCTGGCCTTTTTATGAGAGAGAGAAGCAGAGAGAGAGAGAGAGAGAGAGAGAGAGGGAGAATTGGTGTGCCAGGGCCTCCAGCCACTGTAATTGAACTCCAGATGTGTACACCACCTTGTGCACGTGTGCAACCTTGCACATGTGTTACCTCGTGCAGCTGGCTTACATGGGATCTGATGAGTTCAACATGGGTCATGGGCTTCACAGGCAAGTTTTTAACTACTAAGCCATCTCTCCAGCCCCAAGTTGGAGCTTTTAATGGGGTCTTGCCCTCAGGGCACATTTCCTATTGTCCAGTGAATATGAGGTCCTCCCTCTTTAAAATCTGGATCTGTCTTTAAAATACCAATATGGAAGAAAAAATGAATAAGCTATTAACTTCAGTTATGTTTTTTAAAAATCATTAAATTAAATTAATTTATTCGAAAGAGAGGTAAGAAGCAGAGAGAGAGAGAGAGAGAGAGAATGGGCCTGCCAGGGCTTCTAGCCTCTGCAAACTCCAGATGCATGTGCCTTTTTGTGTTACTGGTTTTCATGGGTCCTGGGGAAACGAACCTGGGTCCTTTGACTTTGCAGGCAAGTGCCTTAACCACTAATTAATCTCTCCGACCAAGTTATTTTTAAAATAAAGAATGCTCCATCATGACTAGCACTTTCTTATTTATTTATTTATTTATTTATTTATTTATTTATTTGCAAGGCGAGAAAGAGAATGAGAATGAGAATGGGCAGTGGGCTGGGCCATCAGTTATGTTTTTTTTAACTCAAAAACTTGTCACATGGGGACTGGAGAGATGGCTTAGTGGTTAAGGCACTTGCCTGTAAAGCCTAAGAACTCATGTTCAAGTCTCCAGGTCCCATGTAGCCAGATGCACAGTGACACAAGTGCGCAATGTTGCACATGCACACAAGGTGGCACACTCAACTGGAGTTAGTTCACAGCAGGCTGAAGGTTTTGGTACAACCATTCTCTCTCCTGCCTCTTTTCATCTCTCAAAATAAAAATTAAAAAAAAATTGTCACATGGACTGGAGAGATGGCTTAGCAGTTAAGGCGCTTGTCTGCAAAGCCAAAGGACCCAGGTTCTATTCCCCAGTACCCAGTAAGCCAGATGCACAAGGTGGCATCTGGAGTTCATTTGTAGTGGCTGAAGGCCCCGATGTGTCCAGCTCTCTCTTTATCTCACTCTAAAATAAATAAATAAAAACTTGTCACAAAGATAAAAATCACATAAAACACTAAACATCTTCACTGCATTTAAGTGTCTGTAATATTAAGTTCTATATTCATTGAATGTCTGTAATATCAGTTCTATATTCATAACTTTATCATAACTTTCCTTTGTCAAAGTCAGCATATTGATTCACTCAGTCATTTTTCTGATTAGTCCCATTATGACAAAAAGAAATACAAAAAAGAGACTAACAAACTAACAACACAAAAATAAGGTATACAAAACAGGCATGGTGGCCACAGGTCTTTAATCCTAGTACTTGGGAGGTTGAGGTAGGAGGATTGCCAAAAGTTGAATTTGAAGCCAGTCTGGGGCTAACAAAGTGAGTTCAAG
Organism: Orientallactaga sibirica; assembly: GCA_036365145.1. Lineage (NCBI taxonomy): Eukaryota > Metazoa > Chordata > Mammalia > Rodentia > Dipodidae > Orientallactaga > Orientallactaga sibirica. Next base: position 16,459,921 of record JAEOAD010000011.1, read on the forward strand.
ATCAGCTTGGGCTAGAGTGAGACCCTGCCTTGAAAAACCCCAAAATAATAACAATTAGAGCACATAATCTTAAATTTCTTGTTTTTTTTTAATTATTATTTTTTGGGGAGAGAAAGGCAGACTGACAGAAAGAGATAAAGGGAGAGGGAATGCATGCACCACTTTGTGCATCTGGCTTCATGTGGGTACTGGGGATGGTACAGTCAGGTTTGCATTGCTGCCAGAAATCACCTATCCAAGAGCAGCTTGTGAGGGGAAAAAGGTTTATTTTGGCTTATAGACCATGATGACAGAGGAAAACAATGGCATGAGCAGAGAGTGGACATCATCTCTTCACCAACATCAGGTGGACAACAGGAACAGGAGAGTGTGCCAAACACTGGCAAGGGGACTGGCTATAATCCCCATAAGCCCGTCCCCAACAATACACTGCTTCCAGTAGGCACTAATTCTCGAATCTCCATCAGCTGGGGAGACTAGCATTCAGAATATCTAAGTCTATGGGGGACACCTGAATCAAACCACCACAGGGGGATTTAACACAGGCTGGCATACAGCTTTGCAATCAAGTACCTTTGTCCACTGATCCATCTCCCTAGTCACAAACTTCTTGTTTGGATGTTTAACTCAATTTGCTTAATTCATTGTAGATGCAAAATGGATTAATTTTCAGTGTCATGGAGATTATAATAAAGAGCTCAAGAATACAGCCAATTTCTTTGCCAGAACATCATATGAACTGCTTCTAGCTCAGTTCCAGACAGAGCCATGTTCCCCTCTGAAACCTCATAAGCCTGACCTCTGCAGTCCACATTTATCTCAAATTCTGGTCCTTAAACTCCCTCCAGAATGGCTCCTTAACCTGTGTATATAACATTGTAAAGGCTTCTTGTAGCTCAAAGTTCCAAACTTCCACATTCTTCCCATAAGCCAGTTCCAAAAGCCTATAAACTTGTGGTCAAGTTTCTTGCACTAACAGCCCCACTTCTCAGTATCAGTTTTCTGTATTGGGCTGGTGAGATTGCTTGGTGCTTAAGGCACATGCCTGCAATTTTCTTTATTTAATTACTTTTCTTTTCTGTGAACAAATACCTGACCCAAAGCAACTTAAGGAAGGCAAGTGTTTATTTCTAGCTTACAGTTTCAAGGGTAAGTTCAATGGCAGAGAAGATATAGTAGCAGGAGTTGGGAACTGGCATGTTATTTCAGAATAAAAAATTTAAAAATTTTCAAGGATAACAAATTGAGATTCCATTGAGAATCTTGTAAAATGAAATTGCCAAGTTACCCAATAATCACTTTAAGTGTGGTGGTTCATTTCTATAATCATAGCATTCAGGAGGCTGAGGTAGGATGAATCTCCATGAGTTCAAGACCAGCCTGGAATGGAGAGCGACTTCCATAGACTCTGTACTAAAAAAAAAAAAAACAAAGTCAATATAAAAAAGTCTTTAATCCCAGCATAAAAATTGAGTTCAAGGCCACCCTGAGAACATAGTTCAATTTAGCCTACAGAAGCCTCACCTCAAAAAAAAAAAAAAAAAAATGGGAATATTAAAACAAGCTGTCATGATGGGTTAAAACAACATGATAACATTTTTATGAGAAACCCACTTTAAATACAAAGACATAGATTAAAAATGAAAGGATGGGGCCAAGTGTGGTGGCACACACCTTTAATCCCAGCAGTTGGGAGGCAGAGGTAGGATGATCATCATTAGTTCAAGGCCACCCTGAGACTACATAGTAAATTACAGGTCATCCTGAGCTAGAGTGAAACCCTACCTCGAAAAACCAGAAAGAAAGAAAGAAAGAAAGAAAGAAAGAAAGAAAGAAAGAAAGAAAGAAAGAAAGAAAGAGAGAAAGAGAGAAAGAAAAGAAAAAGAAGGAATGGGGGCTGAAGACTGCAACTTCAGGATGAAGGAGAGGACCCACCTTAAGGAAGAATATGGACAAGCAATAGAGAGGCACCCAAGTGCCTCCTCTGACCTCAGCATAGAAACCCATGGCACACATGCACCTGCACACACACATATGCATACACCACATATACTCTACACACACACGTTAAAAAAATAAAAAGATGGGGCTGGAGAGATTGCTTAGTGGCCTAGGCTCTTGTCTGCAAAGCCAGAGGACCCAGGTTCGACTCTCCAGGACCCACATAAGCCAGATGCACAAGGGGGTGCATCCATCTGGAGTTCATTTGCAGTGGCTGAAGGCCTGGTGTGCTCTCTCTCTCTTTTCTCTCTCTACTTGCCTAGTTTTATATATATATAATAAAAATTTTAATTTTTTTAAAAAGATGGATAAAGATATATGTCATAGTAGATACATATCATATTACCAAATGAAGACTGCTTTGAGGGACTGGGAAAATGGCTTAGTAGATATAGTGCTTGTCATGCAAACGTGAGGACCTGAGTTCTGATCCCCAGAGCCTACATAAAAGCCAGATGCCATGGCAGGGATCTTTAATTCCAGCATGCCTATGGGGAAAAGGGAGGCAAAGACAAGAAAATTGCCCAGGGGCTCACAGGACAGCCAGCCTGGCAAACACAGCAGTGAACAATAGACTCTGTCTCAAGCAAGATGGAAGGCAAGGACCTACACCCAAGGTTGTCCTCTAACCTCCACACACACACTGTGGCATGTGCATAGCCACACTCATCTACATGAGCATTCACACATACATTTATACACACACACACACACACACACACACACACACAGGTGTGGTGGCTCATGCCTATAATCCTAGCAACTTGGGAGGCTGAGGTAGAAGAATTGCCATAATTTTGGGGCTAGTCTGGACTACATAGTGAGTTCCAGGTCAGCCTGGACTAGAGTGAGATTCTACCTCAAAGAAAAAAAAATGCAGGGCTGGAGATATGGCTCAGCAGTTAAGGCACTTGCCTGCAGAGCCCAAGGACTCAGGTTAGATTCTCCAACACTCATGTAAGTCAGAGGCACTAAGTGGCACATGCATCTGGAGTTCATTTGCAGGGGCTGGAGGTGTGCCTGGTGTGCCCATTGTACCTGCCTCTTCCTCTCTCTCGCTCTTCCTCTCTCTCCCTCTTAAATAAATAAATAAATTTTTTTTTAAAAAAAAAAAAAGGAAAAATGCAGTTCAAATGCCAGGCATAGTGGTGCATACCTTTAGTCCCAGCACTCAGGAGGCTGATGTAAGGCTGATGTAGGAGGATCACCAGCCTGGGGCTACAGAGTGTGTTCCAGGTCAGTTTGGGCTAGAATGAAACCTGCCTCAAAAATAAACCAAACTGTAGCTTAACATGAACATTCTATAGCTGGATCTCAGTGATATCTACAGAATGTTTCATCCAACACCAACGGCATAGAGATTCTTCTCAAGATCACATGGAGCATCTACTAGATAAGCCATAATCTGGAACCCAGGACATGTCTTAACAAATTTAAAATGAGCAAGCTGGGCATGGTGGCTCAAAAATTTCTTTGTATGTGTGTGGCAGGGGAGTTGCTATAGCCCAGGCTGGCCTGGAATTCACTATGTAGTCTCAGGGTGGCCTTGAACTTACAGTGATCCTCCTACCTCTGCCTCCCAAGTGCTGGGGTTAAAAGTATACGCCACGACATCTGACTCAAAATTTAAAAGAATAGGAATCAAAGTATGCTCCCATCTCACAAGATAATTAAACTAAAGAGAAGTAAAGAAGCTGGAAGAGACAGAAATTGGCCTTGATATCCATGACCTTGCTGTGCCTAGCAATACCTCCGCAAGACCCTCATAGTAGAAGTAAAAGAGGATGACAAAAAAAAAAAAAAAGAAGCTGGAAGATCCAAAAATACATGAATATTAAGTAATTTGCCCATGTAAGCCAGATGCACAAGGTGGCACATGCATCTGGAGTTCATTTGCAGTGGCTAGAGGCCCTGGCGAGCCTATTCTCCCTTTCTCTCTCTTTCCTTCTCTCTGTGTCTAATAAATAAATAAAAATCTTTAAAATAAATAAATAAAATATTTTAAAAATTAAAAAAGGAAAACCAAATACTCTCCAGATAAAATTGTCAAAGTGCTTCTGTTGCTAATGCTAAGACTGTGTGGGGGCATGGAACACCTCAGTCAATAGTTCTTCTAAGATACCCAGAAAGAAGGAAGGCCATATCCCCAAAAAATAAGGGGGGGCTGGAGGAATGACTTAGCGGTTAAGGTGTCTGCTTGCAAAGCCAAAGGACCCAGGTTCGATTCCCCAGGACCCACATTACCCAGATGCACAAGGGGGCACACACGTCTGGAGTTCGTTTGCAGTGGCTGGAGACCCTGGCACACCCATTCTCTCTCTCCCTCTTTCTCTGTTAAATAAATAAATAAATAAATAAATAAATAAATAAATAATATTTTTTTTTGAGGTAGGGTCTCGCTCTAGCTCAGGCTGACCTGGAATTTACTGTATAGTCTCAGGGTGGCCTCAAACTCACAGCGATCCTCCTACCTCTGCCTCCCGAGTGCTGGGATTAAAGGCGTGTGCCACCACGCTCGGCTCATATTTTTTAAAAAAGAAAGGAAAACACTGCTGAATAGGCAAAGCTGTCCTAGGAGAGTGTTGGATGGAGGCAGGGCCAAGGAGGAGGCATGAGAAGGCACATCTCTTGTGATATGAACTAGATGGTGATGAAAAGCGCACACATCTTACTTAGCAAAACCAGCCAGGAAATAGCCTGGAGCTGTCCTGGCAGAACAATGAACCTGAAACAGATTATAACAAACAAGAGCCCATCTCCTCCTTCCCCTTTGTTAACTGGGTTGGATTAAAACAATTCTTATTAGTACACGATTGAACAATATCAGTATATCTAAAATTCAAAGAATCGTTCAATACAGAAGTCTTTGTTATTGGACAAATGTATCTCTTATGGAAATACACCTTTGGGGGTTCACATAGTCACAGGCTAACACTGTGTATTGCAAGCCTGGCTGTTGACAGCACCCCTTCATCTTACTTTTCATTTTTCATGTGGGGACCATTGAGAACTTGTGGTCACATGAAGAAGTACATGAGACTGGAAGCATTACTCACAGCCGAGACTTTCCTAGCACACACCTCCAAACCCACCTGAGATTGATTGTTAGAAACGAGAATAAGAAAAATTTAAAAATAAATTTAAAATAAAAATAAAATTTTTAAAAATTAGTTTAAAAAAAAAGAAAAAATTTTAAAAAGCAGGGTCCCTTCGGAGGGGGGAGGACAGGGAGGAGGCTAATGATGGTACCAGCATGACTGTATATACACTATCTACATAACTAATTTAAATTTTTTTTTAATTAAAAAAAAGAAAAAAAGAATAAGAAAACTTCCAACCTAGATGCCCTTCAACTGATGAACAGATAGTTAAGATGTGGTATGTGTACACAGTGGAATTTTATTCAGCTGTGAAGAAGAATGAAATTATGGATGGATCTGAAAAAGATTATATACTAAGTGAGGTAACCCAGGCTCAGAACGCCAAATGCCGCACGGTCTCTCTCATATGTGTATCCTAGCTTCAAATGTTTAGATTTGCATGTGAGTTGAAATAAAAGTCAGTAGTAGAGGTCAAGAAGCTAGAAAGGAGCTATGAGGGAGGGGGAGAGGGGAGAACTTAAGAGGAGGGTGTAGTGGATATGTAAGCAGAGGGGTGCAGTGCTCTAAGTAGGCTCAGGAGAGGAGATGGAAGAGAGGAGGGGGTGGGAAGAAGGCTAATTAAAATTGAAGATGTTATAAGTAAGCTATATGGAAACCTCCTTCTTTGCTACTTAATAATATATATGTTAAAAAGGAGTCTGGGCAGAAGTATCCAGTGGAGGTGGATAATGTGCTCAGATGTCACAGATTGTTATTAGAAAAATGTCAATGCCAGAAATGTGATACCTTTCAGTGAGTTATTGCCAAGGAGGCCCTGATACCCCCCCCTCCCAAAATTACAGGCTATTGCCAAAGTTCTTGATCTAGATTGTAAGATTGTAAATGTGTATGCAGGTGCATGTGTGGCCAGAGGTTAATGTCTTCTTCAATTGCTCTCCACCTTATTTTTAAAGTGTTTTTATTTATTTATCTATTTGACAGAAAGAGAGAGAGAGGGGAGAGAGAGAGAGAATGGGTGCACCAGGACCTCCAGCCATTGCAAACGAACTCCAGATGTGTGTGCCCCCTTGTGCATCTGGCTAATACGGGTCCTAGGGAATCAAACCTGGGTCCTTTCGCTTTGCAGGCAAACGCCTTAACTGCTAAGCCATCCCTCCAGCCCTATTTTTATTTATTTACGAGAGAGAGAGATAAAGAGAGTGCACCAGGGCTTTTTACCACTACAAACACAAACTCCAGATGCATTGGCCACTTTGTGCATCTGGCTTTAAGTGGGTACTGGAGAATCGAACCCCAAGATGTCAGGCTTTATAAGCAATTTCTTTTAACTATTGAGCCATTTCTCCAGCCCCTTCACCTTAGTTTTTGAAACAGTGTCCCTCACTGAAACCAGAGCTTAATTATTTGGCTAGACAAACTAGCTAGCAAGCCCCAGGGGTCCTCCTGTGCCTGTTGCAGTGTTGGGGTTTCAGGCTTATTCTACCACACCTGGCTGGCTTTTTCTCTTGGGTACTGGGTATCTGAACTAAGGTCTTCATGTTGGCATGGCAAGCATTCTACCCACAGAGCCATCTCCCCAGCCCTGATACTGTAATGTTTTAGAAACAAAATGATAGAACTAAAAAAATGAGGTAACATTAGAAAATGTGCATTTTAGCCAAGTTCCTGGCAGCTCTGAACAAAACCTATATATTCTATGTCCAATTCACATGTCCTCCTGCAATGTCTGAGGAATAACATCACGACAGGTGGACAGAGAGGCAGGTACTTCCGCATGCATATACCCATGAACTGACTTTCTAGTGATGTGTATGACAGATTTATCATGCCCTCTCCACAGCTGATAGGGGAACTAATCCTGATGGAGGAAGCCGGTGTCCTCTGGGAATTGGTTTCTACATGATGCTTTTAGGAAGATGTTTATCCTACACATGGATTCAGCGTATGTTCCGCGGGCAGGAGTGGGTGTTAATCTCAGCTCATAGCATCACACTAATGGTTGCTGTGATTGCTGCTAAGCACATTATTCATGGTACATCCCACTGTGCCAATGCAGTGGAAAAGAGCCAAGAAATCGCTTTGAGGGACAGCACCCAAAGTGAGAACCGTGTTTGTCTGAGGTAGGGTCTCACTCTAGCCTACCCTGACCTAACACTCACTCTGTAGCCCAGGCTGGACTCAAGCTCACGGTGATCATACTATCTCAGCCACCATACCCAACCCATATTTATTTATGTATTTAGTGCTAGAAAATTTTGTCTAAGGCATCACAGATGATAAAACTAACCTTTAAAATTTTTTATTATTTATTATTTATTATTTGGAGAGAGACACAGAGAGAGATAGACAGAGAGGGAGAAGGAGACAGAGATGGGTGCACCAGCAGTCTCTCAGCTGCTGTGAACAAAATCCAGATGTGTGCGCCCCCTGGTGGGCAAGTGCGGCATTGCGCCCTTGCGTCACTTTGCATCTGGCTAAACGTGGGACCTGGAGATTGGAACCACTGGAGATTGGAACCAGCGTTCTTAGGCTTAGCAGGCAGGTGCCTTAACAGCTAAGCCATCTCTCCAGCCCTAAAACTAACCTTTATCACTAGCTTCTTCCCTAGTTTTTTTTTGTATTTTACAATTTTTTTTTATTTTTATTTATTTATTAGCAACAGACAGAGAAAGAAGCAGAGAGAGAGAGAGAGAGAGAGAGAAAGAGAGAGAGAGAAGGGCACACCAGGGCCTCCAGCCACTGCAAACAAACTCCAGATGCATGTGCCACCTTTTGCATCTGGCTTATGTGGGTATTGGGGAATTGAGCCTCAAACCAGGGTCCTTAGGCTTCATAGGCAAGCACTTAACCACTAAGCCATCTCTCCAGCCCCCTGTATTTTACAATTTTTAAAGTGTCTTTTTCACAAAGACTGATGAAAACATTTCTCTTCTCATAAGTCTTAATTGCTGTTTAAAAACATGTACGTTCAGGCTGGAGATAGATGGCTTAGTGGTTAAGGTGTTTACCTGCAAAGCCAAAGTATCCCAGTTCAATTCTCCAAGACCCAAAAGCCAGATGCACAAGGGGGTGCATGCATCTGGAGTTTGTTTGCAGTGGCTGGAGGCCCTGGTGCATCCACTGACTCTCTCTCTGCCTCTCAAATAAATAAGTAAATAAAATTTAAAAAAACATGTAAGATAGAGGGTTAGGAGTATGATTCAGTTCTTTTAAAAAACATTTATTTATTTGAAAGAGAGAGAGAGAGAAAGAATGGTCAAGCCAGGGCCTCCAGCCATTGCAAACAAACTCCAGATGGCATGTGCCACTTTGTTTATCTGACTTATGTGGGTCCTGGGGAATCGAACCTGGGTCTTTAGGCTTCACAGGCAAGTACCTTAACTGCTAAGCTATCTCTCCAGCCCTGTGGCTCAGTTCTTAATACACACAAGGCACTGGGTTTCATTCCCAGAACCAAAATAATAACAACAATAGTGATATAAATACATAAAGTAGAAACATATCCAACATGCATGTTCTTCTCATGTTGCTCAGTAGAAATGAAGGTTGGATTTTCATCTCTTTTGCCTCGATGCTAAAGTGTTCAGCTGACAGAGAGCAAAGCCAGCATGTTTTTTAGCTGGCTGGAATTTCCCAAGATGCCTTTTGTGAATGGCAAGTACTCCAACTCTCAGAAGATGTAGTTGCAGGACCCGTGCTGCTCAGAGGTCTCTTTGTGGCTGGTATCATTATCCTCCCATTGCAGGAGAGTTGGCAGCTCCAGGTTCGGGGGCATGCTTCCCTGGAGAGCAGGCCAGGGCTGGCAGCCCCATGTGACACTGGAATTCCTGGAGGTCCCAAATACCCCCAACTAGTTGACTCAAGGAATCCTTGGTTGTACCCCTTCCTCAGCATGGTACAATTTATGCCACATACCCTTGCTGAGCTCTTCCTCTATTCATGCCATCAATTCACTCATTCTCAGCACTTTAATAAGCTAAGGGCTCCAAATCTTGGCTTCACACTCTGCTTCCAGTAAACCACCTGAGCCACATGGTACTGGTGAGTGAATCTCCAAATTTGGTGCTTCCCTCCTTATAACTCAGCTGTGCATTAAAAAAAAAGAAGAAGGAAGAAACAAACAAACAAACACTGGTCATGGTGGCACACACCTTTAATCCCAGCACTCGGGAGGCAGAGGTAGGAGGATTGTCGTGAGTTCGAGGCCACCCTGAGAATACAGAGTGAATTTCAGGTCAGCCTGGGCTAGAGTGAAACCCTACCTCGAAAAACCAAAAAAAAAAAAAAAAAAAAAAAGAAGAAGAAGAAGCATTCCACTGCTTTTCAATTATATTTCAAAAAATGCCTTATAAAAAGACGACGAGGAGCTGGTATTGCTCAGTGGTGGAAGACTTTCCTAGCATGTGTGAGACCCTGGGCCCCATTGCTAGTACTGGAAAAAAAAGAAGGATGAAGCTAAGTCTTCCAAGGGAAATTGTTACTGTAATCTACTACTGGGAGAAAAGATTTCTGTTTATAACATGTTCCCTCAAGGGAATCCGTCAGGAAAGCAAAAAGAGAGCTTTTCTTTCTCTTCCTTTTCCTCGTTCCGTGTGGAGTCATGTGATGTCATGTTACACTATGATTTGCATACGAAGTGTCCCCCAAAAGGCTCATGCATTGAAGGATTTATCCCCAGCTGGTGGTGCCATTTTGTGAGATTCTGGAAACTTTAGGAGGTGGGGCCTGGATGGAGGAAGTAGGCCACTGTAGCATGGCCTTAGCATGTGTTATCTTGTCCTAGGTCAGTTGGTCTCTCTCTCTCTCTCTCTCTCTCTCACTCACTTCCTTTCTTCTTTCTCTCTTCTTTCTGTCTATTATGAAGTGAAAAACCTCCTGTACCACCTCTTCCACTGCCATGATGTTCTGCCGAAGCACCCCAAATGACCACTGACCCTCTGAAACCATGAGCTAAATCAATCTTTCCCCCCTTAAGTTATTATTTCAAATAATCTGAGCACAGCTGCACAAAAGTAACTAACATGGACTCCCTTGGCCCAGGAAGTACCTTTACAAGATCCTCCTGGCCTACCAACCCACAGCAGCCCGTGGGGAGAGGCCAAGCTTAGGAGCACCTCACTCCCAGGGTATCTCAGGTACTGACTGAAAGGGCGAATATGTCCCCCAAATCTCCATCTTGGAAGGAGAACAAAGAAGTGAGATACAGGGAAGAGCAGAAAAGACAGCAGGGGACGCAGGGCCATTTTGCCCAAGGCTGTGGCTTCTGTCGCGTGTGTCAAGAGCCCTGCTCAGAGCGCTGAAGAGATGCGCTCATCTGCCTGCTGCACTGCGGGCCCGAGGACAATGTGTGATTATTTGGGCTCTGGCTTAGGTTTTTCTCTTGTTCGTTTTATTTTTCACTTACCAGCTTTGTGTTAATAGAAAGTCCCCCTCCCTGAAGGATTTGCCTGGGATTTCTGTAATAAAATAGAAGGATTTGCAACAAATGCTGGAAGAACCCTCTGCAAAAGTGGTATTTTCCAAGCGATTATGAGGCCCAGAACATATTGTCATCGCAGAGCTGCAAGCCCGGGCTCCTCACTGAGAATCAGTAACAGATGTCCCCTGTTAATGTCCAGTGATTAAGTGTCACTTTGAGGCCCCTCCCTGTCTACACAACCTGTTCCTTTCTTTCTGGAGCCATGGTGGTGTGGCTGGACACAAGCCCCCCATTGCTTGCAAAGTGTGGGTCTTTTATTGGGGCAAGCCCCATGACCACAGCAGCTCTGCCCTCTCCTTCCTTGACGTATCCGAGAGGACACCTAGGGACAAAGGGAATAGTGTTGCCAACTTTAATTAAAACAGGCATGGACACTGGGCTGGAAAGATGGCTTAGCGGCTAAGGTGCCTGCCTGCTAAGCCTAAGAATGCTGGTTCCAATGTCCAGCGGTTCCAATCTCCAGGTCCCACGTTTAGCCAGATGCAAAGTGAGGCAAGGGCGCAATGCCGCGCTTGCCCACAAGGGGGCACACACATCTGGATTTCGTTCACAGCAGCTGAGAGACTGCTGGCGCACCCATCTCTGGCTCCCTCTCCCTCTCTGTCTATCTCTCTCTGTCTCTCTCTCCAAAAATAAATTTTAAAAAATAATAAATAAATAAAATAAAATAAAATAACAGGCATGGACACATCCTTTGGCAAAGACCACACAGGGAAAGAATGCAAAAAAAGCACACCAAATGACCACGGATCACGGACCTGTCCTGGGAATTTATCCCAAGACAAGGATTTAACAGAAAGAAAAAGCTTCATTTTGATGGAGGTCCATTGCCATAATAGCATAGTAGAAAGTGAGAACACTTCGAAGATTCTTAAGTGTTGATCCATTGTGTGGATTAGATAAGATATAGCTATTTATGGAACACTTGGTTAAAGATGGCCAACTGAGCTGTGATTTTTAAAAAATTTATTAGAGAGGGAGAGAGAGCAAGAATTGAATGGGCACACCAGGGCTTGTAGCCACTGCAAACAAACTCCAGACACATGTGTCACCATGTGCATCTGGCTTACATGGGTTCTGGGGAGTTGAACCCAGGTCCTTAGGCTTCACTGGCAAGTGCTTTAGCTGCTACGCCATCTCTCCAAAAACTGAAATTTTTGTTCTAATTTGTCTCTCCAAATCCCACCAGAATGAAAAAAAAAAGGGGGGGAAAAAAATAAATTTAAAAAAGAAGGGCTGGAGAGATGGCTTAGTGGTTAAGGCGTTTGCCTGCAAAACCAAAGGATCCCGGTTTGACTCTCCAGGACCGTGTAAGCCAGATACACAAGGGGGTGCATGCATCTGGAATTCATTTTCAGTGGCTGGAGGCCCTTGCTTGCCCATTCTCTCTCTCCCTCCCTCTTTATCTCTCTCAAAAAATAAAATAAATAAATAAAAATTTTTTAAAAAGGAAGAAGAAAGAAAGAAAACTGAAGAGGAGGAACAGCAATAAAAACAGGGTTGTCTATAGAAATCCAGAGAGCCAGGGACAGACACTCCAGGGGCAAAGCAAGAAAGAGCACAGGCCTGTGAAGGGAACATGATGACATAGGCTGTGTTGGCCACGTGGACCCAGGAAGTCCAGGAACTGGACATCCTGGAAAGGTAGAACAGAGAATGTACATGTAGATGGCCTGGCGCCACCTCTCTCTTGGACTCTGGCTGCTCCCCCTAGCCCTCCACAGGCTGGGCTTCAACCCCAGAAAAGTGTTTCCAAGATGGACACACCAAGGTGCTGACTACCTGCAGGGGAAATCACCAGTCCATACATAACCAACTCATGCTCACACACACATGTGCACACATACACATACACACTGCATGCTCACATGCACATACCCTGCATGATCATATGAAACATGTGCACACATTCTCACCCACACTCACACACATACATGGTCATACTCACTAGCCCACGACAGTCATAGATTGTCACAGGCACACACACAGCTCAACCTGCATTTTTTTTAAATTCTTCTTCCTTTTCTCAGTGCTGGGGAAGAATACAGAGCTACACACACAGTAGGCACATGCTCCATCTCTGAGCTATACTCTCAGCCCTGTTTACTTGTTCTCCGTTGTGAAAAGATCAATAAGAAGAGCCTGTAAGTGATGGAGACAGAAACTGAAACAAACAGGCAGAGTATAGGAAACCAGTGAATATAGACAAAAAGCTTGGAACAGAAGAAAGCATTAAAAAATAAAACAACTAGGGTTGGAGAGATGGCTTAGCAGTTAAGGCGCATGCCTACGAAGCCTAAGGACCCCAGTTCAATTCTCTAAGTCCCACATAAGCCAGATGCACATGGTGGTGCATGTGTCTGGAGTTCATTTGCAGTGGCTAGAAGCCCTGGCGCACCCATTCTCACTCTTTCTCTCTCTCTCCTTCTCTCTGTGTCTAATAAATAAATGAATAAAAATAAATAAAAACAACTATAATTAATCCAGGCTTGTTGGCACACACCTTTTATCCCAACGCTCAGGAGGCTGAAGTAGGAGGATTGCTGTGAGTTTGAGACCAGCCTGAGACTCCGTAGTGAATTCCAGGTCAGCCTGGGCTATAGTGAGACCCTACCTTGAAAAAAAAAACAGCTATAATTAATATCCTCAAAAAGTCAAAGAGAGTAAAAGAAAGAGGAAGAAGGAAGAGGAAGAGGAGGAAAGACAAGCTAACATTCCCAAAGTGCAAAACTAGAGATGCTGATCATTCAGATACGTTCAAGATAGGCCATAGAGAATTTCCTGGAAGTAAAGCTTTGAGTGTTCTGGACTTATGGAAAGAAAACACAAGAACAAAAATGCATTATGAGGTGACTAAGATCAACCATGACGCGTCTGGAGTTCATTTTTAGTGGCTGGAGGCTCTGGGGCTTTTTCTCTCACTCACTTTCTCCCTCTCATAAATATATAAATAATGAATAAATACACAAATAAATAATTTCCTGAGATTTAGGGTGTAAGAAGTTGTGGGGGTACAGAGCTTGAAGCAGAAAGGAAAAGTAAAAGGATTGGGTAAGGGGAGAGGGTAATTTTTTTAAGCACCAGAAATTTATTTTCTCCAATACTGGAGGCCAGAAGTCCAGGATCAAGTGGGCTGATGGAGCTGGGGTCTCCTGAGGTCTCTTCTGTATCCTCACTCATGGCTGTGGATGGCCATCTTCTTTGTGTTCTCATATGACTTTTTTACCATGCTCCTTCCTCTTTTTTGCATGAGTATGTGTGTACAGTGTATGTGCATGTGTGTATACATGTCCCTATGAATATGGGTGCTTGTGTGTGCAGGTGTGCATGGATGTGTTCATGTGGAGACCAGAGGTCAATGTTAGGTATCTATATCAATCTCTTCCTAACTTATTTATTAAATTGGGTTTGTTGTTGTTGTTGTTGAATCCAGAGCTCACCAATTCAGCGAGGCTAGCTATCCAACTCACCTGTCTCCACCTCCCAAGCGACTGAGCTAACCCAGCCTGGAGACAGGATCTGCCGAGTGCTGGGATGACAGGCATGTGCTGCCATGCACAGCATCGACACGGGTGCCAGGGACTGGAACTCAGGCCCTCACACTCATGCAGCAAGTGCTTTACCGACTGAGCCATCACTAAGGACATCAGGCCTGTCGGATTAGGGCACTCCTCTTATGACCCAATTTAATCTCAATTCTTTTGTGAAAGATCTTATGTCTGACAGTCAGACTGGGGATTAGGTCTTCGACACAAACTCGTAGGTGGGATTCAATTCAACTCACTCTACAGCTGTTCTTCTGCCCTTGGAACCCTAAAACAATCAGGGGCTGGATTTGTTAATTTTCTACCACTGTTACTGAGTTACCTGATATAGACACCTTAACGGAGAGTTGATTAATTTTAGCTCCTCGTTTCAGAGGGTTCAGTCCCTCATGGAGGGGAAGGGGTGGCAGAGCAGAGTAGCCCATGTCATGATGGTCCAGGGATCAGGGAAAGGGGAACGCTAATGCTCAATTGGATTTCTCCTTTTCCTCCTCTTATCCTGTCTGGTCCCAGGGAACGGTGCATCCACATTCAGGGTGGGTCTTGCCACTTCAGTTGAACCTCTCTCAAGAAGTTGCTTTTGGTGCAGCTGAGTCCAGAGCTCTGAGGTGGAGGTGGCTCATGAGTAACTCACGGTGGTTCCAGGCTGGGACAGCTCAGTCACTGGCGACAAGCTGTCCTTGGAGAGCAAAGTGGCATCCGCAGCTGATACAAAATGAGCCCTAGACTCTGAGGGTCATCATTTTAAAACTGGACAGCAAGTCCCTGCAAGGACCCAGCAGAGGAGGCTGCTGTATCTTGCTTATTGGACCCTGGGAAGCTGCACATTGCTGGAGTTTTCCCCTATGTTAAGAGGGGGGGGGCTGAAGAGACGGCTTAGCGGTTAAGGCACATGCCTGTGAAACATAAGGACTCCTGTTCAATTCTCCAGGTCCCATGTTAGCCAGATACACAAGGTGGTGCATGCATCTGGAGTTTGTTTGCAGCGGCTAGAAGCCTTGGCATGCCCATTCTCTCTCTCTCTCTCTCCTTCTCTCTGTCTCTAATAAATAAATAAAAATAAAAAAAGAGAGAGAGAGAACTGATGCACCAGGGCCTCAGCCACTGCAATCGAATGCCAAACATTTGCGCCACCTAGTGGGCATGTGCCACCTTGCGCTTGCCTCACCTTTGTGCATCTGGCTTACGTGGGATCTGGAGAGTTGAACATGGGTCCTTAGGCTTCGCAGGCTAGTGCCTTAACTGCTAAGCCATCTCTCCATTCCTGGAGTGCCCAATGTTTAAATCTGAATGCCATTGTCCTTCCATAGCCAAGGAGCCTGCCAAATACCAAAACTCCCCCGATGTTCATGATCCTGACACAAAGTGGCTGAGTGTTTGCATACAAACTATGCACATCCTCTTGTATACTCGAAAATAGTCTCTAGATGGCTGATAACATCTGATGACATGTCAGTGGTATAGAGTTCAACTTACCTCCTATTAATTACTGATTTTCTCCAGCGAATATGTGTTAAAAGAGAAGTAATGCCATTGTTTTAGAATGAGCACTGTACAGACAGTGTCTGCAGAAGGATTGTAATCAGCTTTGCCCACTTTCCATCTAATCAGATTGAAGCAGATTTTCTACAAAAATCTTTTTCTTTTTATTTTGTTGCTATTAAAAGATCACCTATTTGGATCTGCCTTCAACCTCTTACGTTCCTGGACTCAATTTATAAGTTCACAAATGACTTAACTGGACAGTAAAATTAAAAGACAAAAGAAAGGAGTTGGAGGGGTAAGGGAAAGAGATTTTCATATACAATGGAATTTGTGGGAGAAATGTTAGGTACTGCACTATTGAATACATTTAGCCTATTTTCCCAGCTCTGTGTTAGAAGTCTTGCATCATAATGCCTTTGGACCCTCTGCCCTTACTCCATCATAATTATCCTTTAATACTCTTATGAATGAACTTTTAGCTTATCTTCCATTAATACTCCAGCACAAGCAAAGCCATCTAGATAAAGTAGTTAACCCTTTAGTGCTCTCCTCGTTCACAAGGGTAAGGAAGAAAGTCCCTTGATGGAAATTTCATTACACTCCAGTCTACACATGAACTTGGTTCACAGTCACTTGCCTCTCCTCCCAGTCCCTTGTGGAGGTTCACAAGGTGGGTGTGAAGTGACACAAGTATGGCTCCTGGCATTGGGCACAGAAAGGGCAAAAGTCTACCTGCCTGCAGCGAGACTAGGCATGCTGGCGATGGGAAATAGGATGCTGGGCTTGGAACAGCCCACTGAGGAATCCTGTGTCATAGAGGAAGGTACCTGCCCTCATCTTCACCACCCATGAGGCGCTTCCCCCTGAGATGCTAAGCAGCTTGGTGGTTGGTGGTAGGACAAGAGCTCTGGTCCAGCCACTTGGTAGCTGTGCATCTCTGAGCCACAGACCTGGCCTCCTTGGTTTCTTGGTGTGATGGTTAATAATAATGACTGTCAACTTGGTTGGACTTAGAATCACTGAGGACACAAATCTCCAGGCATGTCTGTGAGAGAGTTTCTAGATTAAGTTAACTGAGGTGGGAAGATCCACCCTAACTGTGGTGACTCCATTCCATGGGCTGGAGTCCTGGACTGAATAAAAAGGCGAAAGTGAGCTGAGCACAAGCATTCATCACTCTCTGCACATGCAATGTGACCTGATTCCCCACCATGATGGACTGTACCCCCAAACTGAGCCAAAGTAAATCCTTCCTCCCTTGAGTTGTTTCTTGGCAGGTATGTTGTCATAGCAACAAGGAACATAAGTAACACACTTGGTCTGTAAAGTGGAAATGACCTCAGGGCCGATTCCACAGGGATGCGGTGAGGTGTGGGCATGGCAGGTCAAGCATTCAGCACAAATTTACTGTGTGAGTGATGCATAGCTTGCCCTGCCTGCTGTGTATACCTATTCTTACAGGGGGCACATCCTACAAAGACCTGCACACAGGATTGTTTGTCTGGGCTGGGAGATCTTTCAGAAATGGTGTACCCAAGCACTTAGCCATAGGCAGGGGGCCAGCAGGCCCTCTCCTTTTCCAGTACACATTCCAATACGATGTACTGAGCTGGGTGACCTCTGAAACGATGGGCCAAGATGTCTCCTCTTTTGTCACAGCAACTGAATGCCAACTAAGCACATAAGTGAACTGTCAGCAAACATTGATTGCATGTGCACCATCCTGGCCTGAATTCATGGTGAGTTGCAACAAAGGGTAGAAAACATTGTCTACTCAAGAACAGAGGGTATAACTAGAAATCCATAGCACCAATCATACAAAATACTGTGCAAGGGCTGGAGAAGACAGCTTGGTGGGTAAGGTGCTTGCCTCATAAATGTGAGGACCTGACTTCAATTCCCAGGACCCATGTAACAATGCCAGGTGTGGTGGTGCATACCTGTGACCCCAGTCCTGGGAGACAGACACTGGAGGATCCCTTGAGACCAAGAATACTTGGTGAGTTCCAGCCAATGAGAGAACTTATCTTAAAAAAAAAAAAAAAGAAAGGTGACCAAAGGTTAATGGTAAGACCCTACTGCTGAAGATACCATATGCTGTTGGTATGGAACATGGAGTGACCTGGCTGGAATCTGGAAGAGAGTCAGTCCCCAGACAGTTAGCTTGTCTAGTGCCAGAAGGTGTTACATGAGCTACTGGGGGAAAGTGACCAACATCTGTCCAAACAACTCATGGTCTAAGCTATTCAGCAGCAAACAACCTGACGTGATGCTCACCCAAGTGCAATAGTGGCACACAGCCATGGTGGGTAACCAGCTGCTCTTGGATTGGCTAACAGATCTGCTCAGTGGAATGGAACTCATAGCTGGAACTGGGAAACAAGTCAAAATCATATCCAAAAAACAAGTTTTCTCTCCAATACCAAGCTCCCACCAAGCTTGGCCTACAAGAGGGCCTATACCTATTAAATTCTGTCTAAAATAATAATGGTTATCCCATTGATCTGGTGCTGACATCACTCTACATTGGAGAATCTGCTTCTCTTTCTCAGATGAATGCAGAACCATCCATCACGCCTCACCAGGGCCCCAGCTGAAACCATAGTTGGGGAAATGAGCAAGAGTGCTGCTTTCTTGGTGAACCTTGTATCAGTACAATGGTGAAGGAGATGCACACAGAGAACACTCAACTCCTACCAAACCAGAGATCCAGAGACACAGAGGCTCCCAAAACCTCATCCCTGAGGTAGACCTAAAATGAACCCAACATGGCTCAGGGAAAGTCTCGGAAGAGGGAGCGGAAAGATTGTTAGAGCCACGAGTTGGGACATTACTCACAGAGACATTGCCTCTTCCCTATAACTAATGGCCACCCCCACAATGCATGACCCACAATCCCCATGGGGACAACTGGCATCCCCAACGAGGAGAGTCTCTTCAGAAGGGGGAGGAAAGGGATGAGGGTAAGAATGGTGCCAACATGTGCTGTTTACACACTGAGTATGCACATAACTAACAAAGGAAAAAATGGTATATATAAAAAAAAAGATCAGCCTGGCATGGTGGTGCACGCCTTTAATCCCAGCACTTGGGAGGCAGAGGTAGGAGGATTGCTGCGAGTTCGAGGACACCCTGAGACTACCTGGTGAATTCCAGGTCAGCCTGGGCTAGAGCAAGACCCTATCTCAAAAAAAAAAAAAAAAAAAAAAAAAAAAAAAAAAAAGACGAATGGCATTCATTCCTGAATCTTTTGGCTTCCACATACACATATACACCCACACGAACATGAACACACACACATATACACAAAAAATAAAATTTAGGGATGGAGAGATTGCTTAGTGGTTAAGGCACTTGCCAACAAAGCCAAAGGACCCAGGTTTGATTCCCCAGTATCCACATAAAGCCAGATGCACAAGGTAGCACATGCATCTGAAGTTTGTTTGCAGTGGGTGGAGGCCCTGGCATGTCCATCCTTTCTCTCTCTCAAATAAATAAGTAAGCCGGGCGTGGTGGCACACGCCTTTAATCCCAGCACTCGGGAGGCAGAGGTAGGAGGATCGCCATGAGTTCGAGGCCACCCTGAGACTACATAGTTAATTCCAGGTCAGCCTGGACCAGAGTGAAACCCTACCTCGAAAAACCAAAAAATAATAATAAATAAATAAATAAATAAGTAAAATATTATTTTTAAATGTTTTAAAATACTGTACAAGTCAGTGCGAACTGAGGGATAATTGGCTTTAGGTTAACAGTTCTTCAATGAAATTGTTTACAGGGTTTTTGGTTTTTTTTTTTTTGTTTTTCGAGGTAGGGTCTCACTCTGGTCCAGGCTGACCTGAAATTAACTATGTAGTCTCAGGTGGCCTTGAGCTCACGGCTATCCTCCTATCTCTGCCTCCTGAGTGCTGGGATTAACGCCACCACGTCCGGCTTTGCCCTAAACTTCTGTAAGGTCAACTCAGCTCCCACATACAAGTGAAAGCAAGTGGCATTTGTCTATCTGCACCTGGTTTATTTCACTTAATAATACTCTTCAATTTCTATCCATGTTGCTGGATTTGCTATTTTGTGCAGCTGGCTTACATGGATCCTGGGGAATCAAACCTGGGTCCTTTGGCTTTATAGGTAAGTGCCTTAACAGTTAAGCCATCTCTCCAGCCCTGGATTTGCTTTTTTTTTTTTTTTCTTTCTATTTTTCCAAGTATAATCCTTTCCAGACCCATCCATTTCCACCAAATTTCCTAATTTCAGTTTTTCTTTACTGATCCTTGATCAATTCTTTCTTCTTTCCATTGATTTTTCTCTACCCATCCCATGGCATTGGTTCTGAAGGCAAAGGCCCTTGGCCAGCAAGCCCTCTGCAAGCATCCCTTGGCAAGGGCACCCACAATGTTTCCTGTAACTTTAAGACGTTATTTAATAGGAAAGGAACCTTCCTAAAAGCATTTTCTGGTCATTGTTAAGGAATTCAATCCTCTCTCTTAGCTTAGAGATAAATAAAAGTCCTGATTACTAGAGCAAAGAACCTTGGGAATTCTGCATTTATTTCCCTGATGACATAATCCTCATGCCAATGAACTGACCACAGGGCATACACACTCCTGCAATGCCACGTGTTAATGTCAGGGAATAAAATCACAATCTGATTTGATATTTTTACAACATAATGCAGCCCCATAATCATCAGACATAAAATAAGCTGTTCATCCGATTTCACATACAATTGCATCTCACTTTGAAAATAACTATAATTACTTTCTAAAGTGATTCGTTTTCTCTATGTCTGGAGGTTGGGGAGATGGCTTAGCCAGTGTGGTGTTTGCCATGTAAGCATGAGGCCCTGAGTTCAGATCCCCAACATTCTCATAATCCTAACACTTGAGAGGCAGACACAGAAGGCTCTTTGGACTGACTGGATAGCTAGTCTAGATGAATTGGTGAATGCCAGGTTCAGTGGGAGACCCTCTCTCAGAAAATAAGTTGGAGAGCCGGGTATGGTGGTGTACGCCTTTAATCCCAGGACTTGGGAGGCAGAGGTAGGAGGATCAGAGACAGACTTGTCTCACAGAAATACCTGGATGAGTGATAAAGGAAGGACAGCCGACATTCTCCTCTGGCTTGGTGTGCCTGCATGGGCATCTGCACATACATGTGCACATACCACACACACACACACACACACACACATACACACAATGCACAAAAATATTTCAGAATCTATAAGAACACATTTTAAGGTGTCAGTGATCATCTCTGGGTGGTAAGAATTGTATTTGCTTCTTATATCCACAGCCTCTTTTTTTTTAATTTTTATTTTGAGATAGGGTCTCACTAAGTTGCCCAGGCTGGTCTTAAACTTGCAATTCTGCCCTCACAGTGGCTGACACTACCTACACAAGACCTGCATAATAAGGAGAAAAAAAATGAGAATATCAAAATACAGGAGAGATTAGCAGGAAAGAAGAAGGGATTCAGTTGAGGGGAGATTTGGGAAAGGAAAAAAAGAATAATGAGAAGGGATTATGATGATGGTATATTATCTATATTTAAGGAAGTTGTCAATAAAAAGTTAAAAACAAAGAAAACATCACATTAAAAAAAAAACTTGCAATTCTCCTGTTTCAGCCTACCATGTAGCTAGGATCACAGGCCTAAGCCACCAGGCCTGGGCCATGTCAGGAATCACACAAAGGCAGAGGCAAGCCCAAGGGATAAAGTCTATCCTTGGCACCCAAGGAGCTTGTCTAACAAGTGCCACAGGGCTGCACCTACACAAGAGGCAGAGGTAGGCCCGGGTGTCTGTGTAGGGAAGGAGTCAACCAGGTCCCAAAGGAACCTTTAGAAAACCCCGCCCACATTGGCTGGGAGCTTCCAGCCAACAGAATGACATCTGCTGGGAGATAAGCCGCGAGAGGGTTCCCTGTGGCAGTCATGAGCCAAGGCCATAGGTGGCAGGAGGAGGAGGAAGATAACCAACAGAACATGCTGGAGCAGGTCTGTGAGGATGAAAGAGCACACTTTCGACAGAAACAGCCTTCAGCACAACCACCTCCAAATGCTGCTGCAGCTGCTGGACCGGCTGTCTGTTCACAGGGTCTCCCTGGACCAGAAATGCACCAATGCCTATGTGTCAAGGAGATCAATGACCTTCTGTTTGATTTTGAAAATCTGAGCATTGCATGACACCTCTGCAGGCATCCTGGGCTGTCAGGCACTCGAATGACATAATTATCATGAATGGTTTTAAAACAACCAACCTAGTTTCCAGCCAATTTATTCGTTTTTTTGAATTTTTTAAATTTTTATTTATTTATTTGAGAGGGAGGGAGGGAGATAATAAGTGCACCAGGGCCTCCAGCCACTGAAAACAAACTCCAGATGCATGCGCCACCTTGGGGAACCAAGCCTCGAACCGGGGTCCTTTGGCTTCACAGGCAAGCACTTAACTGCTAATCTATTTTTCCAGCCTCAGCCCTGTATTTTTATTAGTGTTATGGTTTGGATCGTTTTTAGTTTTTAAAAATATTTTATTTTATTTATTTATTTATTAGAGAGAAAGACAGAGAAAGGCAGCTAGAGAGGGATGATAGGGGCTGGAGAGATGGCTTAGTGGTTAAGGCACTTGCCTGCAAACCCAAGGACCCATGTTCGACTCTCCAGATCCCATGTAAGTCAGACGCACAAAGGTCGTACATGCCCACTAGGTCACACATGCCCACTAGGTGGTGCAAGCATCTGGAGTTCTATTGCAGTGGCTGAAGCCCTGGTGTATCAGTTTTCTCTCTCTCTCTCTCTCTCTCTCTCTCTAAAAGAGAAGGAGAATGGGCATACAAGGGCCTCTAGCCACTGTAAATGAACTCCAGATGCATGCACCACCTGTGCATCTGGCTTACATGGGTACTGGGTAATTGAATATGGGTCCTTGGGCTTTACATTTGGATCTTGAATGATACCAAAAGCTCAGTTTCTTAAAGGCTTGGTCCCAGCTGATTTGGGAGATGGGACTTGACTGAAGGAAGTTGGGTCACTGAGAGCCTTAATCCCTTCCTCTATTTGCTTCCTAGTCACCATGAGGGGAGTGACTTCACTGCATTACATACATCCTACCATGAAGGATGGTGTCACCACCAGCCCAAAAAGCAGTAAAGCCAAATAACAATGGATTGAAACTCCTGAAACCATGACCCAAAATACACCTTTCCTCCTTTAAAATTGATCACCTCTGGTATTCTGTCACAGCAATGGAAAGATGACTGACACAGTAAGTAAATGCACTGTCACAAGCTAAATTCACGAAGAACAGAGGAAGACTGATGCACAGAAGAATGATTTAAGGAGACGGAATCAAATGCAGCAGGGTATGCTAGAGCAGAATCTAACACAGAAAGATGACATCATGGAAGACCCAGCTTGACCCAAATAAAGCGTGCAGCTCAGCAAATAGTACTTTATCACTGTGAAACTCCCAATTGCCATAAATGCCATCGTGGCCACCTTCCAGTCCAGTAACAGACAGAAACAAAGATGGCTCCAGGCCCCATGGGTATAGCTCAGGCCAGGCAGGGGGAAACTGGTCTTCACCAAGGAGGCACTAGTGTAGAGATTGCTCACTAAATAGTTTCCCAGCAACTTTTTGGGAATCAGCTACCTAGGGAGAATGAGTTTTATTCACAAGTTATTGTCTAAGAACCCTTTCTCAGACAAAGCAGAGTCTGTGTGCCTCCCTCCAGCAGAGACTCAGTTTCACTCCCTAAGGGTATCAGTGGCATCTCAGGGCAGGTAGGGACTAGGCCTTGGCACTGTCGGGAGAAGCAGAGAGGAGGTCTCTGCACATCTTTCTTGCTGGGCTTCCTGACAGCTCACTCTCTCTGCCATCTGACGTCCAAGCCTGTTAACCTGGCCCTGAAACCTTCCTGCCATCAGCAGGAAGCATGTGTGTATGTGTGTGTGTAGTGACTTCAATTATGAACTCATGAAGGAGCTGAAAGTACTAATCACATTGTGTGTCAGAATCAGAGGTGGGCTGGAGAGATAGCTTAGTGGTTAAGGTGCTTGCCTACGAAGCCTAAGGATCCATGTTCAATCTCTCTCCAGGTCCCACGAAAGCCAGACACACAAAGGTGAGACAAGTGCAAAGCCGCACGTGCCCACTAGGTGGCACAAGCATCTGGAGTTCGGTTTCAGTGGCTGAGGCCTTGGCGTGCCAGTTCTCTCTCTCTCTTTCTTTGTGTGTGTCTCTCTCGCTCATATTCTCTCTCTAAAAACAAACAAACAAACAAACAAAAAAACACAGGTGACGAAGATTGCTCAGCGGCTAGAAGCACCTGCTTCATAAGCCTGATGACCAGCGTTTGGACTGCTAGAGCCCACATACAGCTGAATGTGAGTAGCGTACATGTCTGTAATCCCAATGCACCTATGGCAGTGGGAGGCAGAGTCAGGAGAATCCTGAAGCTCATGGGTGAGCTAGTCTAGTGTTTGCAATGGTAAACAGTGGCAAAGGCCAACACCCAAAGATTGCCCTCTGACCCCCACATGTGTGCCATGGTGTGGGCACACACACACACACACACACACACCAGGCCACCCAGTTTTCTGTCCTGACACCTGCCGCTGTACACCCTAAGTCTGGGTGCTAGCTAGGCCAGATGCTAGCCAGGAGTCACAGCCATTGAAAACTGAGGCCACCCAAAGAGGCCAGAGTCCATGAGGACAGGGAACCTAGCTCCTTTTCACACCTATAGAGGGAGTGAGAATGTTTCCAGAACCCCATGGGTGGTGGCCCTAGGGATCCAGGCAAGGGTGCCTACTCCTTGGGCTCTACCATGGATGCACATCCCAACCAGCCTTCCCACCCATCACCATGTCAGCCTGGTAGCCCCTCCTAAGGACCCGCCGAATAGGTCTCCTCTGTCACCTAACCTCAACACATCATATTCACCATCCCCTATTTAATGTTGTTTCTGACAAGACGTTTCTCAGGCCACGCCTCATAGGAACAGCTCCCTCCACCAGCTCTGCTTGGCTCTAAAAATAGTTCTGTCATACTGTCCCCAACCGTGCTGGTTTTCTGGAAGACTCAGCCCAGCCCACTGATTATGGGGACATGGCACTCTGCTCACCAGGAGCCCAGGTATGCCAGCCCCATAACAGGGGCTGTGAGGGTCAGTGCTCTAGAACAAAGCCTACAGCCCAGTCCCAATTCTGCCTGGTCCTCTCAGCATGGACGCTATCCCTACAGTTCAGGAGACAGGGCAGCGGTGGAACTGGTAAGGGGGGGCAGGAGTGAACACCCAAAGCCTGCAGAGGAAGGGTAAGAGGGGCCGTGATGGTCCTGAGAGAGGAAAGGAAGATGGCACAGGCCTGGGGGAGTGGCCAAGCGGTACTTCAATCCCTGTGTCAGTGGCCTGGTTGCTTAACCCTCATGTCAGTTTCCTCACCCCCATGACAAAGGTGGTAGTATCCATCACCCACAACTGCTGTGAGAAGAATTTGATGAACTAGATCTGGACAGACGGTCCCAAGCAGGTCCTTTGACAAATGTCCTTGTATCCAGTGCCACTGTCCTTGTCACCACTCATGAGCATTTTTCACATCTCTGCTCCCAAGGACCATTTGAGGAAGGAGAAGCTGATTGTTTTGTTGTGTGTGTGTGTGTGTGTGTGTGTGTGTGTGTGTGTTGTGAATTCACATGTATACATGTATTTTTACATGTATGGGTACACACATATGTGCAGATTTGTGCACATGCATCTGGAGGTTAGGAGTCGATGTCAGGTGTCTTTCTCAGTCACTACCCACCTCATTATTATTATTATTATTATTATTATTATTATTATTATTATTGTTTGGAAGTAGGGTCTCACTCTAGTCCAGGCTGACTTGGAATTCACTATGGAGTCTCAGGCTGGCCTTGGATTCACAATGATCCTCTTACCTCTGCCTCCCGAGTGCTGGGATTAAAGGTGTGTGCCACCACGCCCGGCCCTCCACCCTATTTTTTTTAAAGACAGGGTTTCTTACTGAACTTGGGATTCACCAGTTCCACTAGACTGGCAAGCCAGTGAGTTTTGGAGAGCTGTCTGTCTCTGCCTCTCCAGTGCTGGGAATACAGGTGTGTACCACCGTGCCCAGTTTTATGGGTGGTGGGGATCAGAAATAAGGTCCTCGTGTTTGTGTGGCAAGCACTCAACCTAGGAGCCATTTCCCCAATCCAGAAGCAGATTTTTTTAAGTCAGAATGACATGAGACATTTTCTCCCAGCAAGAGTTGATAAATTTAGGAGTCCTTGAAATTGCTTTTAATTGCACTGGTTTGTTTAATCAACATATAAATTAAGTACATAGGCACAAAAATATAATTTCTTCTGTAAGAATGCTACTCCAAATTCAACCAGGAAGCTAAAACCAGCATTTAAAGTGAATTGTTATTTCTAATGTTTCAAATTTACAAGTGCTTTAAAAAAATGGATTTGGGGCTGGAGAGATGGCTTAGCAGTTAAGGTGTTTGCCTGTGAAGCCTAAGGATCCAGGTTCGATTCCCCAGTACCCACAAAAGCCAGATGCACAAGGTGGAACGCATCTGGAGTTCATTTGCAGTGGCTAGATGCCCTATTGTGCCCATTCTCTCCCTCTCTCTCTCTCATAAATAAATAAAATATTTTTTAACTGGATTTGAATGCCCACCTCTCTTTGAAAAGCTCTTAATATCAGGTCTTTGTCCCATTGAGTTTTCAGCACCTTGAAACTTCTTTACAAGAAAATTCTGAGTTGGGTCAGGTGTGGTGGCTCACGCCTTTAATCCCAGCACTCGGGAGGCAGAGGTAGGAGGATTGCCATGAGTTCAAGGCCACCCTGAGACTACATAGTGAATTTCAGGTCAGCCTGAGCTAGAGTGAGACCCTACCTGAAAAAAAAAAAAAGAAAGAAAGAAAGGAAGGAAGGAAGGAAGGAAGGAAGGAAGGAAGGAAGGAAGGAAGGAAGAAGAAAAAAGAAAAGAAAATTCTGAGTTGGGCATGGTAGTACACATCTGTAATTACAGCACTTGGGAAGTAGAGGCAGGAAGATCAAGAGTTCAAGGCTAAGCTGGGTGTGGTGGCGCACGTCTTTAATCCCAGCACTCGGGAGGCAGAGGTAGGAGGATCGCCATGAGTTCAAGACCACCCTGAAAATACAGAGTGAATTCCAGGTCAGCCTGGGCTAGAATGGGACCCTACCTCAAAAAAACAAACAAACAAACAAAAAGAGTTTAAGGCTAGCCCTAGCTACATAGAGAATTTGCAGCTGGATTGAGCTACTTAAGACCCTCATCAGTTGTATCAATTTTTGAAATATATTTTATTTATTTACTTATTTTGAGAGAGAGAGCGAGAAAGGGCATGCCATGGCTTCTAGCCACTGCAAACTCCAGATGCATGAGCCACCTTGTACATCTGGCTTATGTGGGTACTGGGGACTCGAACCTGGGTCCTTAGGCTTTACAGGCAAGCGCCTTAACCATCTCTCCATCCAAGTTTTATCAATTTTGAGTGGCCCCTAAGAAACAAAAATTAAAAATACTCAGAGCATTCCTCAAGTTTATCCTAGAGCCCCAAATCCCTTAGTCTCGTAGTTTCTCAAATCTCTCTAATTAAATTATCTGATTTTCCCCTGCTTCCCACACCCTCCCTTGTTCTGTTTTCCACAGCATCACATCCACTCCCCCAGCATCCTTGGAAAGGGAAACTGACAAGCTGTCAGTGTACAGACTCTACTCCTCAACAATATGCTGCACAGACAGACTGCCCTGCCCAGGGCCACCCTTTGTGTGAAGGCCAACTGGCAATGGGCAGTTGAATGTGTTTTCTGCAAACAAAAGACCTGTTCAAGTGTGCAGCTATTTTGGGGCAGCGGCCACTCCCTCTGCGGGTGGTTAAGGCCTACACTACTCTGTGCCAGCTGCTAAGTCCTGGGAGAAGAATAGAACAGGCATGTGGGCTGGACAAAGGCTGCCGGCCCTGGGGCCTGTACCAGCCACTCCAGCAAAGAGTATCCTCAACATATGGGTCCCCAGGGCCCTCCCCTCAGTTAACAATCATGACTTCCCTCTTTAGGACACAACAATATTCGAAGACCTTAAATGGGCCATGAGACTACATTAAATTCCCAAGGCAACCCAAACCAAGATGCTAATTGGCTTGGCTCATGGTTATGCCCCTCTAGGAGACAGATTGGCTCATTTTTCAAGCAACTAATTATTAATTTGAAGCCATGAATAGAAAGAGATGGGTAAGACCTGTCACCTCCCGCTTAGTAAATGTTAAGGCTTTGTGATTTACAGGCATAGTGAGGAGCTGAAGGGCCACTGAGTGGCCGAGTGGCCAAGAGGCCAAGCGGGGCTCCTGTGTTGACAGACTGCATCATGGGATTGCATTTCCTCTGTAAAACGTGGGAGCCATTCATAATGATTGTCACCATCAAGTTTATGGGGGACAAAAGTCATGTTATCTCGGGCCTCAGAAATTCAGGTTTTGACAAGAGCTCCAAAGTTTATACAGAAGTCTTGGTTGGTAGAAAACATGGTGTCATCTTGAGTTAGGTTGTCAGAATTCAAGAAATAAAAAAACTGTTTCATGCAACACTAACCTTGTATCCCGTGGCTAAATGGCACCTTTGATGCTATAGTATTTTCGCCAAACTCCACAGTTCCTTATGCGTGGCATAACTTCACTGCACTGTATGTTGGCACACTAAAGACATTTACTCGCTAATGCCCACCTTTCTCCAACATTTTACTGTTTACATTTTCAGATATGCAAAAAAGCTGACAAAATTTGTAGTGATTGTCCAGAGACACCATGTTGATATGACATTTAAAACTGTGCTAAGCTAAGCAGGGGCGTGTGCGTCCAGAACCCTAGCCCTCAGCAGGCTGAGTCAAGAAAACCGAGAGTTTGACGCCAGCCTGAGCTGTGCACTGAGTGTGAGGACAGCCCTGGCTACATAGTGGGTTTGAGGTCAGTCTGGGCTACAAAGTAAGATCCTGTCTCACAAAATAAGTTGCTTTTTTTTGACTGAGGATAACACTTAATGTCAATCTCTGGCCTCCACATGTATGCATCCGCACACATGCAAACATGAACACATACATGTGCAAATACACACATACACATGTCAAAATACTCATATCTGGGATGGAGAGATGGCTTAGTGGTTAAGCGCTTGCCTGTGAAGCCTAAGGACCTTGGTTCAAGGCTCAGTTCCCCTGTACGCACGTAAGCCAGATGCATAAGGAGGTGAATGCATCTGGAGTTCGTTTACAGTGGCTGGAGGCCCTAGTGTGCCCATTCTCTATCTTCCTCTCTCTCACACATAAATAAATAAATAAAATCTTTTTTAAAATACTCATATCCTTGGGCTGAAGAGGTGGCTTAGAGGTTAAGGCACATGCCTACAAAGCCTAAGGACCCCGGTTCAATTCTCCAGGCCCCACATAGGCCAGATGCACAAAGGGGCACACATGTCTGGAGTTCATTTGCAGTGGCTAGAGGCCCTGGTGTGCCCATTCTCACTCTCCCTCTCTTTCCCTCTGTCTCAAATAAATAAATAAATAAATAAATAAATAAATAAATAAATAAATAAGTAAAATAAGTAATATTAAGAAAATACTCATTACTCATATCCTTATTATATTAGTGGCAAATGTATTTATTTGGAGAGAGTCAGAGAGAGAGAGAGAGAAACAGAATGGGTGAGCCAGCAGCCTCTCAGCCATTGTGAATGAACTCCAGACACATGGGCCCCCTTGTGGGCAAGTATGGCATTGCGCCCTTGTATCACTTTTTGCATCTGGCTAAACGTGGGACCTGGAGAATCAAACAGGCATTCTTAGGCTTAGCAGGCAGGTGCCTTAACCGCTAAGCTATCTCTCCAGCCCAGCAAATATATTTGTTTTATTAAATATCCTATGGTGATAGGATTTTTTTGTAATTTTTTTATGAGACAGAGAGGGCAAGAGAGAGGGAGAGAGAGAATTGGTGTGTCAGGGCCTCCAGCCACTATAATAGAACTCCAGATGCATGTGCCACCTTGTGTGCCTGTGCAACCTTGTGCACTTGCATCATCTTGTGTGTCTGGCTTATGTGGGATCTGGAGAGTCGAACATGGGTTCTTAGGCTTTGTAGGCGAGCACCTTAACCACTAAGCCATCACTCTAGCCCAGTATTTTGTATTTTTTTAAAAAAATTTTTATTGGGCTGGAGAGATGGCTTAGTGGTTAAGGTATTTGATTGCAAAGCCAAAGGATCCAGGTTCAATTCTCCAGGACCCACGTAAGCCAGATGCACAAGGGGCACATGCATCTGGAGTTTGTTTGTAGTGGCTAGAGGCCTTGGCATGCTCATTCTATCTCTGACTGTCTCTCTTCTGTCTCTCTCTGCTTACAAATAAATAAATAAAGCAGAATAGGCATGCCAGGACCTCCAGCCACTGCAAATGGACTCCAGATGTGTGCACCACTTTGTGCAACTGGCTTTACATGGTACTGGAGAATCAAACTTGGGTCATTAAGTGTTTCAGGCAAGTGTCTTAACCACTGAGGCACCTCTCCAGCCACAGTTGCTCAGGAAATAAAACCACTAATCAACCACTGGGATCTCATGAAATTACAAAGCTTTTGTATAGCAAAGGACACTGTGAATAGAGCAAAGAGACAACCTACAGAATGGGAGAAAATCTTTGCCAGCTATACATCTGACAAAGGATTAATATCCAGAATATACAAAAAAACTCAAAAACAAAAAGAAATCAAACAACCCAATTAAAAATGGACTATGGAATTAAATAGAGAGTTCTCAAAAGAAGAAATACAGATGGCATATAAACATCTTTTAAAAAGTGTCCTATATCCTTTGTCATCAGGAAAATGCAAATTGAAACTACTTTGAGATTCCATCTCACTCCTGACAGAATGTCATCAAGAAAAATGTTGGCAAGGATGCGGAAAAAGAGGAACCCTTCTACATTGTGGGTGGGAATGTAATCTGGTACAGCCATTGTGGAAATCAGTGTGGAGGTTCTTGAGTCAGCTAAAAATAGATTTGACCCAGCAATAGCACTCCTAGGCAGATATCCTAATGACTCTTCTCACTACTTTAGAGATACTTGCATAACCACATTTATTGCCACTGTATTCACAATAGCTAGGAAATGGAACCAGCCTAGATGTTCCTCAATAGATGAATGGATAATACAGATGTGGTATGTTTACACAATGGAGTTCTATTTAGCATTAAAGAAAAATGAAATTATGAAATTTGCAGGGAAATGGATGGATCTGGAAAGGATTATATTATACTAAGAGAGGTAACCCAGGCTCAGAAAGCCAAACATTGCATGTTCTCTCTCATATATGGATCCTAGCTACAAGTGTTTAGACTTGTGTTGAGCTGGAACAAAAAAAAGTGGTGGCAGAGGCCAGTAAGCTAGAAAAAGACTATAAGGGAGGAGGAGAAGGAAGGACTTAAGGGGATGATATTGTATATATGTAAGTAGAAGAACAGATTACAGGGAGTGGGATGACATCAAAATAAAGGAGAGACTGAGAGAGGGAGGGGATGTGACGGAGAGTGGAGTTGTGAAGGGAAAAGTGGGGGAGGGGAGGAAATTGTCATGGTTTATAAGTATAGAAGTTGTCAATAAAAATATATATCCATTAAGCTGGGCGTGGTGGCGCATGCCTTTAATCCCAGCACTCGGGAGGCAGAGGTAGGAGGATCGCCATGAGTTCAAGGCCACCCTGAGACTACATAGTGAATTCCAGGTCAGCCTGGGCTAGAGTGAGACCCTACCTCGAAAAACCACACACACACATACACAAAAAAATATATATATATATATGGTCTATATAGCACTGGAGAGATTGCTTAGTGGTTAAGGCATTTGCCTGAAAAGCCAAAGGACCCAGGTTTGATTCCCCAGGATCCACGTAAGCCAGATGCTCAAGGTGGCACATGTGGTGTGTCTGGAGTTCATTTGCAGTGGCTGGAGGCCCTGACATGCCCATTCTCTCTCTCTTTCTCTCCCCCTCTTTTTCTCAAGTAAATAAATAAAATATATATTTTAAAAAATGGGCTATATGAATTGGATGATGGTCTTTTTTAATTGGTGTTGAATTTCTGATATTTTTTTTCTTTTGGAATGGGGTGGGTCTAGATAGCTAGCCTTGAACTCATCACTCAAGTAATCCTCTTGCTTCAGCTTCCTTAGTAGTTGATCTATAGGTGAGTGTCACTACACCTGGCTACATTTCTGAGCTTGATGAGTCATTTTGGATTATATGAAAGTGTCTTAGGCAGACAACTTAATATGACTAATTACAGCTATTAAACTCCTAAGCAATTTTAGTGTCTCACATAGTCTATTATTATGTATAGTTTTGTTGCTTCTTTATTGAATGGATGCTGCATCCCTGAGGGTGTTCTGTGTTTTTTTAAATATTTTTATTTATTTATTTATTTATTTATTTATTTATTTATTTATTTAAGAGAGAGATACAGAAATAGGCAGGTAGAGAGAGAGAGAGAGAGGCACCAGGGCCTCCAGCCACTGCAAATGAATTCCAGATGCATGTGCCCCCTTGTGCATCTGGCTTACTTGGGTCCTAGGGAGTTGAACCTGGGTCCTTTAGCTTCTCAGACAAGTGCCTTAACCACTAAGCAATCTCTCCAGCCCCATGTTCTGTGTTTTTAACACTCAGAAGAATTAATGTATCACCAAAGAAATTTGTTTATGCAAGAGGCTTTGTATTACAAACAAGGATGACAGAGATATGAGAGCCAGGCCTGGGGCCTTTCTAAAATATGGTCACACTAGTGAGAACTGAAAGATACCTCACAGGTACTGACAAGAAACAACATTGTATAATTTGTAAGTGAAGGACAAATGAAAACCCAAAGCAAGTAAAGAAAGATGTTCAAGAAAAAGAATTTGAAGCCAGGCAAGGTGGTGCACGCCTTTAATCCCAGCATTTGGGAGGCAGAGGTAGGAGGAACGCCATGAGTTTGAGGCCACCCTGAGACTACATAGTGAGTTCCAGGTCAGCCTGGACTAGAGTGAAACCCTTCTTCAAAAAAAAAAAAAAAAAAAAAAAAAGAATTAGGGCTGGAGAGATGGCTTAGGAGTAAGCCACTTGCCTACAAAGCCAAAGGACCCAAGTTCGGTTCCCCAGAACCCACATAAGCCAGATGCACAAGGTGGCACATGTGGTGACTTTAAGCAAGTGACTTTAAACCACTAAGCCAACTCTCCAGCCCATGTAAACTCTTTTTAAAAATTATTTTATTTTTATTTATTTATTTGTGAGAGTCAGAGAGGGAAAAAGAGAGAAAGAGAGAGAGAGAGAGAGGGAGAATGGGCATACCAGGGCCTCCAGCCACTGCAATTGAACTCCAGATGGGTGTGCCACCTTGTGCACATGTGTGACTTTGCACGTTTGCATTACCTTGTGCATCTGGTTTACGTGGGACCTAGAGAGTCACACATGAGTCCTTAGGCTTTGCAGTCAAGCGCCTTAACTGCTAAGCCATCTCTCCAGCCCTAAAATGAATTTCTCATGAGTTTTATATGAGGCAACTGTGTAAAAGTGAGAAAACCAGAGGTAGCAGGTGTGCAAGGATAGCATTATGTTATCACTCACAAGAGCAAAGGATTAGAGATATATGGCCATCACATCCACATGACGGGACGCCATATGGCTATCAAAAAGAAGTCAGATGTGTTAGCACTCACCTATAGTCCCAGCACTTATGGGGTAGAGGTAGGAGATCACAACTTCAGGCTAGCCTGGGCTATATAGTCAGACCCTGTCTCATACAACCAAGGCTGGAACTGACAGTGGCTGATGCTACCTACACAAGATGTGGTGGTTTGAATTAGGTGGCCCCCTATAAACTCATGTGCCCTGAATGCTAGGTCCCCAGCAGGTGGCAATTTGGGAACTGGAGCCTTGCTAGAGGAGGTATGTTGTGGGGAATGGGCTTATGGGTGTAATAGAGAGCTTCCCTTGCCAGTGTTTGGCTCACTGTTATATTATGACGTTCCACCTGCTGTGGTAGAGGTGATGTCCAGCCTCTGCTCATGCCGCACTTTCCCCTGCCATCATGGAGCTTCCCCTCCAGACTGTAAGCCAAGATAAACTTTTTTCCTTCCTTCCATGAGCTGCTTTTGGTCAGGTGATGTGTGACAGCAAGGAGAAGGTAACTGCAACACAAGATCTGAGTAATAGGAGAGGAGACATCAAAAAAAATGATGACTTTAATCAAAATAAGGCCACCCTGAGACTAGTTGGCCAAAGACCTCGGGAAAAAAAAAAAAAGGGGGAAGTTCAGAAGGGATTCAGTTGAGGGGGAATTCAGGAAGGGGAAAAGTAAGGGTTGTAGGTGGGGGATTATGCTCATGGTATATTATCTCTATATATTGAGGTTGTCAATAAAAAATTTTGAAAAATATAGTTAAATTATATAAAAAAGAAAGGACTAAAAAAAACAAGGCTGGGATGCAGCTCAGTTGTAGAGCTGGGATGTTCAAGGCTTTGGAGTCAATCGCCAGCACCACTGATAAATAAATAAATAAATATCTACTTTTTATTGTAATTGTAGATACTTGGAGTAGTTGGGTACATCCTAAGTCATCAAAGGTTGATGGTAACACAGGTGTGAGCATGTAAGAAGATCATTGAGACCTTTAAAATTTGAACATGTAAGATTTGAGCACTTTACCATAAGTAGCTGACATGTAGATCAGTTATGACAAAGCTCTAAACCTGATTGTCTCTGTAGAATTAAGTACAGTGTTAAATGGCAAGTGCATATAGAACTTTGTGTATGGGATGTAACCTTGATGTGATAGGGGGCTCAGTCAAGGGAATAGACGATCCTTGCTTGCCTGTGCCTGGAACCTCACTAGAAAACAGTGTAGGAGTGGCTAAGGCATGGCCCCCAGACACTGGGTGGGTGGGGGGACAGGGTAGGGAACACATAGGGAAAGGGATCAATCCATTATTTTCTTTGGGGGGGAGTTTGAGATAGGGTCTCACTTTCTAGCCCAAGCTGACTTGGAATTCATTGTGTAGTCTCAGGGTGGCCTTGAACTCACAGCAATCCATCTACCTCTGCCTCCTGAGTGCTGAGATTAAAGGCGTGCACCACCATGTCCGGCTTCAATCCATTCTTTTGAAGGTAGGAGAAATACAAACATGGAAATAGGGAGAGAGCATCCATTGGTACTTCGATACTACAGGTTACAGGTGTCATTTGGGTTCAGAGCATTGGAAGTTAAAAATTTTGGGCTGGAGAGATGGCTTAGTAGTTAAGGCGTTTGCCTGCAAAGCCAAAGGACCCAGGTTTGATTCCCCAGGACCCATGTAAGACAGATGCACAAGGTGGCACATGCATCTGGAGTTCGTCTGCAGTGGCTAAAGGCCCTGGCTCACCCATTGTCTGTCTGTCTGTCTGTCTGTCTCTCTCTCTCTCTCTCTGACTCTCTCAAATAAATAAATAAATAAAACTTAAAAAATTAAAAGTTCTAAGGGATGAAGCTATGCAAACTCATGATTCAGGGAGTATCACTGGGGGATGGAGGGTTTGGACCCGGAATTGCTTCATAATTGTATTTTTCGCCATAAACACAAGAGTCCCTATGTTAGAGCTCATTTTTATGATACATTTTTAACTCAACCAAGTTTCCATTAATTTTTTAAAATAGGAAATGTATGTATGTATGTATGTCCTATGGTGAAGATGTCTGCCCTCAGCTTCCTTTTTGTTGTAGTATACTGCCATCTAATGTGTATTTAAGAAATAACACCAACTGGGTGTGGTGATACTAACACTTAAGGGACTGAAGTAGGAGGATAGCAAGTTCGAAGGCAGCTAGAGTTGCACAGATGTTCCATACCAGCATAACCTGCATACAGAACCGCTCTCAAAAGACCAGAAAATGTACTGCTAACAGGCCTGCCACGGCTCCGGGAACATGGTGGAAGAGGGGGTGGAAAGATTATAAGAGTCATAGAGTGGGTAGGAATGCCCAGAGGCATGCCCCCTCCACATATACACACATACCACAGGGACTGACTGAGGCCTTCACGACCCCGTAATGACACCATAAACCCACTGAGGAGGATGAGGGAATAAGTAAGGAAGAAATTGAGCCATTTTATTATTGAAAGATTCGTTAGATATCACGTGCACAGAATCTATGTGTATATAAAACATCTCTGAAGAATATATTGTTATACATCATTCAATTTTGAGCTATATCATGTATTGCTGATTGGAAAAGAATAATAAAACCTTTCAAAGAGGAGCCAGGTGTGGTGGTGCACGCCTTTAATCCCAGCACTTGGGAGGCAGAGGTAGGAGGATTGCTGTGAGTTCAAAGCCACCCTGAGACTACATAGTGAATTCCAGGTCAGCCTGGGCTAGAGTGAAACTTTACCTTGAAAAAAAACTTTAAAAGAAAAATTTTAAAGATTATTAGATTTGTGAGCAGGCCAAAGGGGCCATCTTTTCTTTGTTCATTGACTCATGTACTTAGCAAATACTGGCTAAGTGCTTAGCATGTACTGGGCACTGTGTGAAGAAAGCAGACATATTCCTGCCCTGCTGGGGTTTGGATGCTGCTGAGACTATGACCTCAGACCCTCTATGTGGAAGGAAGCAAAGCCCACAATGAGCACTTGAAACATGAGAAACAAAATCAGCAGTTTCAAATAGCTCACGTAGAAAACATGCACATTCTATCAAACATTCAAAGAAAATGAATTTTCAAATATTGCATATTTAGGAGATTTTAAAACAAAGTTTCCAGCTCATTTTCTAAGACCAATATGATGGTGATGTGATCCAAATGTGCACAAGAGAGGAAATTTGAAGACAATCTCTTTCATGACTACAGAAATAAAGTGCCTGCAAAATGGCCTGGAGATCTATGACCTCACAGTGCCTGACACTACCTACACAAGACCATCACAATAGGAGGAAAAGGTCATGACATTAAAATAGAACAGAGACTGATTGAGAGGGGAGGAGATATGATGGAGAGTGGAGTTTCAAAGGGGAAAGTGGGGGGGGGGAGGAGAGAATTACCATGAGTTATTGTCTACAATTTTTGTGGAAGTTGTCAATAAAAATAAATTAAATTTAAAAAAAAAGAAATAGGGCTGGAGAGATGGCTTAGCGGTTAAGACGCCTGCCTGCTAAGCCTAAGAACCCGGTTCCAATCTCCAGGTCCCATGTTTAGCCAGATGCAAAGTGACGCAAGGGCGCAATGCCACACTTGCCCACAAGGGGCACACACATCTGGATTTCGTTCACAGCAGCTGAGAGACTGCTGGCGTGCCCATCTCTATCTGTCTCCCTCTCACTCTCCTCTGTCTGTCTTTCTCTGTGTCTCTCTCTAAAAAATAAAATTAAAAAAAAGAAGAAAAAAAAAAGAAACAAAGTACCTGAACGTAATAGTAGCTAATCAACTCTAGCAATGTATTTGATTCTTTATATTGGGAATGTAAGAGTGATTCAGTGTTAGAATTTGATTTTCCGGGCAATGATGGCTCAGCAGTTAAGAGCACTTGCTGTGCAAGCATAAGGACCCTAGACTGCCCAAGGTCACCTCAGCTAGACATGCCCAACACATGTCTGTAATCCCAGTCCTGTGGGGGAGCTGTGGTGGTTTGAATGTCCCCCATAAACTAAAAAAATGGGCTGGTGTTAGGAGCAATAGTTAGAAGTAAAAATGGGGACTCTTAGAATAGTTAGAAGTAATGGGGAATATTAGAAGCAATAAGATCACCATGGCAACCAGAGACTGGCCACTCTGATAAGTGGCACTCACCCAGCAGTGAGAAGGTCACCCTGGCAACCTAGGGGCCAAGACCAGAGACCCTCTGCAAGCTGATATGTGAACGAGCCAACCCTAAGGTGGCTATCAGCAGACAGGATGACTGAGGGAAAAATGAGTATAAGAACCCCAGCAAAAGCTCAGAAAATTGTCATTCAACTCAGAGAGACAGGCTCCAGGTCTCTCTCTGAGCTGATACCCGCATTGAGGAGAAGGAGCAGCCCGTGGGACCCCCCCCCACCCCCGCCCTGTAGCCAGGCACGGAGAGGAGCAAGGCCCGGACCCCAGACGCAGCCCTCAGACCAAGTGGAGTCCCACATGAGTGCCCCAGGGGGTTAGGGACAGGAGATCAAGGTAGTTGAGAGAACAAAGGAAGAAAGGGACTTGGCTTAATTAACATGTGTGAAGAGCAAATAATGTTTGGCAACTGAATCAACATAATCTGCCTCCTGACTACTGAGTTTAGTGCTCACGACAGCTGGAGATTTTGTTTTTAAATCTTTTAAGTGTGTAATACTTGAATTTTTCTATTCCTTGAATATTTGATAGAATATGTATGTTTTCTGTGCGAGATATTTGAGACTGCTGATTTTGTTTTTAATGTTTCAAGTCTTAAATTCCTTCTTCAGACACTTGTTACCATCCACTTCACCGGAATGCTTGGTCCCCAGCTAATGGCACTTTGGGAGGTGGAGCCTTGCTGGAAGAGATGTGTTGTTGGGGACAGACTTAAAAGTATTATAGCAAGCTCCTCTTGTTACACTCTGGCTCACTCTCTTGCTGCTCTTTTCCACCTGCAATGGCAGAGGCGATGTCATAGCCTCTGCTCATGCCATGCTTTCTCCTGCCATCATGAAGCTTTCCCTTGAGATTATAAACCAAAATAAAAACTTGTCCTAGCATCAGGAAGGGAATTGCAACAGAAAACAGATCTGAAAAGCTCTGGGGTTTACTGACCAAAAACTCCAGCAAAAAAATAGTAGCTCTGAGTTGAGTGAGAGAGTCCACCTCAAGGAAACAGGCAGATGAGCAAAGAGAGAACTTCTGAAGTTTTCCTCTGACTTTTGCACACATTCTCATGGACATGTGCATCATGTGTGTACACACATGTATATACACTACATATATATCACATCACATACCATACTACACACACACACTCCAAAAAAGCATTTAATTCACTATATTAATAAATTAATACAGGATACAGGTTGCACTCTAGTTTTAATTAGGCCCAAACCCCTACTCCCTTGCAATACATCAGTCAACTATTTAAAAAAGGAAATTAAAATAAATTAATGGAAAAGACATGACAATTATCCCAAGATGAAATGCATAAAATAAAATTCATTATTCATTAATGACTTAAAAATTAATGACTTAAAAACTTTTAAACTAGAAAGAGAAAAGACAGTATTGATCATTCTGTGGGTAACATCATACTTATTGGTACAATGTTAAAGGCATCAGGGAGGAGGAAGACAGCAAGTGCACAGGACAGTTCCTTTCCACTAGTCTGTCCCCACTCAGATATTCAAGGGATCACTCGGATCATTGCCACCTGCATTACAACTGCACTTACTGTTGTCTCAGCAAGATTGTCACTATACTGAAAGGTGGCTGTAATGGTTGTCAACTTGGCTGGATTTAAAAATCACTATGGAAACAAATCTCTGGGAAGGCCTTTGAGAAATTTTTTGGATTCGATGAATTGAGGTGGGA
The DNA here is from genome assembly GCA_036365145.1 of Orientallactaga sibirica. NCBI lineage: Eukaryota > Metazoa > Chordata > Mammalia > Rodentia > Dipodidae > Orientallactaga > Orientallactaga sibirica. The sequence continues at coordinate 16,499,132 of JAEOAD010000011.1, forward strand.
AAACCAACCCTAATTGTGTGTGGCACCAATCCATGGGCTGAGGACCGTACACTGAATTAAAAGGAGAAATTGAGCTGAGTGGCAGCATTCATTACACTGTACTTCCTCCCTGTAAATCAAAACTGTAAACCGAAAACAAACCCTTTCCTTCCTATACTGCTTCTGGTCTGGTACTTTGTTCTAGCAATGAGAACGTAACTGATACAGAGGTCACTGTGGGACCATCTCTCGGAAAGCCAAAAGAGGCCACATGATGGCTAGTGTCACAAGTGTGGTTAACAAAGCCCAACTTCCCTTGGTTAAGTCGGTCTCTGTCTCTCTCTCTCTCTCTTTTTTTTTTTTTTTTTTTTTTGGAGAGAGACAGAGAGAAGGAGAGGGAGACAGATAGAGATGGGCATGCCAGCAGCCTCTCAGCTGCTGTGAACGAAGTCCAGATGGGTGCGCCCCCTTGTGGGCAAGTGCAGCATTGCGCCCTTGTGTCACTTTGCATCTGGCTAAACGTGGGACCTGGAGATTGGAACCGGGTTCTTAGGCTTAGCAGGCAGGCACCTTAACCGCTAAGCCATCTCTCCAGCCTTAATTTTTAATTTTTTTAAAAAATTTTTGAGGTAGGGTCTCAATCTAGCCCAGGCTGACCTGGAATTCACTATGTAGTCTCAGGCAGGCCCTGAACTCACAGAGATCCTCCTACCTCAGCCTCCCGAGTATTGGGATTAAAGGCGTGCACCACCATGGCCAGCTCACCAGCAGGCTTTTCAAGCAAGTGCTTTTAACTACTGATCCATCTTCCCAGCCCCAGCAAACATTTTGAGTATAGTCTCGAGTTTCCCCAAAGACAAGAGCTTAGATGAGGTAGTTTGCTTTGGAGGTGGTCTCCATCCAGAAGCAGGTATGAGGAAGAAAGGAAGGAACCCAGGAAGAAGAGAATGCCATCTCAAGAAGGCACTATTGAGCTGGTTACCACTGTGGGCAACTGAGGCTTATTCCTGCTATGGAATCAGAATTGCACCTCTGGGACAGGAAGCCAGGTTGCTGTGGAGCAGATTCACTGTGTGCCAGTTACCCCTTGTCAGAGCCTAGTGGCACAGAATATGTTCATGTTTAGAGAAAAGCAAACTTATCATAAACATTTAAGTAGCAAGGAACAACAGGCGCCAACAATTCATTGTTAACCATCCCCCACCCCCACCAAGGTTCAAGAAAGCTGCCTGAGGTGGACAATGGCTCAGCTGTGCATGTCATCAGAACTTGGAAAGCAACCTACTCTCGGTCTTATTTTCTGGGGACTCAGAACTTGCTGAGCTGATGCACGGAAGATCTTGTTTTGAGAAGGGGCTGGCTGGAAAGAAGTCCTAGCTCAAGCTTGTGATTATCTCAAGATGTCGCCTCCCTAGCACATTGTACAGTAATTTTTGAGAACTACACATAAGAAAGAGGGACTGGGCCATTCTAAGGCAACCTGAAGAACTTTACTGCAGTTGCCACTGGGAAAGTTAAAAAGTTGTTAAAGTTAAAGAAAGGTACTTCCTTTATCTTTGAGGCTACTTCTGTTCCTAGGAAGCTGCAAAGAGGGTAGCAAGCAGGTGGCAGCCTTCAAGGGCACTCTCCACTATTACTAAGAGAGCCAAAGTCGGAGTGTGGGAGAAATCCCCAGCTTCTGGGAACTGTATTGTCGAGAAACTTAGAAACTGTATGGCTGTCTTGGAGAACGAGAAACTACACAGATGAATGGGGACGGGTTGAGACTCTGGGAATTTAGCCAAAGACACTGGGTCAGCCAAGGCAGTTCATTATTGCTTCTGTGGTCAGCCTTGCCTATTCCCCTCTCAACACAAAAGATCTGCTTAAGACTAAACTTTCAAAAGACAATCAGGGGCTGGAGAGATGGTTTAGCGGTTAAAACGCCTGTCTGAGAAGCCTAAGAACACCCGTTCAATTCTCCAGGTCCCACGTTTAGCCAGACGCAAAAGTGAGGCAAGGGCACAATGTTGCACATGTCCACAAGGGGGCGGAAGCATCTGGAGTTCGTTCACAGCAGCTGAGATTGCTGGCCCGCCCATTCTCTGCCTCTTCCTCTCTCTCTCAAATTAAAAAGAAAAAGAAAAAGAAAGACAATCACTTTACGACACCTTCAATTACAGGTAGGGACAACCCCAACATACTTAAATCCCCTAAATCCAGCCCTCATCTGAGTTACCCACTTTCGAGGCACCCACCCTGAGGGGTGCTTGGCTGCTTGAAATTAAGCTTGCTGTTTCTGTCTTTGCTGTGATTCTGGTTCCTGTACAATATAGCTTGTTCCATGCATCCACTCATTCTCTCCTATTGGCAAGTCTTTGTCATTGTCTAAGTAAGAGCCTGGGTCAGGAGAGGACCTGCTCCCTCCTGCTCCAAGAGGCTGGGGGATATGGGCACATATGGATATGTCAGAGTGCTGGGTACTGGGCAGGCAACAGTGCTCAGAATAGCCAACTTCCTTGATCTCATGAAACTTGTTTCAGTAGGGAAACAAAGAATATAACAATAAATACAGCACCAAATAAATAGCAATGGGTGTGATAGGGGTTAAGAATTTGACATACACAAAGAATGGCCGAATGGAGAGCAAATAAGGGGGGTTACTGTAGATAAAAGTCTGAGGAGCTGACATTAGAGGGGAGTCTTGACAAATGAGACTATGAAGGAAAGACGGTGGGAAAGCTTTTCCAAGCAGTTGGGAGCATATGTAGAACTGAGACAAATTCTTGAAACTCTACGAGTGAATTATGGTGAAAATGGAAGAAGTGATAAAATATACTGTGAAGGTTACAGAAGCAGGGTCATGAATCAAGATGTCAAAATACTAAATTAAAATTCTGGGATACAGATTTTTAAATGATTGGATTAGTAAAGATCCAAAGGTTTGAACACATTCTTCTAAGGGAGATGTGAAAAAACCCACACTCTCACACGTTATTTGTGATTGCTTATTAAATTAATACAGTGAGAAAAGCCAGCCAGATATATGCAGCTCTTATTTCAAAAGGGTCTATATCATTTACCATTGCCAATTCCACCTCTAAGAATCTCTCCTACAGACATATCCATAAGATCTGTCTTGTGGACACCAAGATAGGCCTGGGATCCTGTGGTGTTATTTATACCCAAGGGGAAGGATCTTTAACGTATTCTGCAAACTACCCCACACTGGTTGCCAGTCCTGATTTAGGAAAGTTGTCCCCTGCATCCTATTCAAAATAGAAGAGAGACTATTTTTAAACAAGGGATTCAGTGAGGGGAGACTGAACTGGGTAAAGGGAGGGTGGTGGGATGGGATTATGATCATGTTATATTGTCTATATGTACAGAAGTTGTAAAAAAAAATTGAAAAAAAGAAATGTGGGCTGCAGAGATGGCTTAGTGGCTAAGGTGTTTGCTGGCAAAACCAAAGGACCCAGGTGCGATTCCTCAATATCCACGTAAATCCAGCTGCACAGGGTAGCGCATGCATCTGGAGTTCGTTTGTGGTGGCTGGAGGCCCTAGTGCGCCCATTCTCTCTGTCTTTCTCAGATAAATAAAATATTTTTCCAATGTCATCAAGAATGAGGGAGGGTTAACTCTGTTTTGAGCTCAAATCTCCTTGTTTCCCCTTGCAAGTGAAAAACCGGAAACTAAGAATATCCAGGCATCCAGCGGGAAATCTAGAAGCGGCCAAGGGGGTGAGGCTGAGGAAACTTCACCAGGTCAAGGGCTGGTTCTGTCACAACGTGAGGAAATGAAGTCAAGGAGACCGGGGCACCTGACCCGCGCAGGCTGCACCAGAACCCAGCATGAAGCCAGGACTCTGAGCCACCGGGAAGAAGAAACCGTGAGCAGAGCGAGCCTCAGCCACTACGCCTGCGCACCCGGCCCCCGCTGCCCCGCCCCCGCCGCGCGCGCACATGCGCATCTGGCTCGTGCCATCCCGCCCCTTCGCCACGGCATCTACACCGCTCCGCCCCCTTCCGCGCCTGCGCACATAGGCCTCGACGCCCCGCCCACCCCGTGACGCGGCATGCACGTGGGTGGAGCCGGGCTCGCCGGATTCCCGGGTCGTGCCCGGCGGGCAGTGGCCGTGGTGACGCGGGCCCGAGCTGTAGAGCCGCGAAGCTTCGTGGGTCGTGCGCCCGCTCCTCGGAACACGGCACCGCCTCCGCAGTGGGGCCGTGGGCGCCGTGCAGGGTAAGCGGGGCCGGCGGGGTCTGCCCGACCAGGGTGACCGATGACGGTGGGCCTCCTCGCGCGCGAATGCGGTGTGCTTGCTTGAAAGCGGGGACCCGAGCGGAGGAGTGTTATTAATTCCAGCAGCAGTCCAGGGTGGCCTCAGTGTCCCTGGCACCCCGTCCTCTCCCCTGCAACCTTTCCATCCTGGCTTCATAGCGCTCGCTGGACCCCCCTGGACTCCGCTGACCGTGAACTGGTTCAGTGCTTGTGAGCCTCCACTGTAGGCCGAGTAGCAGAGATCTCTCCACGAGTGGAGCCCACAGCCCTGCCTTGTTCATTCATTCCTCCCGACTGTGCAGACCCGCCCCCCAGCTGGTGCCAGCGACAGGCCCCTCCTCCTCCTCCTGCTTTGCTCTGTGCAGCCGGGAAGCTCTGGAAACGGGGAGGAGGCGGGAAGATCCCGTGTTCAGACTGTACAGAAAATGGAATGGGGTAGCGACCTGGGAAAGAGCAAGCCAAGAGTCAGGGTGTTCTATCTGAGTTGATGCTAGAATGGACTCTTGGAAAGCGTGCAACAGCCAGGAGAATGTGTAACGGGGAGGACAATGGGAGAGGACAGAGAAAAGAGGGTGGCTTTTCTTTTAAGGGCACCTGGAAGGCGTTGGATGGTCTTAGGAGGTAGGAGAAAGACTGTATTGCTTGGGTAGGTCACAGTGGGCACAGCCTGTCAACCCTGAGTTGTCTATGGGAAGAAATCTGTCACCTGGAAGTATCAGGAGTCACCTTACCCCAGCATAGAGGGAAGTTGCAGCCCATAGCCACAGTGGGAGAATCTCACCCCTTGGAAGGAGATCTCCTGGGGAGAGAGGTAGATGAGGAATGTGATTACAAGGACTCTCCTTGGGACACTGCAGAGCCATTGAAGGAGTGGAATATCATTTGGGGGAGGTTTCTCTGTTGGTGTTACCCATGTATTAACAATGCAGTCTTGGAAATACCGGGCAACCACAGTGCTACAAATCTGAAAATGGGGAGGCTTCCCGCTCCTACTCTGAAAGCGTCTTCTGCTAGGGTGGTGTATATCTGACTCCCTTCTGGGGCCTCAGACACAGAACCTGAGAGGTGACAGCTGTTTGTGTAAGGAAGTCTGCAAGAGCTTTCCCTCCTATGGAACCCTGTGAGAAGGAAACTGGGGGTGGTGTTGACAAGGCTGTTCATGTATGGGGTTTTTCTTTTTACCAAGAAATACCTTCCTACATCTACCAGGAGAAATGAGTGGTCGTATGCTAATGTGCTTTGTACCTGGACATGTTTTCAGCATGTACAGCAGCCATTTGCAACCATGCCTGGGTTGGGTTCTTACCTTAATACAAACCTGAAAAGAAAAGAAAAATACTTGCAGTTATCAATCAAATCAGACAGTTGTATTTCTGAGAGCCAGCCTTCAATCCTCCACTCTAGAAAGCTAGTCCTAACAGGGCAGGCTCCAGACATCACACCCACATTCTCTTCTGACTCCTGCCTCCACCTGACAGAGGATGCCCTTCCTCACCCCACCCCACCCCACCACCACGTGAAGCAACCTCTGTTTGCCTGTGTGCACTCTCCTTCCTGTCGGCCTTCTGCTCATTCTCTACCTAGCTTTCCTTCCTTATAGCCTCATTCTTCACTTTGTTCTATGAGGAGCAAACTAAGATTATTCTCTTTGGTGGACGAACTGCACATAAAACTAGAAGATGGAAGGAAACAAACAGATTAGAAGAAGATAAACATGGTTTGTTTGAGAAAAGAAAAATAAGAGTTTGAAGCCAGGCACGTGGGAGGATTACCGCGAGTTCAAGGCCACCCTGAGACTACAGAGTGAATTCCAGGTCAGCCTGGGCTAGAGTGAAACCCTACCTAAAAAAAAAAAAAAAAAGTTTGAGCAGGCCCTAACCACTACTGAGTGCCAGTTCTAGCACATTGAACACTTTACCCAGCAACAGCAGAACACATGTGTTGATTTTTAGTTTTTCATACATGGCTTTTATTATGTTGATGCAGTTTCCTCACATTCTTGGCCTGATTGTTCTTATTCTGAAAAGGTGATGAATTTTATTAAATGCTTTTCTGTATCACTTAGGATATCATGTTGGTTTTTAAATTTTTTTATTTGTTTATTTATTTATTTATTTATTGAGAGAGAGGGAGAAAGAGGTAGATAGAGAGAATGGGCATACCAGGGCCTCTAGCCACTGTAAGCAAACTCAAGATGCATGTGCCACCTTGTGCACCTGGCTTTATGTAGGTACTGGGGAATCAAACCCTGGTTCTTAGGCTTTGCAGACAAGCACCTTAACTGCTGAGCCATCTCTCCAGCCCTCATGTTGATTTTCTCCTTCATTCTATTCCTAATAGTATCTTATATTGATTTGTTTTTGCATATTGAACCATCCTTGCATTTTAAATCAATCCCACTTGGTACTGGTAAATAATCCTTTTACTGTGCTGTTGAATTCAGTTTGCTGATATGTGTTAAGGATTTTTACATCAATATTCATATGTGATACTGATTTTTACTTTTCTTGAAATGTTTTTATCTTTTTAAAATTATTTATTTATTTAATTATTTGAGGGAGATGAAAAGGCAGATAGAAAGAGAGAGAATGGGTACACCAAGGCCTCTAGCAACTACAAACAAACTCCAGACACATGCACCACCTTGTGCATCTGGCTTTTGTGGGTCTGGGCAATCAAACATGAGTCCTTTGGCTTTGCAGGCCTTAATGGCTAAGCCATCTCTCCAGCCCTCCTTTTTTTGTTTGTTTTTGTTTTTGTTTTTCGAGGGTCTCACTCCTCTAGCTCAGCTGACCTGGAATTCACTAGGGAGTCTCAGGCTGGCCTCAAACTCTCAGCGATCCTCTTACCTCTGCCTCCCGAGTGCTGGGATTAAAGGCATGTGCCACCACACCTGGCTCTTTCTTTATTTTTAATGTGCATGTGTGTGTGTGTCTGTATATGCACATGTGTGTGTAGAGGCAGAGGACAGCCTTATGTGTTGTCCTCAGGAAAGCCATCTACCTTTTCTTTTTGAGACAGGCTCTCTCATGGGGCTGGAACTCACCAGTTAGGACTAACTGCTAGCAAGCCCTGGGATCCCCCATCTCATCCTCCCCATCACTGAGATTACAAGTGCATGCCACCATACCTGTCATCTTTACCTGGGTTCTGGGAATCAAACCCAGGTCCTCATGCTTGCATGGCAAGCACTTTACTGAACTATCTCCCCAACCTTCCCTCCTCACTTTTGTGAGACAAGAGTCTTGCCCAGGCTGGCCTTAAACTTGCTATGTAGCCTATACTGGCCTCAAATTTATGCTGCTTCTACTTCTGCCTCCTGAGAAAGTATTTTCTTTATTTTTTATTTTTTATTTTTTAGAGAGAGACAGAGAGAGAGAATTGGCATGCCAGGACCTTAGCCACTGCAGTTGAACTCCAGGTGCTAGTGCCACTTGGTGGGCATATGCATCCTTGTGCTTGCCTCACCTTTGTGCATCCTTAGGCTTCACAGGCAAGCACCTGAACCGCTAAGCCATCTCTCCAGCCCTGAGAAAGTATTTCCTAATCTTGTTGGTGACCTGATTAGTTGTTTGTGTTTAATGGTCACACAAGTGTTAATTATCTAGTTTTCCTTCTGTTGATTTCTAGCTTCCTTCTGTTGTGATTGGAAAAATATTGTGTATGATTTTGATTTTTTTCAAGTTTATTTATATGTTTTGTATCATATCATGCAGCTGGAAAATGTGCTGACACATCTGTGCTGGACAGTGTTCCTTGTACATTTGAGAAGATGTGGTCTGCTCTAGTTGGGTAGAGCATTCTGTGTGCTGGAACCACTCTGTGGTGCTGTGCCAGTCCTTTGTTTTGTTTTGGTTTGATTTGGTTTTTCAAGGTAAGGTCTCACTCTAGTTCAGGCTGACCTGGAATTCACTATGTAGTCTCAGGGTGGCCTCGAACTCAAGGCAATCCTCCTACCTCTTCCTCCCAAGTGCTGGGATTAAAGGCGTGTGCCACATGCCCAGCAGTCCTTTGTTTTTTGACTGATCTTCCATCTGATTTTTCTATCCACTGTTCAAAGATGGACATGGAATCGACGTGGAGGCACATACCTATAATCCCAGCACTTGCGAGGCTCAGACAGGGTGATCAAGAATTCAAGACCACCTTGGGCTACATTACAAGATCTTTTCACAAACCCTCACTCCTACCCTTGTCAAAAACAGTGGGATAGGGCTAGAGAGATGGCTTAGTGGTTAAGGCGCCTGCCTGCTAAGCCTAAGAATGCCGTTCAATTCTCCAGGTCCCACATTTAGCCAGATGCAATGATGCAAGGGTGCAATGCTGCACTTGCCCAAAGGGGGCACACACGTCTGGAGTTTGTTCACAGTGACTAAGAGGCCGATGGTGTGCCCATTCTCTCTCTCTCTCTTTCTCTCTCTCAAAAAAACACACACAGTGGGATAGAGCTGGAGAGATGGCTTAACAGTTAAGGCATTTGCCTGCAAAGCCTAAGGACCCAGGTTTGATTCCCCAGAACCCACTTATGCCATATGCACAAGGGGGTGCATGCATCTGGAGTTTACAGTGACTAGAGACCCTAGCAATCCATCCCTGACCCTTTATCTATTTATCTATTTGCCTATTTCTCTCTCCAAATAAATAAATATTTTTAAAAGACCATTATAAAAAAAAACTATAGGATATTGAAATCTGTCATTGACAGCTATCTGTTTCTTCAATTCCGTCAGTGTTTGCCTCATATATTTAGTTCTGCTTGTTATGGATATGTTTAGCCAATCTCTGGTTGCTACTAGTAACACTTGCGTGGAGAAACAGGGTCTCTGGTTTCCTATTCCACTGCCTTGCTATGTCTTTCCCCATTTAAGGAACTTTTTGAGCCTGTGGCGATACTATGTGGAGGAGCATCCTTTTCTCTTGAAGACAAGAGCCCAATGCATGCTGGCCGGCAGTGACGCAAGGCAGGCTATTTCTCCGCCTTTAGAGCCTCACGATGTAGAGAGGAGGCACAGAACTTCAGGAACTCATCCCATAAAACGCTGGTGTCATTGCAGACGATGCTGGATGCGGGGAGCCCAAAGGGCACATGAGAAGGGTGTTCAGGCGGGAGTACTGAGAAAAGGTGACAGCAGTAGCATTTTAACAGAAGCTTTGAGATGAGATCAGAGTTGGATGACATTTTCCCAGTTGATGGCTGAGAATTCTGGGAATGAGTGCCAGTATGTGCAAAAGTGCTGGGGCAAGCCGGGCGTGGTGGTGCACGCCTTTAATCCCAGCACTCGGGAGGCAGAGGTAGGAGGATTGCCGAGAGTTCGAGGCCACCCTGAGATTACATAGTGAATTCCAGGTCAGCCTGAGCCAGAGTGAGACCTTACCTCGAAAACCAAAACAACAACAACAACAAAAAGTGCTGGGGCAGGAAGGAGCTGCATTTCCCAGGGGAAAGAAGGCACTACTATGTCTTTGATGAAAGAACATAGGTGATAAGGGTGTGAGGTAAGCTGCAGTGGCCCGGCCTTAGCAGGGAATGGGACATGATCCCAAAGCAGTGGGAAACTCCCAAGGGCAGTAGGCTGAGAGGCCCAAAGTAAGGCAGGAGCCTGGGCTGAAGATGGACGCTGGCACCTCGGCACTTACCAGGAGAGCCTTTTAGAGCCCTGCCTGTAGCAGAAGTTGGGGAGGGTCACTTGTCCTGTCTCCTGCCCCAGCCTGGGCTTCTCCCTAGGCCTGGGACACAGAGGCAGGGCTTGTGTGGCAGAGCTCTGAGCCCAAGGGCATCCAGGTGTGACCAGACCTGGAATCCTGAAGGAGGGCTTCTTTGTAAGCATCTCATTCTCCGCCTCTTCCACCTAGGAGGCCTCAGAGTTGGCCTGCAGCTCACCCGGGCTCTACCCCTTCTGGCCCCCTTCCCCAAGCAGTGCAGCCATAGGATAGGGTCCTGCTGCCCATCGCTGCCCCTCATTCCCAGGCAAAGTGTCTTCCCCTGCCCCTCTGCAAAGCTAGCCTTCAGTCTGTTCTCTGGGGCAAGCACATTGAATTCCCAAATACTGGCATGAGTCATGTGACAGCCCTCCACTGAGCAGCCACCTTGCCCAGAGACCAGCTCTGCTGGAGGGGACAGCCCACCATAGCCACATACTGCTGCCAGAAGATCAGAACTCTGTTTGCAGCCCACTCCACCAAACCTCCTGAGCTTGGGAATTCTTTTTTTTTAGACATGGTCCTACTGTGTAGCCCAGGTCAACTTTCAACCCCAGTCCTCCTGCCTCAGCCTCCTGAGTGCCGAGGAGCGCCACCCTAGCCAGCTGTTCAAATTGTAGTAGTGGTTCCTGGTCTTCGACTGATGAAAAGTGAGGGACCTGCATCTCTGCCGACATTAGTCAGTCTATCCATTCCTCACTTTCTTGTCAGTTACGGGGCATGGAGTAGCCAATCCTGCAAGAGCAGGAGGCTTTTATTTATGGTTTACTCAACCAAAAATAATTGCATCAAATTAATTTATTTTGCTACCAGCTAGAGGTTTTTGTTATTTTTTCAAGGTAGGGTCTCACTGTAGCCCAGGCTGACCTGGCTCTCACTCTGTAGTCCCCAGCTGGCCTCGAACTCAAAGTGATCCTCCTACCTCTGCCCCTGAGTGCTAGGATTAAAAGTGTACGCCACCATGCCCACCCCCAGCTAGAATTTTATACCCTCTGAAAGTACTCAGATAATACTTTCCCCTTGCAGAAATATGCTTTGGGAATGAATGCCTGTGTCAAATCTCCATAAAAATAAGCTTTAGTTTTTCTCACTTGTGTCACACTCTCTGTAGTTATCCAAGGGGACAGTTTTAAACCTTTGGAAAAGTGAAGGAGTGTAAGTGAAGATTCAAAGAATGGATGGTGTTGCAGTCAGGTTTACAATTGCTGGCAGAAAATACCCAATTAAGAGCAGCTTGTGGGGAAAAAAAAAGGTTTATTTTGGCTTATAGACTTGAGGGGAAGCTCCATGATGGCAGGGAAAAATGATGACATGAGCAGAGGGTGGATATCACCTCCTGGCCAACATCAGGTGGACAACAGCAACAATAGAGTGTGCTAAACACTGGCAAGAGGAAGCTAGCTGTAATATCCATAGGCCCACCCCAACAATACATGCCTCCAAGAGGCATTAATTCAAAATTGCCATCAAAGCCGGGCGTGGTGGCGCACGCCTTTAATCCCAGCACTCGGGAGGCAGGTAGGAGGATCGCCGAGAGTTTGAGGCCACCCTGAGACTACATAGTTAATTCCAGGTCAGCCTGGACCAGAGTGAGACCCTACCTTGCAAAACCAAAAAAAAAAAAAAAAAAAAATTGCCATCAGCTGGGGACCTAGCATTCAGAACACCTAAGTTTATAGAGGACACCTGAACCAAACCACCACAGATGGGGATGTGGATCTGTTACCTGGAGCGGTCTGGGGCCACTGGGCTTTTGATACAAGCAGCAGCACATCCTATAGTAATTGGTATGGATCAGCCCTGGAAGGGCCTTGCAGCCTTGGGCAGATTACTCCATATTTATACCTCTCAGGTTTGGTCTACACCTTCCAGAATTATCCAGAGGATCAAATGGAGCCTCTGACTCCAGGAAGCATGCAGGCCTGTGTCTAGTTCGTCAGTCACTTTGTCCCTGGACCTGGGACTTTCTGACATACACTGCAGCCCGCAGCCTAACGTGGTTTACCTGACTCTCCTCCCTGCAGCCACACACCTCAGCAGACTGAGAAATGAGAAAACTACCAAGCCATGGGACCCTGCGGATGACAAAGGTGGCATACCCCCTCGGGCTGTGTGTGGGCCTGTTCATCTATGTCGCCTACATCAAGTGGCACCGAGCCTCCGCTGCCCAGGCCTTCTTCACCATCGCGGGAGCAGCCACGGGAGCCCGTTGGGGCCAGCCAGCCTTCAGCTCTCCGGGCTCAGCTGCACGTGGTCATGAGGTCTTCTACGGGATCATGTTTGATGCGGGGAGCACCGGCACCCGTATCCACGTCTTCCAGTTTGCCCGGCCACCTGGAGGTATTCTGTTTGTTCACGAGCCTCTCTGAGCCCCAATACAGTGTCTCCCTTCTCCCTTCACAGGGTGAGGCTTTTGGCAGCTCCTTTCAGTAGACAGTGTGACCTGGAGCCCCTGCCTTGGACTCACCTAGGAGCTTGTCAGCATGCCATTGCTGAGCAGCTAGGGGTATGGCTCAGTGGAAGAACCCCTTTGTAGCATGTGTAAGGCCCTGGATTTGAGCACCAATATCGCCAGAGAATAAAAAAGTATAGTTACTGAGAGACTTTCAAGGTGTAGATAGGGCCCAGGTACTTACATTCTGCTAGAGTTCTAGGCTATTATGCTAGCGAGCAATGACCACCACTGATGGGCAGCTGAGACCCTAGAAGGCAATTAGTGGCCTGTCCCCTCCCCATGTCCACAGCAGGTCTAGTGGCTAAGTCTGACATGAGCCAAATCATGTTAGGAGATTTTAAGACAAGAAATCGTTCAACTCAGGCCCATGGTATCAGCGACCAGGTAAGTCAGAAAACCAACAAGAACCTGGAAGGCAGTCCAGGAGCTGCCACCATGGCATGCCAATGAGAGGCCTTGGCAGTGAGAAGGGACCCGATGACTTAGCCCTTACCAGTTTGCTTCCCAGTGGGCCTGGGGTGTTGAACAGGAAGGCCAGAATCTTCTCTTGGGGATCCCGTGACTGCTCCACTCATCACCCTGCTCTTATGTCTGTCACCCTAAGGTTGTTTCCTTCTTGGTGCATGTTTTCTGTAACTCATGAACTCTCCAGCCCTCTGTTGGGTCCCAGTTTCACATTCAGGTGACCTGGCAGTGCTTCTGACTAGACATTGTCCTGGTGTTAAACTGCTCTGTCGGCATGAGACCCTTGATACCTCTCTCCAAAGCTGTTGTGGCCTGGTTTTACATACTCTGGCTTCATTATTTATTTTATAAAAATATATATTTTTTTGTCTTTTCAGTTCTATATCTTTAGTAGAGACTGAAAAATGATTGTCTATAGTTGTAAAATGTAAAAAACAAAACAATGACAACAAATGATATGTTTGATTTGAAAGGGAAATCAGTGCCTGACATGAGAAAGGATATTCATTGAGCACTGTAGCCATGATGGGAAAGCTGACCTATGAAAGCATACAATGCCCACTGCCAAACTAAGCTTTGCCATGGGAACTTGTGCTCACAGACTATAAGCTACACAATACCAAGTTTTGGCACTCAATATTTTTATAAAATAAATAATATTTATAAAGAAAAACCTTTATTGAGGACAAGATGCAATAATACATGTGTCAATTTAAGTGCTAAATTTTAAGAGCTTAAATTTCAACAGCTGAAAGGATGCTCAGACCTATTGTAAGTTTGTGGCATCTATGTATCAATGCCTTTACACTTACTAGTTTTACTTTTTGTGTGTGTGTCTGTGTGCTCATGTGTGTGGATGCACATATGTTTGCAGGTGCACATGTGTGTCATGTGGAGGCCAGGAGACAACCTCAAGTGGTGTTCCTCAGGCACCATCCAACATTTCTAAGGCAGGGTCTCATATTGGCCTGGAACTTGCCAATTAGGCTAGACTGCCTGGCTAGCAAGCCCCGGGGCTCGCCTTACAAGCACATGTCACCATGTCTATGGGATCAAACTCATGTTATCAGGTTTGCCGAGGCAAGCACTTCACTGACTGAGCTATCGCCCCAGATCATCATTTAAAAAAAAATAATAAACACTGCAATAGCTAAAACATGAGATGCCATTTATTCTTAGTTTATCTCCAAAAAGTAGTTTTAGAATTAAATATAGGGGCCTGAGTATAGCTCAGTAACAGAGTGCTTGCCTAGTATGTGCAAATCCCTGGGTTGATGCACCCAGTGTTGGGTTTTTTTGTTGTTGTTGTTTTGTTTTGTTTTGTTTTGTTTTTATAAAAAAGCTAAGTTGGGGTTGGAGAGATGGCTCAGCAGTTAAGGCACTTCTCTGCAAAGCCTAAGGACCAGGGTTTGATTTCCCAGAACCCATGTAAAGCCAGATGCACAAGGTGGCATATGCATCTGGAATTCATTTGCAGTGGTTAGAGGCCTTGGTTGTGTCTAGTCTCTCTCGAGTAAATGATTTTTTTAAAAAGAAGCTCAGTTTAAGGCAGCAAGTCAGCATGGGATCCTTGCATAGCCATATTCCAGTGTTTGGTCGTCAGAGAGAATGGTCTATGGAAGATCTGTCCCTGCTATTCTGTCCTGTTTTCTTCCTATGTCTTTGTATCTGTGATTGTACCTGCATCCTTGCCCACAGGGTGCCTCTGAACACTCCCCTTGTTGGAATACAGTTTACTCCTACTAACATCAAACACTCAATTTCTTAAAAGGAAGGATAGGGCTGGAGAGATGGCTTAGCAGTTGAGGCGCTTGCCTGTAAAGCCTACGGACCCACGTTCGATCTCTCTCCAGATCCCATGTAAGCCAGATGCACAAAGGTAATGCAAGCACAAGGTTGTACATGGGCACTAGGTGGAACAAGCATTTGGAATTCAATTACAGTGGCTGAGGTCCTGGTGCACCAATTCTCTCTCTGCAAAAAAAATTAAAAAGGAGAAAAAAGAAACACATATTTAAAAGCCTGTACTGTTTCTGTCATACAGATACTAAGTCCATGCAACATATATCTAAGAAGTGATTTTTATTTTTGCAGTTTGGGACCATTTGACTTGTTAGATCAGCAAAAATTAACTATTTTAAAATGTATGTAAGTTATCCTCAATAAAGTTTACTTATTTCTTTATTGCAGAGCTGGGGATCCAGGGCCTCAGGTATGCTGTACACTACCACTGAGCCACACCCCCAACCAAACTTGGCTTTGGTTTTATTTTATTTTTTTTGTTTGTTTTTTAGAGAGAGAGGAAGAGGCAGAGAGAGAATGGGCACGCTAGGGCCTTTTAGCTGCTATGAACAAACTCCAGATGCATGTGCCCCCTTGTGCATATGTGTGACATTGCATGCTTGCATCACTTTTGTGTCTGGCTATATGTGGGACCTGGAGATTTTTTTTTTTGGTTTTTCGAGGTAGGGTTTCACTCTGGCTCAGTCTGACCTGGAATTCACTATGTAGTCTCAGGGTGGCCTCAAACTCTCGGCGATCCTCCTACCTCTGCCTCCCAAGTGCTGGGATTAAAGGCATGCGTCACCATGCCCGGCTGGACCTGGAGATTTGAACAAGCATTCTTAGGTTTCGCAGGCAGGCACCTTAACTGCTAAGCCATCTCTCCTTGACTTTGTTTTTAATAAAGGAAAGTTCTATATAAACTTTAGGGATTTTACTCAGCTGTACTAAGGAGGCTAGTGTCACTTTGATCTAACAGTCAGGCCTCTGCCCTTAAAGTCCTTTAGTCTCAGTTGTATGTATTCATGCACCATGCATATATTCATAGTTATACCTTTTAAAAAAACATTTCCCCTTAGAAACTCCGACGTTGACCCATGAAACCTTCAAAGCCCTGAAGCCTGGTCTTTCCGCTTATGCCGATGACGTTGAGAAGGTAACCACCCTCTTGTGTCAGTTTGTCCTTCAGATGTCCTTGACTGACTTGTTAGCCAGTCCCTTTGCTCTGAGTTGGGCCAATTGGCCATTTTCTCGGAGATGAGTGTCTAGGGGCATGCTGTGCCTCTGAGGACAATCATGTGGAGAGAAGTGCAGGTCTACCCTGCCTCCCAGTTCTGCCTTTGATGTGCCTAGCCATGCCTCAAGCACTCTCACAGGTGACCTGACTCCTCAGTGAAGTTATTCGTGAGTCTTAGTTATACAAGGGCCCCTAGAATTCGCTGGCTCCATGCTCTCGTGACATACAGGGACGCTAGGATCCTGAGAGGTCATCCAGATGAGGGGTGGTGGCAGCTGGGTAGCGGGTATTACTCAGAAGGCTTAGGAGTCACCATAAAGAGTGGGCTCGGCCTCATGGCTCCTGACCTGCCCTTACCTGCTCTATTCTGTACCAAGGACCTTTCCATGTGTTCTGACCCCTGTGTCCCCACCAGCTGCCAATACCACTTGAGGCAGTGTTCCCGCTGATGTTGAAAATTAGAAAAAAGAGCTACCTTTATCATAAATCTAAAAGAGTTACACTGTTCCTGTGTCCTGAGTGTGATGGCCGGCTTTGCTTTCACAACATCCACAGAGCGCCCAGGGGATCCAGGAGCTGTTGGATGTTGCTAAGCAACACATTCCATTTGACTTCTGGAAGGCCACTCCTCTGGTCCTCAAGGCCACCGCTGGTTTGCGCCTGCTGCCCGGAGAAAAGGCTCAGAAGTTGTTACAAAAGGTGAGCCCAGCCATGTCTTTCACCAGAGTGTGGCTAAGAATAGCAACAAAACACACGCTAATTGCCTGGTGTGGTGGCACGAATCTGTAATACCAGCACCCAACAGGCAGAGGCCGGAGGATTTTAAGCTGGAGGCCAGCCTGAATTACACGGTGAGCCCCTATCTCAAAACAGACAACTGCCTCTTCTGCTCATGGTGAGCAGGCAAGATGTACAAGTGTCCCGAGGAGGAAACGTTGGGGTGTTCAAGTGTCACCTTTAGGTGTCTTTCATGTGACATTTAAGGCTGTACATGTTTTCCAGAGCGACTCTGTGTCTTACAATAAGAAAACCAGCTTTATTTTTTAAGTGCCCTGTGCTTTCAAAGGCTGCTGCCCTAGTGTGTGAGCTGAGTTATCTCAGCCTCAGCCTGCTTTGCTTATTCTCCCTGGTGACCCAGTACTGCTCTTGGTCTGATGCTCAGATGTGACTGCTAAAAAAGCCTGTGTGCCTTCTCCACAGCCCTGACTCTACACTGGAACTGAGATTGCATTTTCCCATCCACCAAGAGCAGGAAGCTGCTCAAAACAAACACAGCATCCCCCTTCGGAACCCCTAGACTGGGCATCCCCTATTTACACGTGTGAAGGTGGCTCAGTGGATACCTGTCATTGTAGGATTACGGGGCACAAGGGAGATAGGTGTAAACTTTACTGAAGTAAAGTGAAGTTTCTTTGTCCTGAGAGACTGTAGAACATGGAGAAACATATGCGCCCAATTATTCACAGCCTCTACCTCCCTCTTCAGGGCCATGTTTCCTGGGACAGTGTTCACAGGCCACACAAATGGTCCCTACACTTGCACCGTGCCCTGTAGGGCTTCCTACCCTTTCTCTCCTAGCCCAAAGCTGAACAGCATTTTGGGACCCTGTGGGCTCAGTGTGCTCCAGTTCTCTCAGCCCAATCCTTTCCTCCAGAACTCTTCAGTTCCCAGGACCAAAGACAGGGTCCCCAGGACAGCATGTACCTCAGCTAACCTGGGAAGATGAACTGTGGAAATGGCTGCGGGAGATCACAGAAGCTTGCAACAAAGTGTAAGCTTTGCCTCTGAGAACACTACAGAGTCTTAGCCTCGGTGTTCTGTCACAGCCTGCTCAACACCCAGGGCACTAGGAAACCTCTGCCCTTGCTCTCTAATGGATGAAGACATTCTCCCCTCCCTGGGCAGTGGGGTGGTGTTGCAGTCAGGTTCACATTGCTGGCAGAAAACACCAGACCAAGAGCAGCTTGTGGGGGGAAAAAAAGGAGGGTTGTTTTGGCTTTCAGACTCAAGGGGAAGCTCCATGATGGCAGGGGAAATAATGGCATAAGCATAGAGTGAACATCCCGGCCAACATCAGGTGGACAACAGCAGCAGGAGAGTGTGCCAAACACTGGCAAGAGGAAGCTGGTTATAACACCCGTCAACCTGCCCCCAACAATGCACTGCCTCTGGGAGGCATTAATTCCCAAATTGGATCAGCTGAGAACCTAGCATTCTGAACACCTAAGTTTAGGGGACACCTGAATCCAACCAGCACAGGTGGTAAGACACCTTCACCATGTAGACCAGGCTGACCTCAAGCTCCAGCCCCTCCTGTCTCAGTGTCCCAAGTGTGCACCTGCACACCACACTAAGAAATGTTCGTCTTTGCATTCAGGTGAAGGAGGTGTTTAAGGCATCACCTTTCCTGGTGGGGGACGACTGTGTTTCCATCATGAACGGCACAGATGAAGGTAGAGTGGCTAAAAGATCATCTGGTCACTGCGTGGAGAGACGGCTTTGTGGTGCTGCTGGGTGGACTCCGGGCCTGGGTCACTTTCCTTGGTCAGACGGATAACTGAAACTATGGGGTCCTGGTCACAGTTTAAGTGTTAGATTCTCATCTGACCAACTCCAAACCTGGCACAGATGAAGTCTGAGAACATCTTCTTTGGGGGTTTTAAGGACATTTAGAGAATGAATCCCAGTGGCCACTGAGCTGGGAGCATTGCATATGCGATGCTCGTTCTGAAGCAGATGACAAAGCTTTCTCACCAGCGGGTAGTTTTAAATATGACCTGAAGAGTTAGCGTGTCTGAGGGCAAAGGGAACATTTTCTTTTCCTGCCTCCTGCAAAAAGAAAGAAAGCTAGTGACAAAGCACTGGCGGAGACACATCGTTTGGTAATGGGTTCTAGGGTTTTCGTGTGGTATCTTCTCAAACAGTATGCCTCAAACTCTGAATTCTTGCATCACTAGTGTTTCTCTCTGTGGATGGCCTGAAGGCATAGCAATGCCCACTGTGCCCCTGAAAATATATATATATGTATGTATGTGAGGTAACGGCTGTGTGTCAAGTATTAAAGTGCTGCCTGCTCTACTGTCTTGTAGGGGTTTCTGCATGGATCACCGTCAACTTCCTCACAGGTAAGCATCTGCCGACTGGGAAAGGCTAAAGGTTCACCGTTCCTGGCGAAGGGAGGGCCTGGTGGGCTTCCCGGAATACAAGCGCTCCATTCCCATCACCCCCAGGATTCAGTGTCACTGGCCCAGAGGCAGGCTATAGGCATGGTGGGGTGTCCTCTTCTCAGGGTGGTCAGAGCAAGCCAGTAGGTACACATTTTCACCACCCTGGTCACATTTCTGCCAGTACAGCCCCTGTCAACATCCACTGGGGCCTTGGCCTCCCACTTGTTTCTGAGAAGCAGTGAATAAACCTGGTCAGGTCTTCAGCTGTTGAATGTGACATGAATGCTGATGGCCTTCTGCCACAGCATCTGCTCTTGCAGACAGGCAACAATTGAAATTGCTCTGCGTGGGGAGAAGGGCAGCATGTCTGATGTGTGTAGAAAGAAGAAAGGGTTTCCTGGCAGGCCTCACTCCTTTGAGGTCGTGAATCTCCGGGAAGGGGAGGGAGCCCAAGGCAGGGCCAGTCAGAGGGAACACCTTGCTGGGAGGACCTATGTCAGACTCTCAGAAGTCAGGATCCCCTGGGAGGTGAGGCTGGCCTTCTTCCCAGTAGACAGGACAGCTCCAGGGTCTTACCTGGGCAGTCAGCATCACCCTGTCATCCTGCATCAAAGCCATAGCTGGTAGAGCAACTCATTGTGTATACTTCTAAACGGATTTTGAAGCAGTTGCTGCTGCTTCCTGCCTTGTATTTCCTTCCAGTGACCTTTTGCTCTTCCTGGTGCTCTCATCTTCCTAACACGACAGTGCTGTCTTTCCTCACTGTGATCTAGGCAGTTTGAAAACCCCGGGAAGGAGCAGTGTGGGCATGCTGGATTTGGGCGGAGGATCCACTCAGATCACCTTTCTTCCGAGGGTCGAGGTAACCAGCCCTGCCTGCCTCACCTGTCCAGTGCCCTCAGGAGCATGGCAGACACTGCCAGGGGTGTGTGGTCAGGAAGCAGCAGCTACCCAGGATAGGGCCTTTGGCCACTGGAAAGTGCTTCAGCCCTTTGATGTTTCTAACTTGGTTGTCAATACTTTCCAGTAAACAAAACCAAAACATAGGGCTGGAGGGATGGCTTAGTGGATAAGGTGCTTGCTTGCAAAGCCAAAGGACCCTGGTTCAATTCCCTAGGCCCCACATAAGCCAGATGCACAAGGGGCACATGCGTCTGGAGTTCATTGGCAGTGGCTGGAGGCCCTGGAGCACCCATTCTCTCTCTGTGTGTGTCTCCCCCCTTGTCAAATAAATAAAAATATTTTTAAAAAACCAAAATATAGCCGGGCATGGTGGCGCACGCCTTTAATCCCAGCACTCGGGAGGCAGAGGTAGGAGGATCGCCGTGAGTTCAAGGCCACCCTGAGACTACATAGTTAATTCCAGGCCATCCTGGGCCAGAGTGAGACCCTATCTCGAAAAACCAAAAAAATAAAATAAAAAAAATAAAATAAAATAAAATAAAATAAAATAAAATAAAATAAAATAAAATAATAAAAAACCAAAATATAAATCTACTTTTTGATCGGATAAGAAATCAAATAACTAGAAGCCTTTGATCTAGAGAATTGGAGATCTGGAGAACTCCTGTCTTATGTGAGGTTTCAGGAAAAGAGCAAGAACAAGCAGTTTATAGTCTGCCTATATGGAGAGGGGTCAGCTCTCTTCAAGACATTCTGAAGGAGATTAAACACTTCCAGTGAAGGCCATCTGGTGCTTTTTGGAGAAAGGCAGTGCATATGTGAATGTTCCTGTGTGAGCAGGTCCTTGTGCATGTGTGTGTCATGCATGTGGAGGCCAGAGATTGACATGGGGTAGTATCCTGCTTAGTATTTCATTTATTTATTTAAGAGAGAGAGAATGGACATGCCAGGGCCTCTAGCCACTGCAAGTGAGCTCCAAGCACATGTGCCACCTTGGTTTACATGGGTACTAGGGAATTGAATCTGAGTCCTTAGGCTTCGTAAGCACCTTCACCTTACTTTTTTGAGACTCGGTCTCTCAATGAACCTAGAGTAAACCAATTTGGCTAGACTGGCTAGCCAGGTGGTCCTGGGGATCACCTATTTCCATTTCCCCAGGGCCGGGAATATGGATGCACACCACCACACCTGGCATTTTTCATGCGATCTAGGATCTGAATCAGGTCCTCATGCTTGGATGGCAAGCACTTTTTTCACTGATCCATTTCTCTCCAGCCCCACCTTGTTGCTTTAAATACCTTCCTCCTTACCAACACCTTTTCTTGTTGTTTTTATATTTTTAAATTTATTTATTTATTTGAGAGAGAAAGGCAGATAAAGAATGGGCATGCCAGGGCCTCTAGCCACTGCAAACAACTCCAGACACATGTACCACCATGTGCATCTGGCTTATATGGGTCCTAGAGAATCGAACCTGGGTCCTAGCAAGACCCTATCTCATAAGAACAAAGAGTGCTGGGCATTTCACTCAATGGTAGAGTGCTTGCCTAGAAGCCCTGGATTCTCAGTAGGAGAGTGGTAAGAGGTAAAAAATGCTTTGCTAGGGGAAACAGTGGATGGTCTGCTTTTAGTGTGGTGGGACTAAAATTAATAGCTCACTTAACTGGCTCCACCTGAATGTCCCTGTGCTTCCAAACAACTTGGAGGAGGGCATCGTCTTTCAGAAATACCAATGGAAACATAGTAGCTTCATATTCCTTTGCAGGGCACCCTGCAGGCCTCCCCACCCGGCCACTTGACTGCACTGCAGATGTTTAACAGAACCTACAAGCTCTATTCCTACAGGTTGGTGGTCCCAGGGAAGCGGGAAGGGGGCAGGCACAGCTCCTGGTGTACCTTCCCACTCCTGCCTTGTGGTCGGGACTGGACTCATTCCCACGCAGACAGCGGATCGCGGAATCCCCTGTGTGGAGAGGCTGCCAAAACGTGCCCCACAACCCTGCTTCTCCCACCCACTACACTTTTCAATTCCCTGTAAAATTCTATTCTTCATACTCATCCTGTTCTTTGTGGGAAGGTCACAGAACACTGAGATGAGGAGCCTAGGGTTTGCAGAGATTCCGTGAGCATGGCACTGCAGAAGATTCTTTTTGAGTCTCATTAAAACAAGTCCAAAGCCAGGTGTAGTAGCGCACACCTTTAATCCCAGCACTCAGGAGGCAGAGGTAGGAGGATTGCTGTGAGTCCAAGGCCACCCTGAGAATACATAGTGAATTCCAAGTCAGCCTGGGCCACAGTGAGACCCTACCTCAAAAAAAAAAAAAAAAAATCCAAGTCTGTCTTCCTCACTGCCATGCCCACAGCCTTTGCATGACCTCATGCACAAAAGTCCTCAGTGGTCTAATGAAATAGCTGAATGTCCCAGACTTGTCAGAAGGCTTCTAGAGGAAGCAGGAAAGCCCACAGCCACTTTTCTTAATCATGTTGAGCTAGGGCTCACCAGGCTTTGTCTTCACAGCTACCTGGGGCTGGGACTGATGTCTGCACGGCTGGCGATCTTGGGTGGCGTGGAGGGAAAACCAGGTGAGTGGAACGCTTGCTTGGGGCTCTGTCCCTGCCCTCCATGGGAATGTGGGACACCTCTCCTTTCCCTTCACTGTCACGGCAGCAGCTGGCCTGGGAAGGGATGGACTCAGATCCTGACAGGGATGCTGTGATGGGATGGAGGGGAAGATAATTTACCTCTAAGTTCTCTTTTTTGAAAAGGGACACTGGTGAAATCACTTCTAAAGCATGGATTCTAGAAACTCAGGAGGTAACTGTATACAGCCATCACTTATATTTGGAGCCAGCTTAGGTCAGCCTTCTGTCACTGTGACCATACTTGAGATGAACAACTTACGAGGAAGAAAGGTTTTAGTTCGTGGTTTTTAAGATTTCAGTTCATGGTTGCGTTGCCTTTGGGCCTGTGGTGAGGCAGAACATCATGGCGGGAGTATGTGGCAGCAATGTTCCTCACCCCATAGCAGCCAGGAGGCAAATAGTTGGGGTGGGGGTGGGGTCAGGCCCTAATATCCCTTTAAGGACATGCTCCAGTGACCTAACTTCTTTCTACTAAGCTCTGCATCCTAAAAGTTTCCCCACCTCTCAAGCTCTACAGGCTGGGACTGAGCCTTCGCATGGCTTTGGGGACACTTATCCACACCATCACAACTTGTTTTAGGGAGTTGAAGGCACAGCCTGCTCTTCAGACAGTACAGGAAGAGCTGTGAGAAGGTGACATTGGGATTGCTGCCATGAGGGGAAACTCCCCTGTCTTGCAGAGATGCCGACCTGCGAAAACATCTCACCACCATCTCTGCCTGTGACAGATCATAAGCGTGGCTCTTGCTTGTAGACATGGTGTCTGAAAGGAAACCTGTGTCCAGTCAGGCCACTAGAAGGTGTGCCTCATCCCAAGCCTTCAGTGATCCTTTTACCTGGCCTTGAGGACTCTTAGGAGACGTTAGGGGTCCCAGCAGCCCATTGCTGGCATCACCTATCTTTCTTGATGGCCATCTACCCAGAACCATGCATGTCCCCTGGCACAGGGATGCCCTCTGCTCCCTCCACTGTGCAGCACTCTTGCTCACCTTTCAAGGGCCTGATTGTTTTGCCAGGGTGGCAATGGTCAATTAACTTTTCATGCATTTAATTGCATATCCTACTTCAATTTTCTTCCAAATCCTGCTATGTACCTTCACAATGGCAATACCTTCATTGAAGTGTGTCCAGGACTTGGGGACACCTGCAGCCTCATCCAGAGCCAGGAACCCCTGCTGACAACAAGGAACAGACAGTCTTCCCTTTCCCAGCACCCCACAAAGCCTCTTTCTGCTCAGCATGGAAGGGTCTCCTTCCATCTGTGGCATAACTAATCACCCTAGGCAGAACAGTAGACAGCAGGTGATGTGGCTAGAGTGGGGCTCAGGGGTAGATTGTTTCTCTAGCATGAGGGAGGCCCTGGGTTCCATCCTCAGCACCACAGAAAGAAAAACAGCAAGTGGTGGTCATTTTGTCACCATATTTTGCAATTCATAGAGCATGGCCAGGTGGTCCCTTCCCTGGAGCCCAGGGTCTCTGGCTGTGGCTGTGGCTGTGGCTGGTGGCAGGAGTGGCTGGTACTGGTGTTCTACACCGTGGTTCTCCAGACATCCACATAGCCTCCTCCCCAGCAAAGAAGCCTTGAGTGTTTCCTGGCTCCTCCAAGGACAGTCCCACAGTGTCTGCCACCACTTCCCACCCAGGTCACAGTCCAGGAGCATGTGAGGCCCTTCCCCAGAGGAGTAGCTTGTGATCTATGAGGAGTGGCAGGGTAGGTCAGCCTTGGACACCAGCCACCAGCTTCTGCTACTAGGTGTGAGCCTGGCTTTTATACCATGGCACAGATTCAAGCCATGGCATGGTGGCAGCTAGTGGCTATTTCTTTGCCTCGCCACCAGTCTGCTGGTTATCCCTAGCTTGTCATCTGTAAAACTGGGTCACGTCAGCCTCCTCCAAATAGGATCATTGTGGTAATGAACAACACTTGGCCCAGTGCCTGCACCCCCAGACGCCCAGGGGACACGAGCTGCATACATCCAGGGTTCAGTCATGTTCCCAGGCAGGTGAGAGTGGCTGCAGCCTCTGTGATGGATCAAGGTGTCCCTCCTCCAGCTGACCTGAACTGTCCCAGGAAGTGGGTTCCTTGCACTGGCCCAGCTCCCTGTTACGGCCCACAGCATTCTTGGCTGGGCTGCCTGCTCCTCAAGCCCCCATCTGATGGCGGGACAAGCGTGGTTTCCTTCTTTCTTCACGTTCCTCTCTTGATTTCAGCTGAGGAGGGGAAGGAGTTGATCAGCCCATGTCTGTCTCCCGGGTTCAGAGGAGAGTGGGAGCATGCTGAGATCACATACAGAATTTCGGGACAGAAGGCAGGTAGGTGGCATTGCTGTTCCTCCAGCTCATGAAGGTTGATGGCAGCCTCCTGCCACTTGGGCCTTTCCCAAATCCCGCTTTGAGAAGTGGGAGACCAGTATAGACAGGCCCGTACTTGACCTGGAAGTGCAGGTGGCCGGGAGCCCTGCAGGGTTGGAAGGTCTTTGACAGAGTGCTGGGCCCCTTCTAGTTGACTCCCTCCACAGGGTCTCTGCATAAGGTCCCTTGTCTGTCACCAAACACTTCAGTCCCTGACTAGACTCAAGGGAAAAAGGGCCTGGACACTGTGGGGCTTGAGCCAAATGGCCACATCTGGGCTTTTAGTCCAGAAGCCCAGCAGAGGCTGCTTCCCGCCACCATGACTGGCCCTCACCCTGGTCTTGGTCACTCTGTACCCATTGTTCCTAAGCTAGATACACCGCATGAGGTTGTGGTTGGTGTGTGGTCAGTCTAGTTCAGCTGTCCGTTGTGTACATGGGAGGCCAGGCTCTGCTGCATTTGGCAGGATAGCTGCTGGGCCCTCAGTGGGAGAAGTCCAATGGTGAAGCACGGGAAAGGGTGTTGAAGGGAAACAGACAGGGATGTGTGTAGAGAGGGGGGCTGCAGTGTTAGCTAGCTGATGAAAGAAGTCCATTCATGATATTTGAGCCACGACATGGACACGCCCAGATCTACAGTTGTGTTCCCCCAACATATGGAAAGACCCCAAGGCATTGGGTGTGTTTCGTGAACAAGGAGTATGGCTGGTCTAATGAGGACAGAGAGAGGAAATGAGGGCATTGCTCTCTGGCCCATGAAGGAGCACTGGGAAGGGCAGGGAGACCGGGTGTAGCCAGGCATTGAGGGTGCTCACCAAATGCCCTTGGAAGTTGGATGAACCCATTTAGTTCTGACCTTTCCTCCATCCAGCTGTGTGGGCCCAGCAGGTGGTCTGTGAGGTGGGGAGGGTTCAGGCTGTACCACTAAGGTGAAGGCAGTGCAGGCCGCTCAAGGCGAGTGTGGCGTGAACAGCATCTATGCCTTAGTTGTGGAGGATCACACAGGCTTGACGACAGATCACCCGGTGCTGGGGTGCAGGGGCTCCCTCTCAGCAGAGACTGAACTCTCCTCAGCCCTTTCCCCCCATGACCAGCACAGCAGTCACTGGCACTTGAAAGTTGCTGTTGCCATATGCCATGAGCAGCCCCAGACCTGGGGTGAGGTCCACAGGGGCTTTTAGTCACACAACACGCTACCATCCAGACTGGGATCTTGAGTCCCTGAGAAAGGCCCTCAAGGGCCTTATGGCCACATGCCTTGAGCTGGCCAACACTGGCTGTATGCTTGTTTGACCCTTGCAGCGGGCCTTCATGAGATGTGTGCCAGCAGAGTGTCAGAAATCCTTCGGAATAAAGTGCACAAGACAGAGGAGGTGCAGCACGTGGACTTCTATGCCTTTTCCTACTACTATGACCTCGCAGCCAGCGTCGGACTCATAGGTAAGGGCCAGGCCCATCCTGGCAGAGGACCTCTGCCAGCCCATAATGGCATTGTTGGTCTCAGAAAAGGAAGTGGGTTTAGGAGATGAGGCACTGGCCCCAGTGACACAGGAAGTACTAAGCCTCCTTTTCATAGCTAAGTTAGTTTCTTGAGTCAGTGAAACAGAAGTTCCTTGCTGCTAATGTAGATGCTACTGGAAGGGAGAGCTTGCCCTGTGCTGACTCGGGTGTTCCATTGCCTGGCCCTGTGGCCCCTGCACAGGACCCACTGTGGGATGGGTAGCCACGTGCCATCTCCCTAAAGGAGAGGTCACTCCCTTACTGAGATATTCGCTCTGGCCCAGGAGCCATGGAAGGGTGAGATATTGAAGTTTGCTGAGGCTAGTGTATGCGAACTCATGAGAGGGATACAAAGCCATGATATTGCTGAGAGACTGGGATTTTATTAATGAAGAAATCAAGAATACCAGAATGTACTGCCTGGGTTGAAGACATGAATCCGTGCTCTAAAGACCTCTTGGAAGGAACCTGTGATGTCAGTGGTGCCCTGGGAGCAGAACCTCCCACAACATCTACCCTGGTGGTGCTGCCCCAGGAGAGGCAGGTACAGAAGCTGGCCAGGCAGAGGTGGGTGGTTACAGTGCAAGATGGTTCGCCTTTCTGGCTCGAGCTGGAGTGGGGGACAACCATCACCGACGATAGGCCGTCCTCACCGGGAGGTTCGCGTCTTCCCTGGGGTAGCCTTGAGAGGTGCAGGGCCGTCCAGAAAAGCAGTTCCCACTGTTCCACTCTGAAAGAAATCAGACTCCCCTTCACAGTGATGCTTGCTAACTCAGCCAGCTCAAAGCCAGAGGGCATTCCCTCCGCGGAGCCCAGAAAGCTCTGCTCTGCCCACTCATTCCATGACGCTGTAGGTTGCTCCTCACTTTGTTATGCAGATTGTCTTCTTTCTCCCTGTTAGGAAACCAATGCCAGAATCCCGCTCACAAGCCCCATCCTGGTCCAGGAGGCTGTCTGCTTCTGCACATTCACTGTTCCCAGCTTTCAGGGAGTGCAGAGATCATGGCACAGCTCTCTGTGGGGGACATTACGCTCTTGGGGATGAGATGACCCACTTAAGCTCCTGTGTGGTCCTACATGGACACCTGCCGCCCCAAGCTGCACCGCCTGTGACACCCTAGTCAGGATCTGGTGGTTCATGGTGGCGCACTTGCCCAGCATGTGCAAGGCCCTGGGCTTGACTGCCTGCTAGTGCCACAAAAAAGAAAAGCAGGAGCTGTGAGAATGTGTGGCCTGGCCAGGGGAGGATGACCCTCAAGGAGAGGCCATGTCTGTGGTGCCACTGAGCTCCTCGTCTGGGGTCCCAGGTGCCAGCCTGAGGTCTCAGGGGCTGCGTGTGCTTCTGCAGACTGGTTATCTCGCTTGTCCCACAGACGCCGAGAAGGGAGGCAGCCTCGTGGTCGGGGACTTTGAGATAGCAGCCAAGTATGGTGAGTGGCTCTGTGCTCGTTAGGGGATGAGCTAAGCGGGTGTATAAGCAGAAACCATAGCAGTTGGAGGCAGACGTCCCAGCGTGCTTGCGGAAGTCACTGGGTCTAGAAGTTCTGGATTTGGTCTTTCCTGTCCACTAGATGGCATTCAGAGATGTGTGAGGGCAGGGTCCTGAGTGCACTGGGGTCTACACCAGACCCACCCTCTCAATAGAGGCCAGATGCTTTGGTGTTCCTGGCTATGAAAGGCCGCAGTCCCAGTGCCTGTGATGGGACTGCGAGGAGCAGATTCCCTACTCTTAATCCTTAGTTTTCCCTGCTGCTCAAGTAACTGCAAGAGGGATCTCCCCTGGGATGTCCCTGTAAGTTCACTATAGTCACTTGGCCCTGAGAAAGTCAGGGCCCTGCCTAGCAGAGCCTGGGCTGTGAGGATGCAGGCAGGGTTCAAGCTGTACATCCGGGGTAGCTCACTGAGGTCCCCCTTCCCTCCTCCCATATCTTTTCTAGTCCATCGCCTTAACCACTTGGCCACGACTACATACCTCCCATATCTTTTCTGTGTCACCCTACCCCCAGTGCTGGGATGACATCTGTATTCTCTTTTTGTTTGGGGCTCCCAATTTGCAATTTAAAGCAGTTATGTTTTGCATATTTTTCCATAGAAAATTATCCCTCCCTCACTTCTGCCCTAAACATGGCCTCTTTGTGCTTGTCAGTCACTTGCCAGTCTTTCCCTGGACATTGGGTGTCTAGATAGATTTGCCCCCTGCCTCAGCCAAGAATAGATTCTGAGTCAGCTTTGATACCATTTCCACGTCCTGGAAAGCTTGGAAGTTCTAGGCATACTGACATCTGGGAGGCGTCAAAGGTTATGAACACAGAGATGTGGCATATGGCCTAGGAGGGGTGGCCCTCCTTTGTGACCCCAAGACAAGGCTTGCATGATCTTCTTGGTCCTGAGATGCAGGCCAAGGGAGGTTGGGACTGGCCTCACATTCTGCCTCTGGAACAGCTGAACTGCAATCTTTGTGGTAAATTAGGAGTTAGGAGTGGATTGGGTGCTGGCAGTGAGTGGGGTCGAGGTCTGTCCCCCTCAGAAGGCATCCTCTAGAGCCTGACCCAAAGCTGCCGTGTCCCCCAGTCTGCCGCACCCTGGAGACACGGCCACAGAGCAGCCCCTTCACGTGCATGGACCTCACCTATATCAGCCTGCTGCTCCAGGAGTTTGGCTTTCCCAGGGACAAGGTGCTGAAGGTAAGCATTGCCTCCTGGGTGCCCCATTCCACTTGAGGGGTGGGACACTGGGAGCATCTGGCCTCGCTGTTATGATTTCATCTCCCCCTCTCATCCCTGGCTTCCATGAAGCAGCCCTGACTTGGCCACCTTCCTCCACAGACACCACCCAGCCTTTGTTACTTGGGTCCATAATGGTCTTCTGTGCCCCTCCTTTTATCTTTTCAAGCTCACTCGGAAAATTGACAATGTTGAGACCAGCTGGGCTCTGGGGGCCATTTTTCATTACATCGACTCTCTGAAGAGACAGAAAAGTACAGCTTCGTAGTGACCGAGCCTACTCCTCAACCCAGGCAGCATTCCCAGGCTCCTGTCTCCACAGACCCCTCCATCCTGGACATGACTCCATCCTTGAGGAGCCCCATGCTGGCTGGGACCCTCCTCTGTGCCTTCAGTGGCATCTCATGCAGACTTGCCTGGGACGTGGCCCACACACTGGCCCTGTACCCAGGTGGAGCCAGGGCAGTAACACTGCCAACTTGGAGCCGTCTTGCTGCCTTGCCTCTAGGTGGGCAGGGAGCCATCCAGGGCCCAGGGTACATGCTGAGGTGGGGACACGGCCCGGTCCCTCCATCTGCAGGGTTGTGGCTGCTTTCTGTGTGTCTCTGTGATGTGAACCTTGTTTTGTCTCATGGCCCCTGTTGTTTCCTTCCCTGAGATGGGCCTCCACCATCCTCTGAGTTCTGGAAGGTTGTGCAGGCATTCTGGCTGCAGTGCAGCCTCCAGGACTGCAGGTTTTGAGCACGTCCGTGAGATGGACATAGGAAGTCACATGGAGGCCTGCTCTCCCTTCCTCAGATGAGATGGGATGAGGCTCTGACTAGAAAGAAGGTGGGGAGACTTCTTCACAAACCCCGTGTTCTGGCTTTACAGAGCCTCCAGGCATGGGTAGAGCTGTGAGACTCTTCAGGGCCTTGTGCCCAAGCACTGCCATTCCTGTGAATGCCTAGTGTTTGTGGAGAAACTGTCTGAGCCCCTTTTCTGGACACCACTGTGTCCCAGTGAATGTATTACTACTGCGAGCCACTTTCAGACCAGCAGGCCAGGGCAGAAGACCTGGAATCACACTCCTGCCTCATGCTGGCCCTTCCCCAAAGTGTCATCCACCCTCCTTACCGAGCTTGGGACTGTGCAGGATGCTCAGGTGTGGCCTGGCTTCCCTGTGGTTCCCTCGGTGAATGTACAATCCCCGGAGTAAGCCGAGCACCGGTGTTCAATTCCAAATAAAGGTTTACAAGGGTGTCTCTCTTC
Organism: Orientallactaga sibirica; assembly: GCA_036365145.1. Taxonomy (NCBI): domain Eukaryota; kingdom Metazoa; phylum Chordata; class Mammalia; order Rodentia; family Dipodidae; genus Orientallactaga; species Orientallactaga sibirica. The sequence continues at coordinate 16,529,549 of JAEOAD010000011.1, forward strand.
TCCTTCCTCTCTGTGAGCAGCCAGCATTTGTCTACCCAGCAGCTAAGATCCCTGTCCGCCGCAGCAGAAGCCCACTTGGAAGCCTGGTCTGTCCCAGGGTCTGCCCAGGACGCCACTCGCCCTGTCTAGCTGTCTGCTGAGAACAGAGTTCCTCTCCTCTCAGAATGTGGCCCCACAGTGTGGTTGGGGACAGCTTTGGGCACATTATCTCCATGTCACCATGTGCTCAGCAAGGGTCTGGCTTAGTTCCAGGATAGTCCCTAAGGGGTCATGTGCCGGAGAGAACAGTGGACTGACCCTTGCCTCTTGAACTGTAATGGAGTGACAGGATCTGATCCCTGAGATCCTGCTCCCCGCCCCCCCAATACTGTAAATTCTGTAAAAACAACCTGAGCCGGGCGTGGTGGCGCATGCCTTTAATCCCAGCACTTGGGAGGCAGAGGTAGGAGGATCGCCATGAGATCGAGGTCACCCTGAGACTACATAGTGAATTCCAGGTCAGCCTGAGCTAGAGTGAGACCCTACTTCGAAAAAAAGAAAAGAAAAACCCTGGACAGGCTGGTACAGAGGAGGCATGAGTTCTACAGACAACAGGGGCAGTCTCACCACCCTAGTGAGAGCTTCACAGAGGGCAGAGGCAAGAGAAAACCTGGGTAAAGCCTGTAATTTTTGAGGGAAAAGAATAGTGCTCAGGGCTGGAGAGATGATTTAGCAGTTAAGGTGCTTGCCTGCAAAGCCAATGGACTCGAGTTCAGTTCCCCAGGACCCACGTAAGCCAGATGCACAAGGTGGCACATGTATCTGGAGTTACTTTGCAGTGTCTTGAGGCCCTGGTGTGCCTATTCATTTCTCTCTCTCTCTCTCTCTCTCTCTCTCTCTCTCTTTCTCTCCCTCCCTCCTTCAAATAAATAAGTAAAATATAATTTACAAAAAGAATGGTGGTCACTGTGACCCCAGGACCTGAGCAAAATGAACCAGCAGCTCCCTGTCCTGTGGGTTCACCAAAATTAAACCTTGGGGGAAGAGGTTGAGGTCCTTGTATAACCCGGGCCACAGAGGACAAGAAAGATGCTCCCTAAGTAAAAAGGTCACCCCTGGGACCAGAACCAAGTGAAGGATGAAAAATCTCTCCTTCCTACCGCACACCTCAGTGTCCCCTCTGGCAGGGTTCCCACCACCCCTTCCCTTCTATATTTAACGACCTAAATAAAGATCTCCGGAGTCAAAGTGTCCAAGTGGTAGGAAGGTAAAGTGGAAATGGATTCTGCCTAATGCTCAGTGATCTCACTTCTGAAAAAGTAAGCAGCTGGACACGTCCCAGAAGAGCACCAAATAAGTCATGGAATATTTTTGGACCCAGCAAAATATGCAAGTCACTTCACCCTGAGTGTCTTTTGTGATAATAAAGTAGACTTGTTTTCTTTTAAAAATAGCTACATCTGAATGCACATGGGAGGCAGTGAGAGTCTGTGCCCTCATGAGGATGTATACTCCTGTGTGTGTGCCTCCATGGGTCGGCCTGATGCACCCTGCACACCTACCCTGTGCCCCGGGCGTCTCTGTTCCCACTGGAAATGACAGCCCAGACACACTGCATCCATGCCACCTGGGTCCTGCAGTGGGTGGTGGTGGTCCCCCATCTAGGTGACAGGGCATGAGTTTCCAGTCATGTGTCCATGTGTGTGAGCCATCCTGACACTGCCCAGTCCAGGACATGAGCATCTTAGATTGCAGTGGGGAGTGTTTCTCCCCATCAGCAAATGGTGCTGGCTTCCTCACCTTCACCCGCACAGCAGCACACACACCCCAACCCCAATCCATTCTGGCAGATTTAAAAAGTGACTGGTAGTCTCAGTATACATTCATGTAAATTACCTTGTGGCTGTAAAAGCCAGTTGTGTTTCCTAGGAAGTGTCTGTTCATGCCCCCATTTTTCTTTAAGACCAGGCACTTACTGTTTTTAAGGATGATTTTTACTGAGATGGGAGGTATTCAAGTTTTTTTCTCCATTGCTGCTTTTTTACTTCACTAGAGTGCCTTTTTTTTATTTGTAAGCTCTGAGAGAGAGAATGAATATGGCCGCACCAGGGCCTCTTCCCAGTACAAATGAATTCCAGAATCATGTGCCACTATATGCATCTGGTTTTATGTGGATAAGTAAATAAGGGCCTTAACCACTGAGCAATCTCTCCATCCTAAGAGGCCCCCTCCTTTCTGCTTGTTTGCTTTTCAAGGTAGGGTACTGCTCTAGCTCAGGCTGACCTGGAATTCACTATGTAATCTCAGGCTGGCCTCGAACTCACAGAGATCTTCCTACCTCGGCCTCCCTAGTGCTGGGATTAAAGGCATGCACCACCATGCCTGGCCCAAGAGTGCCTTTTTAATGTATATAATTTCTCATTTCAACTGACCAAATTTATATTTTCATACAAGTTTATTTTGTGTTTTCCAGATTTTGTGTCATAATTACAAAGGCTTCCTCACCAAGACAGTTTTAAAAATTTGGAGGCTCGGGCTGGAGAGATGGCTCAGCGGTTAAGGCACCTGCCTGCTAAGCCTAAGAACACCGTTAGATTCTCCAGGTCCCACGTTTAGCCAGACGCAGTGACGCAAGGGCGCAATGCTGCACTTGCCCACAAGGGGGCGCACGCATCTGGAGTTCATTCACAGCGGCGGAGAGGCTGATGGCGTGCCCATTCTCTGTTTCTGTCTCTCTCTGACTCTCTCCAAAAAAAAAAATTGGAGGCTGGGGCGTGGCTCCAGTGGTAGAGTGTTTGCCTAATACACATGAGAGCCTTGAGTTCAGTCCCCAGCTCTCCAGACAAAGTTAGCCAAATGGGTTTTTTATGGTTGTAGTTCTTACATCAACATCTCCAAGCACATGCTTTTGAATGCCTTCAAGTATAAGAAATCATTGTTTCTGGGTGGGTCTGTTTTTTTCTTTTAGACCATATCCAAATTTTGGAATGTTGGTGTGAGTTCACATTGCCGTGGTACTGCTTGAGGTACTGTCAGTAATGGTCTCCAGGGTGGGAACTTTGAGAACCACATTTGGGTGTGAGATTAAGAATCATGTTTGGGCTGGAGAGGTGGCTTAGCGGTTAAGGCACTTGCTTGCGAAGGCTAAGGACCCAGGTTTGATTCCCTATTACCCTTGTAAGCCAGATGCACAAGGTGGTGCATGTGCTCCCATTCTGTCTCTCTCTCTATCATCTATCTATCTATCTATCTATCTATCTATCTATCTATCTATCTATCTACAGCTATCTGCCTCTTTCTCTCTAATAAATAAATAAAATAATTTTTTTAAAAAAGAATCATGTCAATGGGCCAGGCATGGTGGTGCATGCCTTTAATCCCAGCACCCAGGAGGCAGAAGTAGGAGGATCACTTTGAGTTCAAGGCCACCCTGAGACTACATAGTGAATTCCAGGTCAGCCTGGGCTAGAGTGAAACCCTGTCTTAAAAAACCAAAGACAAATCATGTTCATGGGACTGGGGAGTTAAAGGTGCTTGCAAAGCCTGCCATCTTGGGTTCAATTCCCAAGTGCCCATGTAAAGCCAGATTCATCTGAAGTTCATTTGCAGAGGCAGAAGGCCCTGGGCACGTGCGCGCGCGCACGCATGCACACACGCACTTTGTCTCCCAAATAAGATTATCTAAAATAAAAAAGTAGGGGTTGGAGAGATGGTTTAGCAGTTAAAGCATTTGCCTGCAAAGCCAAAGGATCCTGGTTCGATTCTCCAGGACCCAGGTAAGCCAGGTGCACAAGGGGGCACATGCATCTGGAGTTCGTTTGCGGTGGCTGAAGGCCCTGGCATGTCCATTCTCTCCCTCTCTCTCTGCCTCTTTCTCTCTCTCAAATAAATAAATAAAATATACTTAAAAAAAAAAAAAGTAGTGTTCATGGGACTTTTCTGGAGACTGAAGTACGTGGAATGCTTGACACAATTGTGACTGATCATTCCAGAAAGGGAAGCTTTCTGGTGGGTGGGAAGTGACAGGTGTCTTCCGCTGAAGCTGTTTTCAGATCTTGAACTAGCAATGAAAGCTATTGTTCCTTACTGGAATGAATGCTTTCGCCTGTCAGCACCCACAGAAGCTCGAGAAGGTATCCTGAAGAGGTACAATCAGGGACGTCCAATATCTCTCCACACTCCTAAGAGTCTTAAGGCATTCACCTTGAAAAATCACAGACAGGAGTCAGAGTCTGTTTCCCTCTGCTATAGCAGAATACCACAGCCTAGATAACTTACGCTGGACAGAAATGTGTTTGACTCACTTCTGGAGGTTGGAAAGTTCAAGAGCACAGTGCTGGCACCTGGTGAGTGCCTTCATGTTGAGTCATCTCATGGCAAAAAGCAGAGGGGCACGAGAAGAGCCCAGCATGGTAGTGCATGCCTCTAATCCCAGCACTCTGAGTTCATAAGTTCGAGGATAGCCTGGGGCTATAGAAGAGTTCCAGGTCAGCCTGGGCTAGCATGAGACCTCAAAAGCAAACAGGAAGCTGGACGTGGTGACACACCCCTTTAATCCCAGCACTCAGGAGACAGAGGTAGGAGGATCATCATGAGTTTGAGGCCACTGTGAAACTACATAGTGAATTCCAGGTCAGCCAGGACTAGAGCAAGACTCTACCTTGAAAAACCAAAATAAAATAAAATAAAAATAAGAAAGCAAACAGGGCTGGAGAGATGGCTCAGTGGTTAAAGGCGCTTGCTTGCAAAGCTTGATGGCCTGGTTTTGATTTCCCGGTACCAGTGTAAAGCCAGACACACAAAGCAGTGCTTGTGTCTTGAGTTCGTTCGCAGTAGCAGGAGGTCCTGGAGTGCCTATTCTCATTCTCTCTCTCTCAAATAAATGAATAAAAATATTTTTAAACAACAAAGAAGGTGATGTAAAAGGAGCGAGGGGGGAGGGAGTACTTGTACTTAACCCACTGGAGAAAATGAACATGCTCTCTAATAATGACCTCTGTTCACAAGGCCAACTCCCTTTCACTGGTCTCCAGCACCGGTGTGACTCAAATTATGCATTAACTCTGGGGGACTCATTCAAACCTTCGCACCAATGAGAATGCTTACATCCACTCTCCTTCAATTTGGGAGGTTTTGCTTTTTGTTGTTGTTGTTGTTGTTTTGAGGCAGGGTCTCACTTTAACCCAGGCTGACCTGGACTTCACTATGTAGTCTCAGACTGGCCTAGAACCCACAGCAATCCTCCTAACTCAGCCTCCTGAGTGCTGAGATTAAAGAAATGTACCACCATGCCCCACTCCTTCTTTTTTTTTTTTTTTTAATTAAAATAGCAGCTTATGGTTTCTGAGTGCTTGCTGTGCTAACTACATTTTGTGTGGTTGTCAGATTTACCAGCTACAAACCTGCCATCTCCATCTTGGCTGCTAACAGGCTGGACCTGAAGGAGCTCAAGGGACTCTCTAGGGCCAGTGAGGAAATGAGGGGGAAGCTGCTCAGATGTAAATCAAGGGCCTTTTCACCCCAAGCCACAGTATCTCCTGCCCCTAAAAGGCATAGCAATGTTGTGACCACACCAGGCCTCTGGCTCTTCCCACAGGCTGGGCTGTATCATGGTGATACAGTGCTCTGCAAAGCTTAGGAAAATAGATACACAGTCTAGAGAAATAACCACCTTCAGATCTCTCCACCCCTTTAACATTAGACGGCCTCTGGTCCTCTCCTGCATTATTGATTTGGGGTTTTCTTCAGTGCGGCCGTGTAAATCCTAGTGTCAGCTGCATGATTTACATAGTACAGAAAGGACATCCCCCTATAAGGCATCCTGTCTCCACAAGCTGCTCGAAGGTCAGAGGGGTGTTTGAGCCACGCATGCTCTTCCACTGAGCTCCACCCCAGAGCCCCTGTGCCATGGCACAGGGCTGGTCAGTAGAATGACTAGGGCATCTGTGAGGCTAGAGGTGCTCTGCAAACATGACTGTGGGGTTGGAAGCCATCCAGGGAGAACAGCTAGGGATCAAATGGCTTTGTAAATAAAAATGCTTGAGCTCAGAGGCCTGTTAGGACTTGTTTTAAAGCAACAAAGAGCGAGGGGGGGCAGTAAGAATTTTCAGCTTTCTGAGGATTAGGAGATTTCAAAGGATTTTTGCCCCAAGATTTTGTGTGCGTGTGTAATGATAGGAATGGTACCCAGAGCCTCACATATGTTAGACCAGTGCTTATTACTAAGCCACACTCCCAGACTTTCAAATGATTTGGGGAGGTGGGGCGTGGAGGAGTGCTTAGTGTTGTGAGTGCAGAGGCACATGTGCTACCACACACATGGGTGGAAGTCAGAGGACAACCTTGAGTGTCTGCCCTTGCCATCCACCTTGTTTGAAGTAGACTCTCTGTTCTCTGTGTTGTTCACCAGGCTAGCTGGCTCAAGAGATGCTCCTGTCTCTGCAGACCTCCCTTCTTGTCTTAGGCACACTGGCTGGCTTTAGTTCTGGAGATCCGAACTCGAGTACTCGTTACCTGTGCAATAAGTGCGTTATATCCACTTGTGCCATCTCCCTAGCCCTCAAAAGATCATTTTAAAAATTTGATTCAACTCTTACGTTATTTATTTATTTATTTATTTATTTATTTATTTATTTATTTGACAGAGAGAGAGGGAAAGAAAGAGAGAGAGAATGGGCATACCAAGGCTTCCAGCCAAAGCAAACAAACTCCAGACACATGCGCCCTCTTGTGCATCTGGCTAACATGGGTTCTGGGGAATTGAACCTGGGTCCTTTAGCTTTTCAGGCAAATGCCTTAACTGCTAAGCCATCCCTCCAGCCCTCAAAAGATTATTTTTAATCCATGCATTGGAATATTATTCAGTCTTTAGAAGGGATGGAGTTCTGGGCTCAGTGGTGGAGCTGTCTAGCATGTGTGCAAGGACTCTAATTTCTCTTTCCAGCAGTGGGGAGAAAAAAAACCAGTAGTCACACAAGATTACATGTTGTATGACTCAACTTCTTTGAAATATCCAGAATAGGCAAATTCATAAGGACAGGGTCAAGGTTGATAGTTGCCCAGGGCAAGGGTGGAGGGACTGACTTTGGAAAGGGTGAAAACATTTATACTTAAATTATGGTGATGGTTGCACAGCTCTGTAGTATACTAAAAACCAGTGAGTTGTGCACTTTGGATGGGTAACTTCATGGTATGTAAATTATATTGCAGTTAAGCAGGTTGAAGAGTGAAGGCTTGGGTCTAAGGATGTAGTTCAGTCAATGTGTTTACACAGCCTGTGTGAGGTCCCAGGTTCCATCCACAGCATTACAAGAAAAAAAAAAAATCTAAAAGAAAATAAATAAGAGCTGGGTGTGGTGGCACACGCTTTTAATCCCAGCATTCAGGAGGCAGAGGTAGGAGGATCGCTGTGAGTTCGAGGCCAACCTGAGACTACATAGTGAATTCCAGGTCAGCCTGGGCTAGAGCAGGACCCTACCTTGAAAAACCAAAAAAAAAAAAAAAAAAAAAAGGTTTCTCTTCAGACAGGCCCAGCCCAACCACCTCCATTCTTTTGTTCTTGAAGAACTCAGCAAGCTTTCTTGGTTTTTTTGTGTGTGTTTTTTTTTCAACCCTGTGAACTTTTTCAGAACTGTGGTCTCACCAGACCCAGGGAGCAGGAACAGGCCTGCTCATTGCCTGCTGAAGCTGGAAAGAGTCCCTCAGCTGAACAAGGCAGTCCAAGAAAATGAGGGAGAATGAAATCCCGAATTATCATGTAGGCTTTTCCTCTCACCATGCCTGGCACTTCCTTGTAGGGCCCATGTCTTCCCATTTTGTCAGTGGGCACACCCAGTCAGGGTTCCGCCCAAACCAAATAGCTCAGGTTCAACAGGGAGGCCAAACAAATAGGCTTTTGGCAAGAAGTGTTCCTTTAACTTCCTTCATTGACACATGTCCATGTTTGGAGACTCAGCTGGACTTGCTCAGCATGAGATGAATCTCAGAAGGAACTTGGGGCTGTCGGAGGCACCTCCACTGGCCAAGGCAGAGGCTGTTTCTGGCCCTTACTCCAGTCACAGTGAAATTTTTAAAAAATTATTTTACTTGAGATACCATTTCCATATAGTAAAATGCACAGATTCCAAGTATAGTGTTTAAATGATTTTGTCGAGCTGGGAGGGTGTCACATACCTTTAATCCCAGCACTGAGAAGACAGGGGTAGGAGGATTGCCCTGGGTCCAAGGCCAGCCTGGCACTACATAGTGAATTCCAGGTCAGCCTGGGCTAGAGCAGACCCTACCTCGAAAAAACAAAATATAAAATAAAAATAAATGATCTTTGTCAAATGCATGCATTTGTATAGCTCATATTCTAAAATATAGAAAACATGTCTGTCATTATCCCAGAAGGTTCTTAAATAAGCCTTCCATTCCACCCAGGCACACTGGTGACCATTGTCTGGGTTTTCTTTTTTTTCTTTTTTTTTTTTTTTTTTTTTTTTTTTTTTTTTTCGAGGTAGGGTCTCACTCTAGTTCAGGCTGACCTGGAATTCACTATGTAGTCTCAGGGTGGCCTCAAACTCATGGTGATCCTCCTACCTCTGCCTCCCAAGTGCTGAGATTAAAGGTGTGCGCCACCACACCCGGCTCATTGTCTTGATTTTCATCATGACACACATATATTTATGTGTGTTTGTGTGTGTGTGTGTGTGTGTGTGTGCTGGAGATTGAACATACAGCCACTGAGCTATACCCACAGCCCTTTCAACACCTTTGTTTTGTCACCTCTAGAATGTCACATGAATAGGATCACACACAGCATGCTCTTGTGTCTGTCTTATGGCTTAGGGGGGTTTGTGAGGCTCATCCAGGCTCTTATATATATGTACTTGTTCCTTGTCATGAGTGGTGGTGCATTATTTCAGTATGCTCCACTATTTTATTTCCCTACTGATTGTCACCTAGGCTGTTTCCAGTTTGGGGCTTCGATAACCAGTCCTGGACATGTGTTTTTATTTCTCTTGGATGGATCAGATGTTACTGTATGCTTAACTTTATAAGAAGCCACCAAGACAATTTGGGCATGATGGTACACACCTGAAAGCCCAGCTATCTGGGAGTCTGAGGCAGGTGGATTTCTTGAGCCCAGGAGTTCATGGCTAGTCTAGGTAATATAGTAAGACCTTGCATCAAAAATACAAATTAATAAATGAAAATTTTTAGGGCTGGAGAGATGGCTTAGTGGTTAAGGTGCTTGCCTGCAAAGCCAAAGGACTTGGTTTGATTCCCCAGGACCCACGTAAGCCAGATGCACAAGGGGGCATGCATCTAGAGTTTGTTTGCAGTGGCTAGAAGCCCTGGTGCACCCATTCTCTTGCTCTTTCACTTTCTCTCTCTCTCTCTCTCTTTCCCTCTCTCAAATAAATACATTTAAAGAAATAAAAAATATTTTTTAAAAATTTTAAAGGAAGGGCTGGAGAGATGGCACAGCAGTTAAGGTGCTTGCCTGCAAAGCCTAAAGACCTAGGTTCAATTCTCCAGTACCCATGTAAAGCCAGATGCACAAAGTGTACATGCATCAGGAGTCTGTTTGCAGTGGTTAGAAGCCCCAGTGCATCCATTCTGTCTGCCTCTCTTCTCTCTATCTCTTTCTGTTTGCAAATAAATAAAAATATTTTTAATATTCTATTTATTTGAGAGAGAGAGAGAGAGAGGCAGATAGAGAGAAAGAGAGAATGGGTGCACCAGGGCCTCTAGCCACTGCAAACAAACTCCAGACCTATGCACCCCCTTGTGCATCTGGCTTACGTGGGTCCTGGGGAATTGAACCAGGGTCCTTGGTCTTCACAGGCAAATGCCTTAACCACTAAGCCATTTCCCCAGCCCTAAAAATATTTTTAAAAATTAATTAATTAAACCGGGCATGTTGGCTCATACCTATAATCCCAGCACTTAAGAGGCTGAATTAAAAGGACTCTCACTGTGAGTTCAAGGTCAGTCTAGGATGGAATAAGACCATGATTTCAAAAACAAGGGCTAAGAATGGAAGAGCCAAAGGAAAAGTATGACTCCTTACAATGCAAATGCCAAGACAGAAATTGGCTTTGATATCCATGACCTTGCAGTGCCTAGCAATACCTTCGCAAGACCCTCATAATAGAGAAAAAGATGATGACATCAGATTAAAAGAGAGACTAATGGAGAGAGGGAGGGGATATGATGGAGATTGGAGTTCTAAAGTGGAATGGGGGGGAGGGGAGGGAAATATCAGGTGGTTTTTGTATGTAAGTATAGAAGTCGTCAATTAAAAAAATAAATAAAAAACAAGGGCTGGAGGGATGGCTTAGCAGTTAAGGTGCTTGCCTGCAAAGCCAAAGGACTCAGGTACAATTCCCCAGGACCCAAATAAGCCAGAGGCATAAGGTGGTGCATGCATCTGGAGTTTGTTTGCAGCTGCTGGAGGCCCTGGCATGCCCATTCTCTTTCTCCCTCTCTCTGTGTCTCTCTCTTTCTGCCTCTTTCCCTATGTCAAATAAATAAAAATAATTTTTTTAATTTTTAAGGCTGGGAATGTAGCTCAGTTAGTAGAATGCTTGCCTAGTATGCATGAAGCCCTGGGTCCTATCCCCAGCACAGCATAAAACTGGGTGTGATGGCTCACACTTGAGAGGTGAAGGCAGGAGAAGCAAAAGTTCACAGTCATCCTGTGCCACCAAGTAAGTTCAAGGTCAATTTGGGCTACATGGGACAAACCAACCAAAACAGACCTAGTGGTAATCCCAGCTACCTGGAAGATGGAAGCAAGAGGATCCTAATTCAAGGCCAGGGTTATACAGCCCATTCAAGGCCAGCCTAGGTAACTTAGACATTTTCAGAAAGAAAGAAAAAAAAAAACCCGTCAGGCATGGTGATGCACGACTTTAGCCCCAGCACTCAGGAGGCTGAGGTAAGAGGATGGCCATAAGTTCAAGGTTAGCCTGGGCCTACAGAGTGAGTTCCAGGTCAGCCTGGGCTAGAGTGAGACCTGACCTCAAAAACATCAAAAAGGGCCGTGTGTAGTAGCACACACCTTTAATCCTAGTGCTTGGGAGGCAGAGGTAGGAAGATCACTGTGAGTTCAAGGCCACCCTGAAACTACGTAGTGATTTCCAGGTTAGCTCAGGCTGGAGTAAAACCCTACATCGAAATACAAAAAAACAAAAACAAACATCAAAAAGGGAGCTGGAGAGATGGCTCAGTTAAGGCACTTGCTTGCAAAACCTAATGACCAGGGTTCAGTTCCCCAGTACCCACATAAAGCCAGATGCACAAAGTGGTGCATGCATCTGGAGTTTGTTTGTAGCAGATGGAGTCCCTGGCATACCCATTCTCTCTTTCTCTTTCTTTCCCTCTCCTCTCCTCTTCTCTTCTATTCTATTCTCTTCTCTTCTCTCCTCTCTTCTCCTCTCCTCTCCTCTTCTTTCTCTCTCTGCTTATAAATAAATAAAAATACATTTTAAAAAAAAACATCAAAAAGGAAAAAAGTGGAGGGGGGGGAGCTAGGGATGTAGGCCAGTCATGGAGCACCTGGCTAGCTATGAGAGGACTTGAGTTCCATCCTCAATTTTGGAGCAGGGAAGAAAGGGAAAAATAAAAAATAAAAAAAAGTGTGTGCTGCCCATCTTCCAGCATGGCTGTCACATTTTATACTCTCATTAGCATTGAGGAGAGGTTTTTTGTTGTTGTTGTGGTGGTGGTTTTTTTTGTTTTGTTTTGTTTTTCTTTTTTTTTGTTTCTCGAGGTAGGGTCTCGCTCTTAGCCCAGGCTGACCTGGAATTCACTCTGTAGTCTCAGGGTGGCCTTGAACACACAGTGATCCTCCTACCTCTGCCTCCCGAGTGCTGGAATTAAAGGCGTGCAGCACCACGCCTGGCAAGGAGAGCTCTGTTTGCTCCACGTCCTCCCCAGCCAATGTATTGTCAGGGTTTTTAATGTTAACCATTGCCATTCTCCTGGGTGAATGCTGGTGTTCCGTTGTGGTTAATGTGCATCTGCCTGATGTGAGCTGGGGAGTTTTCAGAGAGGCAACAAGAATCCTCTGCCCAGGTAAGCCATGTGACCCCACCCCAACCCCCGCCTTAGTGCCACCTCTGGCAAGCTGTACCTAGACCCAGAAAGACTGACAGGTGGTGGGCATCAGTTGGGACACGCTTTTCAGACTTGTCTGGAGGGACGGAGTTTGCTCTCTGGGTGGCCTCTTTAGGTGCTCCTCCGGGTTGGACAGGCTGGCAGGAAGAACTAAAGAGAGAACCCACCAAAGCCATGAGGTGAAGCCAGAGCACCCACAGTCCCAGGAAGGAGGAGAGAGGTGTGGGCAAACACTGAAAGTGTCAGACAATGGTAGATTCAGCCTGTGGGCTGTGACTGTCAGTTTTCTGCTCTGTTCTGCTGTTCCCTGCATCATGTGGACTGCTTCACTGTCTCCTGCCAGCTCTCACTGACCTCAGCTGCTGACCTTCCCTGACTTGCATGGTTCCTGTGGAGTCTGACGCATCAGAAGTCCCACCAGCTTTGACCCAGTGTCCACCTTCACTCCGCCTCCTCTGCAAGCCTCTCCACCATAGTTCCATGCCCAGCCCTAGCACACGAGAGGGGGCTGTAGAGAGTGTTGCAGGACGCTGGCTTTTGCTGAGCTGTGGAGGTTCACAGGAAGAGTACTGGGCTTGGAGCTCCCTTCAGAGAGCATGGGACCTACATCTTGAGCAGGAGTCCCTGAACAGACATCTATATTTTATTTTTATTTATTTATTTGAGAGAGAGATACAGAAATAGGCAGGTAGAGAGAGAGAGAGAGAGAGAATGGACACGCGCCAGGGCCTCCAGCCACTGCAAACGAACTCCAGATGCATGTGGCCCCTTGTGCATGTGGCTTACGTGGGTCCTAGAGAATCAAGCCTCGAACCGGGGTCCTTAGGCTTCACAAGCAAGCATTTAATCGCTAAGCCATCTCTCCAGCCCTGAACAGACTTCTAGAGGTAGGGGAGCCCAGGAGGAAATTGCCACCATTGCCCCAGAGGGAAACATAAGAGAGCAGCAGCTGAGGTGGCACAGTGGACTCTCCAGCATGGAGCAACATGCCAGCAGCTCCCGGAGGACTGGCAGCTGTGGCTGGCTGTAGCTGCATGGGGAGAAGATGAGCCCCACAGGCTGGCTGTGGTGGGCATTTGACTCACAAGTAGCAAGCAGAGTACCAAGTTGCCTAAAGAAGGACCTAAAGGGGGTGAGGAGATGGCTCCGCAGTAAAAGGTACTTGCAGCCGGGCGTGGTGGCGCACGCCTTTAATCCCAGCACTCGGGAAGCAGAGGTCGGAGGATCGCTGAGAGTTCGAGGCCACCCTGAGACTACATAGTGAATTCCAGGTCAGCCTGGACCAGAGTGAAACCCTACCTCGAAAAACCAAAAAAAAAGGTACTTGCTTACAAAGCCAGATGTCTCAGGGTCAATTTCATAGCACCCACATAAAACTGACACAAAGTGGCACATGCATCGCATTCATTTGTAGCGAGACCCTGGCACATCTATACATACACATGCAAATAAATAAATAATTTTTTTTTAAAAAAAAGACCTGGGATTGGAGAGAGGACTCAGAAGTTAAGGCACTTGCTTGCAAAGCCTGATGGCTCGGGTTTGATTCCCCAATACTCATGTAAAGCCAGATGCACAAAGTGGCACATGCATCTGGAATTCATTTACAGTGGCAGGAGGCCCTTGTGCATCCATACTTGTTCTCTCTTTCTGTCTGCCTCTTTCTCAAATAAATTAAAATATTTAAAAATAAAAACCACTAGAAGGACCAGGAGGCCAGCAGGTTCGGGGTGAATAAGGAGACAGTAGGGAAAAGGTGGGAATGACAGAGGGAGGCATAGGCTGCCCAGGTCCTGTGAGGCTCCCTGCATGCATATGTTCCCCATGAGGATGGGGCACCTTCCCTTTGCACCCACCTGATTGTCACAAAGAGCTGCAGCACGGTGCCTTTGCCCCTCAGAACCCATGCTGGGGCTCATGGGTGCTGCTATCTGACTGCCTAAATGCTGTGGTCCCAGAGCTTCACACAGTGGCATCCATTAGGACAGTCTTCTGAGCCAGCCTCTGTCACACCAGATGTCTCATGGACATGTGAATATGCCACAGTGTGTGTCACCATTTCAGTGTTCAGGAAAATTTGCAGTTTCTAGTTTGGGACTGAATAGGGTTTTAGGAATATTTTTTTTAAGATTTATTTTTATTTATTTATTTATTAGAGACAGGGAGAAAGGAAGAGAGAGACACAGAGAGAAAGTGAGACTGGGCGTGCCAGGGCCTCCATCCACCACAAATGAACTCCAGACGCATGCGCCACCATGTGCATCTGGCTTACGTGGGACCTGGAGAATCTAACCGGGATCCTCAGGTTTTGCAGGCATGCGCCTTAACTGCTAAGCCATCTCTCCAGCCCTTAGGAATATTTTTGCACAGGCCTTTGGGTGGACATAGGTATTCATTTCCATTGAGTATTTTCTTTGGAGTAGAATTGTGGGGTCACAAGTAGGGTGTTGTTTAGTTTTTGTGATTACTGCCAGTTTCTCAAGTGTTTGTATGTAAGAAGTTTTGTTGATGTAGAAACTAAAGAAGCTGAGGTGCACACAGGGTCACTGGTCAGGACTGAAGCCAAGCACACCCCAGTGATATTAGTGGGTCAATCCAAGAAATGCCAGCCCATTTTATAGGAGTCCCAGTGTTATCAGAAGAAAACCTAAATATTTCTCTTTTTTCCCTCTTTCTTTCCTTTCTTTCTTTCTTTCTTTCTTTCTTTTTTTTTTCTTTTCTTTTTTTTTTTTTTTTTTTTGAGGTAGGGTCTTGCTCTAGCTCAGGCTGACCTGGAATTTATTCTGTATTCTCAGGGTGACTTTGAATTCACAGCAATCCTCCTACCTCAGCCTCCTGAGTGCTGGGATTAAAGGCTTGTGCCACCATGCCAGGCCCTAAATATTTCTTGCTCTCAGTTGATTCTGTCCAGGGTGTGGTGGCGCATGCTTTTAAACCAAGCACTGCACTGGGGAGGCAGAGGTAGGGGGATCACTGTGAGTTCAATGCCAGCCTGGGATCACACAGTGAGTTCTGAGTCAGTCTGGGCTAGAGTGAGACTCTATCTTGAAAAAAACCAATATATATATATCTTTGATTCTAGTACCAGGAATAATAGCACTCACCTATGACCCCAGCCTTCAGGAGGCAGAAGCAGGACGATTGTGAATTTGAGGCCAGCCTGGTTTACCTGACAGCATCCTGTCTCAGAAAGCTCAGTAGGCGAACACTTGCCTGACATGTGTGGGGCCCTGGGTTCAATCCCTACCACTGGGGGTGGGAAAGTCACTGCTTTTGGAGGAAAAAAACTGTAAGAACACCTGGAAATGTGGGTTGTATGATGATGGTTGCTAGACTGCTGTTCATGAACTTGAGAGCCACTCTTCTGACTTCACCTAAGCCTGCTGGAGTTTGATAGGTCATGCGCTCTCTCTCTTTTCTCTCTGTCTCTCTCCATGAGTATATGTGTGTGTGTGATATGCATGGCGTGTTTGTGTCTGCATATTTATATCTGTGTGGGCACACGTGCATGTCCAGGTGCACATGAAACACATGCATGTGGAGGCCAGAGGTCAATGTTGACTGTCTTCCTCAATTGCTCCCCACTTTCTTTTTTATATATTTTATTATTTATTTATTTATTTATTTATTTATTTGAGAGAGAAAGAAAATGGGCATGCCAGGGCCTCCAAGGAACTCCAGATGCGTGAGCCACCTTGTGCATCTGGCTTACGTGGTTCCTGGAGGTTGGAACCTGGGTCCTTTGGCTTTGCGGGCAAGCGCCTTAAGCATTAAGCCATCTCCCTAGCCCTCCACCTTCTTGTAAAATAATTAAGAATTTTTTTTTTATTTTTAGTTATTTATTTGAGAGCAACAGACAAAGAAAGAGGGAAAGAGAGAGAGAGAATGCAGGGCCTCCAGCCACTGCAAACAAATTCCAGATGCATGCGCCACCTTGTGTATCTGGCTTACGTGGGTCCTGAGGAATTGAGCCTTGAACCAGGGTCCTTAGGCTTCTCAGGCAAGTGCTTAATCACTAAGCCATCTCTCCAGCCATCCTCCTTCTTTTTAGAACAGGGTCTGTCACTGAACCTGGAGCTCATGGATTTGGTTAGACTAACTAGCCAGTAAACCTCAGGAATCCTCTTGCCTCTGCCTTCCCAGCCCTGGGATCATGGGTGCCCACCACCAGGCCCGACTTTCACATGGGTGCTGGAGATCCAAATTCAGGTCCTCGTGCTTGTGCAGCAAGCACTTGACCCACTGGGCTGCCTCCTCAGTCCTCCCCGTCCTCTATATATGCACGTACATGTATATATACACTGCCTAGTTAGGCTCAGGTACTCTGTTATACCCTGACAAGCAGACAGAGATAGGAAATGAAACCAGGAGGGCTGGAAGTAAGGGCAAGCAGAGGAAGAGGTAGAGGAGATAGAGGGGTTTCTATTGAGGATGTGTGACAGTCCTGCGTGGTCATGAGGGAGCACCACAAAGGCTATCAGAATATCGGACACCAAGGAGCACTGTGTGGTGGCAGTAGGGCCGTCAGGATGATGTCAGTGTCCAGAGGGTGAGCGTGGGTCCCCACACCAGAGAATACCAGGACGCCCAGCTGGGCTCCAGCACATTCTGCAGGCTCAGAAGGTCCCCGTCTCATGTAGGCAGAACCTAAGTTAGCTACAGAATTGCTGTGAGAGAGAGAGAGAGAGAGCAAGGTGCGACTCCAATGCCAGGACCTACAGGTTGGAACCAGGAGATCCTGGCTATGGGAAGGGATGGAGCAATGCTGAGTCACGGTCAGGCTTGGTGTGGGGGAGGAAATGCTGGCAGGAGGTGCTGGTGTGGCCCAGCCCATCCTTAGCTTGCAGTTACTGACCACCGCATCTCTATTCCTTCAGCCAGCCAGGGATGATCCAACACGGAAATAAACTCCCGCAGTGAGTCTCAGGAGATATTAGTTTATAAAGGGAAACTAATGGTATTCTTACTCATGTGTAGAGTGGCAGACGTGGTGCCCAGAAAAGGCATTGATTGTGCTTAACCTCCCCGGGGATCAGCTTGCTTGGTCACTGAATAGTCTGGGAGATGTCTGGGAAATTGCTGAGTCAGGATCCCATCACTTGCTACTGAGGACAACACTGTGGGGAACATAGTGATTTGGTTTGGATGTAAAATGGTCCCCACAGGCTCATGTGTTTGAACACTCGATCCCCAGCTGATGTTCCATTTTGGGAGGCTGTGGAACCTTCTCCAGGAGGTAGAGTTTAGCTACAAAAAGTGGATTTCTTGCCGGGCAGGGCGGCGCACGCCTTAAATCCCAGCACTCGGGAGGCAGAGGTAGGAGGACCACCATGAGTTCAAGGCCACCCTGAGACTACATAGTTAATTCCAGGTTGGCCTGGACCAGAGTGAGACCCTACCTCGAAAACCAAAACAAAACAAAACAAAAAAAGTGGATTTAAAAAAAAATTTTGTTTACTTTTGTTTATTTATTATTTGAGAGCGACAGACAAAGAAAGAGGCAGAGAGAGAGAATGGGCTCACCAGGGCCTCCAGCCACTGCAGACGAACTCCAAATGCATGCGCCACCTTGTGCATCTGGCTTACGTGGATACTGGGGAATCAAGCCTTGAACCGGATCTTTAGGCTTCACAGGCAAGCGTTTAACAGCTAAACCATCTCTCCAGCCCCCAAAATGTGGATTTGTGAGGGAATAGGCCTTGAGGTTTATAACCTGCCCCACCTCCTGTTCTCATTTTCTCTTTCCCTCTTTCTTTCTGTCTTAGTCCACCCAGATGTAAGCAAGCACTGACCCCTTGTCATGGCTGTGAGTTCCTCCTGCCACCGTGCCTTCCTCCCTTGAGTTCTTGTCTGGTCGCAGTGATGAGAAAAGTAATCCACGCGGAGTCTTTAGTGATTCTTCAAAGCCCGCTCCTGGTTCTTCCTGGGCCTAAAACTTCCTGTCCAGCTCTTGGGTCTTAAGGCCTTCTACCTAAAAGTGTGGGCCCAGGATTCAAGGGCCTGTTAGAAACACAGAGGCCAGCTGGGTATAGTGGTGCACACCTTTAATTCCACTTGGGAGGCTGAGGTAGGAGAATCACTGTGAGTTTGAGACCACCCTGAGACTAATTCCAGATCAGCCTTGGAGACAGAAAGACCTGACCTCTAAACTTTTAAAAATTTATTTATTTATTAGAGAGGGGGTGCAGATAGAGAGAATGAGCATGCCAGGGCCCCCAGCCACTGCAAAGAAACTTCATACACATGTGCCACCTTGTGCATCTGGCACACATGGGTACTGGGGAATTGAACCTGAGTCCTCAGGCTTCACAGGCAAGTAAGTGCCTTAACCGCTAAGCCATTTCTCCAGCCCCAAGACCCTACCTCTAAACTCTGCATAGTTGGAACAGGCATTCAGACAAGACTCTTGGGTGATTCTTTTTTTTTTTTTTTTGTTTTCGAGGTAGGGTCTCACTCTAGCTCAGGCTGACCTGGAATTCACATTGTAGTCTCAGGGTGGCCTCGAACTCACTGTGATCCTCCTACCTCTGCCTCCCGAGTGCTGGGATTAAAGGAGTGCACCACCACGCCCGGCCTCTGGGTGATTCTTGTGCACTGTTTAAATGTTAGAAGTTCCGTCCAGGGGATCCTGCAGAACTGTAACAGTGCAGAACTGTGTCCGGAGAAGTGTCCCTGCCTGATGTGATGCCTCAGATGGAGCAGTCAGACTCCAGGTGGCTTGAAGACTGTAGGCCATCACTCTGGTGTCCTCATGGGGCTTTTGTACAGCAAGCCTCCTAGGAGCCCTGTGGCATCTCTCTGGGTCCTCACTGCTGCCCTGCTGTGGATAAGAGCTTGGGAAGTGGCTGGATCCAGGTACTACAAACAAGTCTCCTTGATTCCCCCAGCACCGTGTAAGCATATGTGGTCAGCTCGGCAGTCAGCTCCTGGACACACTTGCTGACCAAGATGACTCTCCAGGTGTATCACCATCCATTTCAGATCAGTTTAGGCCATGTGGAGACAGCAAGGCTCTCAGCGTGCACTTAATACACACTGCACAGACAGTACAGTTTAACAACCAGGCCAGCCTGTGGTCTGAACTCTCAGTTTGATGCGATGCCGGCAGATATAACATCGAGGACTTCAGTCACCCAGGTGCCAATTTTACCTTGTACAGATCTTGCAATAGCAGGAGTTGGTAGGAACAGACAGGCACATCCATGGATCACCTTTATGCCGGCTCTGTGCTCTGCCTCTTGGATTCTTCCAGAATCTCCAGTCTATAGTCAAAGCAGAGGGTCCAGGCTAACACTAATACCATGGGGAGGATGTCCCTCAAGGGGGCACTCACCTATTAACCACACGTCCAGAGGGTCCCTGTACAGGTGCCAGCTGTGGGTCCTTGCCATTTCCCAGGGTCGTTGGCCACCGACGTCCTGGCAGCGGGTGAGTGCGACAATGGGCAATTAACACCCGGGAGACCATCTGATGGACAGCACTAGGTTATTCAAAAGGGGAGTGGGTTTATAAACACTTGGGGAAGGTTGAGATGGCACATACAGACTATATGGTGATCGGATGCATAGTTTATGGGTTGCTATCTAATTGGTTGTAAGGGAGATAGTGGCGAAGAGAGAGAGAGGAGGAGGAAGACAGAGATGGGCACACCAGCAGCCTCTCAGCTGCTGAGAACGAAATCCAGATGCATTTGCCCCCTTGTGGTCAAGTGCGGCATTGCGCCCTTGCATCACTGCATCTGGATAAACATGGGACCTGGAGATTGGAACTGCTGGAGATTGGAACCAGTGTTTTTAGGCTTAGGAGGCAGGCGCCTTAACTGCTAAGCCATCTCTCCAGCCCAGCTTCTCTATTTTTAAGAGCCTTTTCCCTTTTAGCTACTTATGTCATCTGTGGAGTGAGCCACAGAACCTGTAGGAATACCCTGTTTGCCTTCAGTCTTTACTCAAAAGTTCTAGTGTGTACTCTGCTGTATGTGTGGCAGCTGGTGGAGAGGAACTTTCTTCTCCTCCACCCCCACACACCACTCTGGACCCATGATTTTTCAAACAACATCAACATGTTAAAAAGCATTCATGTCACCAGGAATATCTATGTGTACCCCAGAGGAGGGAGGGCTCTCAGGCCACAGGGTCACTCTAGCTGATCATTGACAATTACTAACCTCTCAAAAATAATGCATTTGCCATTTACTTCCATTTCCATAAAGGTCTGGACTGTAGTCCTTTGCCAACACTTAATTGACCAGCACAGAGCAGCCAGCCACGTTGCCAGGATCCCGGGGAGTTTCAGTCCTTTATGTCTACTCTCTTACTCCAGGCTGATGCTGCCTGAGTTGCCACTCATTACTCACTCAACCAGCAATCATGGAACCCCTGCAATCCATGCGAAACTCCAAGGTCCTTGAGCTTAGCCTAGCAGACCACATCCGCTTCCTTCCCACTCCCACAGCACCACATTCCACACATACAACTTTCTTTCATCTTTGTTATTGAGGTAGGGGACCTGCCTCAATGATGAATCATAACTGTTTCTTTCTAAATATTTTTATTTATTTATTTGCAATCAGAGAGAGGTAGAGAGAAAAGATGTAGCGACCCTTCCCAACCAGCAGGAAAGAAACAGCCACAAACGAAGATCCTTCTTGTGTCACACTTTTATTGGAGAGCACTTGGTTAACAGATGAGCTGATGGCGGAGGGCGGGGGCCCAAATCTGCAGCTGCTTTTATAGAGTGTACTGCTACAAGGCGTTTACTGATTGGTTGCGACCAGCTTGCCATCACCAGGTGCCACGGGATAGGCTTGGGACAGGTTGCGTCAAGCGCATGCGCATACCTTAGACACGGTTGGCGCCAAGGCACTGTCTAATATGGAGGAGCCAGCGCCATCTTGTAATGGCGACTGCTTACGGCTCCCTGCAGTTCCCCCTTCTTGTTTAAACGCAACAGGCGAGGGTAGAGGTCTGATCTCTGATGCTCGAGAGGACATTGTGATGACCCCAGACCTAGTGGCCAGCCAGGCTGGTGTCACACCCGTCTAGTACCTTTTCTCAGAGATGGGATTACAGTACCAACCCATATGCAATCAGACATGCCCTCCATGAAGCTGCTAAGAGCTCGCCCCACGTGCAGTACTTTGTCTCGCATCCTGAGCGTGATGAGTGCTGTGCTCCCAACACCTATCCTCTGCCCATCCTTGTGCAATGGGCACTTCAAGCCCTAAGGGTGCAAGGGCCAGGGGAAACTAGGTGCTCTTTAGGGCCGACAGCCAAATCTGGGGGGAGGACCCACACTCCAATGCAGCTAGTGCCTGAGAGATGACCACCTTGTCCCGCCACATTTTGTAAGTCAACCATAGGCAGAGCAGACATCCTCCTATACAGCAGGCAGCAAACAGTCCCACTCCAACCCATTCCTTAAAAAAATTAAAAGCAGAGGAGATCCAGGAAGTAAGGCCTGTGCAAGACTAAGATCCACTCTGCGTGAATTAATAGCAATAAGCAGAAAAGGGGGTGCACACAAACCGGGGCAGGGGAATGTCTGATTCAAGCATAATGACACAAGGATGACCCAGAGTGAAATCTCTCCCCGAGATATTCAGGAGGCTCCAGTCCGCTGAGAAATCCCCTCCGCTTCCTCCTTCTTTTTTTGACGTTGAGGTCTCATGCCCTGACACAATTTGTCCCCCCAACAGCAAAACCAATGGAGACACATCCGTACAGGAACCATTGACCCCATATAGCACCCACTTTGAAAATGGATTAATTCTGGAATCTTGAAGAAAGAGTCCCTCTGACCATGCCCCTGACCTAGGCGGGGGACCCCTCATAGCTGGTGATATGGTGAAGAGATGATTTGCATCAGCCCAGGTGACCGAAGTGCTCTGGCACTCTGACCATGGCCAGAGTTCCCCTTCAAACCAGGCAAAACTCTGCTGACAAAGTCTTATACAAGAGTCATCAGTCTGATTCCACTGCAAAGTAAAACAAAGAGTTCCTTTTTCAACAAAGGAGCGGGACTCCCCCATGGGGACCACCTGTTGGTCCTCCTGAAGGGAAGGGAGGCCTAGTTCCTTATTCGTGGTGAAGAAACGTGGAAACACAGACGCTTGATGAGGAACTGGCATCGGCTTCAAGAAGGCTGACAAAATTGCTCTGCTTTATTGAGTGTCAAGATCTGGATGACCATCCGGTTTCCACGAATCATTATGAATCTCCAAACTTTCTCCTGAGGAAGGATGGACTGTTCTCACCAACCGGCTTGGAACCCAGTGGAGCAACTCCTGGTCCTGTGGAAAAACACAAACAGCTCCCCTGGATCTTAACAAGATCCGGTCCTTTCCATTTGTTATCTAGGACATCTTTCCACATCACTACTTTTCTGGGTGCCTGGGCCACATTTGACTGTGCCTGTCAGCTGCAGACTTATCATTATTGTCCAAAATTAAAAATTAAGGGTGAAGAGGGCTAAGGAAACCCTCTCCCTATGGGTTGCATCTTCTGCTATCCCCTCTTTTGTTTAAATAAGATGGCTTTAATACTCTTATTGGCTCTCTTCACAATGCCTTGGCCTTGTGGGTTATAAGGCAGGCCAGTGGTGTGGGCAACTTGCATCTGCGCACAAAAGGCCCGAAAACCAGTAGATGTATATGCCGGGCCATTATCAGTTTTTAGATGGATGGCTTTCCCACACTGTCCAGGCTTCCAGGCAGTGGGTTTTACATGAGAAGCCTTTTCATCCGCCAACGGCGAGGCGTAAGATAACTCCCGAGCAAGTATCCACTGAGACATGTAAATATTTCAACCTTCCAAACTCAGGAGATGAGTTACATCCATTTGCCAAAGATCACCAGGACGGAGGCCTCGGGATTAACACCTACATGGGGAGGGCAGAAAAGTAGTCTCAGCCTGACTTTGAACAATGATCCTCTCATCTCTGCCTCCTGAGGGCTAAGATTAAAGGTGTGTGCCATCACGCCTGGCTGTTTAGCAATTTTAAGGCACTCAAAACCCTTGATAGACATTTTAACCTCACATTTGAAATTTTTTTGCTTCTAGCTGCAAGTTAAGAACCTGACAAAGCTACCTCAACCCAGTGAATCTCCATCTCTGGCTTTGAGACCCAACAATCATTTTAAAAATTCTAGAGGCTGGTGCTATATCTTAATGACAATGCACTTGCCTACCATTTATCCTTCAAAGTCCTGGGTGTAATCCCTAGCCCAGTATAAAAAAACAAACAGAACTCCTCTTATGAGGACTTAACATTACAATGTTAATTTCTAAATTTAATAGCCTGTATTTTTTCCCCTTTCCCAAAATATTTCTGTATAAACAATGGTTATACTCCTAAGATTTCTGGATATACATTTATCCCTAACAAAATCAAAACAGAAGTAATTTAACATCACATTTTGAAAATTATGACTTTAGGCATGAGCACATTTAAATAAAAAAGGAATAGAGTGCTCGCTTTAACAGCACATTTATAAAAAGAAAAGGAGCCTAGAGTGGTAGCTCATGCCTTTAATCCTAATACTTGGAAGCCTGAGGTAGAAAGATCACTGTGAGTTTGAGGCCAGTCTGGAAGACACAGTGAATTCCAGGTTAGCCTGGGCTAAAGTGACACCCTACCTCTAAAAACAAAGCAAAACAACAACAAAAAGTTTCAAGGTAGGGTCTCGCATTAGCCCAGGCTGACCTGGAATTCACTATTTAGTCTCAGGGTGGGTTTGAACTCACAGCGATCCTCCTGTCTCAGCCTCCCGAGTAGCTGGGACTACAGGCACGCGCCACCGCGTCCGGCCCTACCTCATTTTTGACCTTCTTTGTGATCTATGTATACAGAACTTTACTCATCCCCAGCAGAGGGCGCCGCGGCGACAACAAGTGTGCCTGCCAGCCCCCGCCCCTGCGGATCACCTCTGGTTGAACTTTTTTTTTTTTTTTTTAAATATCTCCTCCTCCTGTTGTGATTTAGATTCTGAACTACTCTCATCATCTGCCTCCAGCCACTGTTTACATGGGTACTGGAGAATTGAGCCTCGAATTAGGGTCCTTAGGCTCTACAGGCAAGTGTTTAACAATTAAGCCATCTCTTTATCTTTATGTTAATGGGAAGGCAGCGAAGGGTGGGATAATGGTGTGTAGGATATAGCCATACAGACTTGAAAAACAGGTTTTTTTACCTTTAGCAGGGCAATATGAATGTCTCCAGCTGTTTTTTTAATTTTTAAAAGTAAATACTTTGGGCCCCGCGGGACACTTAGTTAAGAGCATAGAGGGAGCGTCTAGAGGCAAAAGGGGCGGAGACTGCAGCAGTTCGCCTCATGGCCTCATGGCGGACCGCCCGCCCGTTCCTAAGATATTTTTAAAGCAAGTTGACAAAAGTGACCAAAAGTGACGCCTGGAGGTGCGGGCAAGGCGCAGCCAGTGAGGCTCGGGGCAGTGCTCGGGCCGGGGCTGGAGCCGTAGCTTAGGATGTCAGCGGAGCCTGATTGTTGTCTCTCCGCTTGAAGTGCGCAAGTTTTGTTTTGTGGACCAGTGGCTTGTGTTCCACGCCTGCGAGGAAAGTTAACCTCGGTTTGTATTTGATCATAGTTTACATTCACAGAAAGCTACATGGAGGAGCTGTCCTTCACCAAGGGTTTGAGCACATTTGCCTTAGGCAGTAGTTAGGGGCTGAAAAGAGCTGAAAAGATAGCTGCCTGGTGGCGGCTTGGGTGGCGGCCTTGGGAGAAAGGAGAGTTTTTTAAGGGCAAAAATGAACTTTTCCCTGGAAAAGCCTTTAAGGTTGGCAATTAAGGCAAGGAGGACTGAATTAATCCATGGGGCTAAAACGAAAGTTTTGTTCCAAGCGCCATGGAGGTTTTTTTGTTCAATAGTTTTTTTTTTTGTTTTTGTTTTTTTTTTAAGATGGTGCCCCCACTCCAATGAGGGGGCAGGACACTTTGAGAGTTCTCCAGGTTTGCCCACGTGGTGAGCCTCCTCTATGTTCATCCACGTGGTGAGTTTTCTTTTTAGGTCTACCCACGTGGTGAGTTTCTTTTTAAGGTTTGTCCACGTGGTGAGTCTCTACCCACGTGGTGAGTTTCGTTTTTAGGTCTGCCCACGTGGTGCTTCTAAGATGGCGCCCCTATTCAAATGGGGCAGGACAAAAATGGCGGCACCGCAGAAGCGGTCTGTCGGAAACCCAAAAATGAGAGGAAAGAGAAAAGAACAAGAGATGTTGAAGTTTGGGACGGAGTTTTTATTTAAATGAGGAGGCAAAACATTTAAAGTCTCCTCTAATGGAGGATACGATCCTCCGGGGCCTCTCTGCCCCTTCCGAGGGGGCGGGCATGAATGAGCCTCGCCTATCTCCTCAAGTTCTTCCTTTAGACTTTTTTCCTTTTTTTGTCTCTTTTGTTCTATTTTTTCTAACTGTTTCTTTTTAGGCCTATTATGTGATTCCCCACTTGTAAAACAAGCCCGGGGATGACTTACCAGCGCCTTCCTCTCCGTGTGTCAAGTTCTGGATCCTCTTCGGCCCTCCGCCGGGTGTCTTTGAAAGGTCCGGCGTCCCGGGTTTCGGCACCACTTTGCAGCGTCCCTCCCGACCAGCAGGAAAGAACGGCCACAAACGAAGATCCTTCTTGTATCACACTTTATTGGAGAGCCCTTGGTTAACAGGAAAGCTGATGGCGAAGGGGGCGGGGCCCAAATCTGCAGCTGCTTTTATAGAGTGTACTGCTACAAGGCGTTTACTGATTGGTTGCGACCAGCTTGCCATCACCAGGCGCCACGGGATAGGCTTGGGACAGGTTGCGTCAAGCGCATGCGCATACCTTAGACACGGTTGGCGCCAAGGCACTGCCTAATATGGAGGAGCCAGCGCCATCTTGTAATGGCGACTGCTTACGGCTCCCTGCAGTTCCCCCTTCTTGTTTAAACGCAACAGGCGAGGGTAGAGGTCTGATCTCTGATGCTCGAGAGGACATTGTGATGACCCCAGACCTAGTGGCCAGCCAGGCTGGTGTCACACCCGTCCAGTACCTTTCCTCAGAGATGGGATTACAGTACCAACCCATATGCAATCAGACATGCCCTCCATGAAGCTGCTAAGAGCTCGCCCCACGTGCAGTACTTTGTCTCGCATCCTGAGCGTGATGAGTGCTGTGCTCCCAACACCTATCCTCTGCCCATCCTTGTGCAATGGGCACTTCAAGCCCTAAGGGTGCAAGGGCCAGGGGAAACTAGGTGCTCTTTAGGGCCGACAGCCAAATCTGGGGGGAGGACCCACACTCCAATGCAGCTAGTGCCTGAGAGATGACCACCTTGTCCCGCCTGGCTTGGGCTCGCATTTTGTAAGTCAACCATAGGCAGAGCAGACATCCTCCTATACAGCAGGCAGCAAACAGTCCCACTCCAACCCATTCCTTAAAAAAAAATTAAAAGCAGAGGAGATCCAGGAAGTAAGGCCCTGTGCAAGACTAAGATCCACTCTCGTGGAATTAATAGCAATAAGCAGAAAAGGGGGGTGCACACAAACCGGGGCAGGGGGGAATGTCTGATTACGAGCATAATGTTCACAAGGATGACCCAGAGTGAAAACTCCCCCGAGATATTCAGGAGGCTCCAGTCCGCTGAGAAATCCCCCTCCGCTTCCTCCTTCTTTTTTGACGTTGAGGTCTCATGCCCTGACACATTGTTGCAAGCAATTTGTCCCCCCAACAGCAAAACCAATGGAGACACATCCGTACAGGAACCATTGACCCCATATAGCACCCACTTTGAAAATGGATTAATTCTGGAATCTTGAAGAAAGAGTCCCTCTGACCATGCCCCTGACCTAGGCGGGGGACCCCTCATAGCTGGTGATATGGTGAAGAGATGATTTGCATCAGCCCAGGTGACCGAAGTGCTCTGGCACTCTGACCATGGCCAGAGTTCCCCTTCAAACCAGGCAAAACTCTGCTGACGAAGTCTTATACAAGAGTCATCAGTCTGATTCCACTGCAAAGTAAAACAAAGAGTTCCTTTTTCAACAAAGGAGCGGGACTCCCCATGGGGACCACCTGTTGGTCCTCCTGAAGGGAAGGGAGGCCTAGTTCCTTATTCGTGGTGAAGAAACGTGGAAACACAGACGCTTGATGAGGAACTGGCATCGGCTTCAAGAAGGCTGACAAAATTGCTCTGCTTTATTGAGTGTCAAGATCTGGATGACCATCCGGTTTCCACGAATCATTATGAATCTCCAAACTTTCTCCTGAGGAAGGATGGACTGTTCTCACCAACCGGCTTGGAACCCAGTGGAGCAACTCCTGGTCCTGTGGAAAAACACAAACAGCTCCCCTGGATCTTAACAAGATCCGGTCCTTTCCATTTGTTATCTAGGACATCTTTCCACATCACTACTTTTCTGGGTGCCTGGGCCACATCTTGACTGTGCCTGTCAGCTGCAGACTTATCATTATTGTCCAAAATTAAAAAATTAAGGGTGAAGAGGGCTAAGGAAACCCTCTCCCTATGGGTTGCATCTTCTGCTATCCCCCTCTTTTGTTTAAATAAAATGGCTTTGATATTCTTATTGGCTCTCTCCACAATGCCTTGGCCTTGTGGGTTATAAGGCAGGCCAGTGGTGTGGGCAACTTGCATCTGCGCACAAAAGGCCCGAAAACCAGTAGATGTATATGCCGGGCCATTATCAGTTTTTAGATGGCTTTCCCCACACTGTCCAGGCTTCCAGGCAGTGGGTTTTTACATGAGAAGCCTTTTCATCCGCCAACGGCGAGGCGAAGATAACTCCCGAGCAAGTATCCACTGAGACATGTAAATATTTCAACCTTCCAAACTCAGGGAGATGAGTTACATCCATTTGCCAAAGATCACCAGGACGGAGGCCTCGGGGATTAACACCTACATGAGGGGAGGGCAGAAAAGTAGTCTCAGCCTGACTTTGAACAATGATCCTCTCATCTCTGCCTCCTGAGGGCTAAGATTAAAGGTGTGTGCCATCACGCCTGGCTGTTTAGCAATTTTAAGGCACTCAAAACCCTTGATAGACATTTTAACCTCACATTTGAAATTTTTTTGCTTCTAGCTGCAAGTTAAGAACCTGACAAAGCTACCTCAACCCAGTGAATCTCCATCTCTGGCTTTGAGACCCAACAATCATTTTAAAAATTCTAGAGGCTGGTGCTATATCTTAATGACAATGCACTTGCCTACCATTTATCCTTCAAAGTCCTGGGTGTAATCCCTAGCCCAGTATAAAAAAACAAACAGAACTCCTCTTATGAGGACTTAACATTACAATGTTAATTTCTAAATTTAATAGCCTGTATTTTTTTCCCCTTTCCCAAAATATTTCTGTATAAACAATGGTTATACTCCTAAGATTTCTGGATATACATTTATCCCTAACAAAATCAAAACAGAAGTAATTTAACATCACATTTTGAAAATTATGACTTTAGGCATGAGCACATTTAAATAAAAAAGGAATAGAGTGCTCGCTTTAACAGCACATTTATAAAAAGAAAAGGAGCCTAGAGTGGTAGCTCATGCCTTTAATCCTAATACTTGGAAGCCTGAGGTAGAAAGATCACTGTGAGTTTGAGGCCAGTCTGGAAGACACAGTGAATTCCAGGTTAGCCTGGGCTAAAGTGACACCCTACCTCTAAAAACAAAACAAAACAACAACAAAAGTTTCAAGGTAGGGTCTCGCATTAGCCCAGGCTGACCTGGAATTCACTATTTAGTCTCAGGGTGGGTTTGAACTCACAGCGATCCTCCTGTCTCAGCCTCCCGAGTAGCTGGGACTACAGGCACGCGCCACCGCGCCCGGCCCTACCTCATTTTTGACCTTCTTTGTGATCTATGTATACAGAACTTTACTCATCCCCAGCAGAGGGCGCCGCGGCGACAACAAATGTGCCTGCCAGCCCCCGCCCCTGCGGATCACCTCTGGTTGAACTTTTTTTTTTTTTTTTTTTAAATATCTCCTCCTCCTGTTGTGATTTAGATTCTGAACTACTCTCATCATCTGCCTCCAGCCACTGTTTACATGGGTACTGGAGAATTGAGCCTCGAATCAGGGTCCTTAGGCTCTACAGGCAAGTGTTTAACAATTAAGCCATCTCTTTATCTTTATGTTAATGGGAAGGCAGCGAAGGGTGGGATAATGGTGTGTAGGATATAGCCATACAGACTTGAAAAACAGGTTTTTTTACCTCTAGCAGGGCAATATGAATGTCTCCAGCTGTTTTTTTAATTTTTAAAAGTAAATACTTTGGGCCCCGCGGGACACTTAGTTAAGAGCATAGAGGGAGCGTCTAGAGGCAAAAGGGGTGGAGACTGCAGCAGTTCGCCTCATGGCCTCATGGCGGCGGACCGCCCGCCCTGTTCCTAAGATATTTTTAAAGCAAGTTGACAAAAGTGACCAAAAATGACGCCTGGAGGTGCGGGCGAGGCGCAGCCAGTGAGGCTTGGGGCAGTGCTCGGGCCGGGCTGGAGCCGTAGCTTAGGATGTCAGCGGAGCCTGATTGTTGTCTCTCCGCAGGAAGTGCGCAAGTTTTGTTTTGTGGACCAGTGGCTTGTGTTCCATGCCCGTGAGGAAAGTTAACCTCGGTTTGTATTTGATCACAGTTTACATTCACAGAAAGCTACATGGAGGAGCTGTCCTTCACCAAGGGTTTGAGCACATTTGCCTTAGGCAGTAGTTAGGGGCTGAAAAGAGCTGAAAAGATAGCTGCCTGGTGGCGGCTTGGGTGGCGGCCTTGGGAGAAAGGAGAGTTTTTAAGGGCAAAATGAACTTTTCCTGGAAAAGTTTTTAAGGTTGGCAATTAAGGCAAGGAGGACTGAATTAATCCATGGGGCTAAAACAAAAGTTTTGTTCCAAGGCCATGGAGGTTTTTTGTTTAGTTTTTTTTTTTTTTGTTTTTTTTTTTAAGATGGTGCCAATGAGGGGCAGGACACTTTGAGAGTTCTCCAGGTTTGCCCAGCGCCATGAGGTTCCTCTTTGTTCATCCACGTGGTGAGTTTTCTTTTAGGTCTATGGTGAGTTTCTTTTTAGGTTTGTCCACGTGGTGAGTTTCGTGGTGAGTTTAGTTTTTAGGTCTGCCCACGTGGTGCTTCTAAGATGGCGCCCCCATTCAAATGGGGCAGGACAAAAATGGCGGCACCACAGAAGCGGTCTGTCGGAAACCCAAAAATGAGAGGAAAGAGAAAAGAACAAGAGATGTTGAAGTTTGGGACGGAGTTTTTATTTAAATGAGGAGGCAAAACATTTAAAGTCTCCTCTAATGGAGGATACGATCCTCCGGGGCCTCTCTGCCCCTTCCGAGGGGCGGGCATGAATGAGCCTCGCCTATCTCCTCAAGTTCTTCCTTTAGACTTTTCCTTTTTTTGTCTCTTTTGTTCTATTTTTTCTAACTGTTTCTTTTTAGGCCTATTATGTGATTCCCCACTTGTAAAACAAGCCCGGGGATGACTTACCAGCGCCTTCCTCTCCGTGTGTCAAGTTCTGATCCTCTTCAGCCCCCCGCCTGGTGTCTTTGAAGACACCCGGCGCCCCGGATTTTCGGCACCACTTTGCAGCGAACCCTCCCCAACCAGCAGGAAAGAAACAGCCACAAACGAAGATCCTTCTTGTATCACACTTTATTGAGAGCACTTGGTTAACAGGAAAGCTGATGGCGGAGGGGGGGGGCCCAAATCTGCAGCTGCTTTTATAGAGTGTACTACTACAAGGCGTTTACTGATTGGTTGCGACCAGCTTGCCATCACCAGGTGCCACGGGATAGGCTTGGGACAGGTTGCGTCAAGCGCATGCGCATACCTTAGACACGGTTGGCGCCAAGGCACTGTCTAATATGGAGGAGCCAGCGCCATCTTGTAATGGCGACTGCTTACGGCTCCCTGCAAAAAGATACAAAGAGAATAGGTGTGCCAGGGCCTCAAGCTGCTGTAAATAAACTCTAGATGCAGATGCCACTTAGTACATCTGGCTTTACATGGGTACTAGGGAATCGAACCTGGGTTGTTAGGCTTTGCAGGCATGGGCCTTAACTGCTGAGCCTTCTCTCTAGCCCCTTAACTTTTTTTTGTCTGTTTGTTTCTTTCAGGATGACTTTGAACTCATGGCAATCCTCCTACCTCTGCCTTCCAAGTGCTGGGATTAAAGGCATGCACCAAATTTTTATTTATTGATTTGCAAGGAGAGGAGTAGCATATTTTTTAATATTTCATTTATTTATTTATTTAAGAGCATGAAAGAAGCAGAGGGAGAGAAAACAAGAGAGAGAGAATGGGCGTGCCAGGGCTTCCAGCCACTACAAATGAACTCCAGATGCATGTGCCACCTTGTATATCTGGCTTACATGGGTCCTGGGGAATTGAACCAAGGTCCTCTGGCTTTGCAGGCAAGTACCTTAACTGCTAAGCCATCTCTCCAGCCCAATGTTTTTTATTTATTTAATTTATTTGAGAGAGAGAGAGAGGGAGAGAAAGTCAAATAGAGAGAGAGAGAACGGGTGCTCCAGGGCCTTCACCACTGCAAATGAACTCCAGAAGCATGCGCCACCTTATTTATTTGAAAGAGAGAGAAGGAGAGAAATGGGTGCAACAGGGCCTTTTGCTGCTGCTAACAAACTCCACACACATGCAACATTTTGTGCTTTATGTGGGTATTAGGGATTCAAACTTGGGCTATCAGGCTTTGCAAGCAAGTGCCTTTGATGGCTAAGCCATCTCCCAGCCCTTACATAACTATTTAAATGGACTTTCAATGTAATATATTATCTCCAACACACATAATAACTCACTATTGCATTAACTGACCTTGAACCAACACCCAACCTGTCAGTGAGAGAGAGAGAAGGAGACAGAGAGAGAATATGTGTGTGTATGTGATGTTGGGATGGAGCCCAGAGCCTTTTTCACTCTACTACTGGGCTATATCACTAGCTCCAAAGGTCAGCTTTTCATTCCTTCTATTTTTTCTTTTTGTTTTTTTCAAGGTAGGGTCTCAATGTAGCCCAGACTGACCTGGAATTCACTATGTAGTCTCAGGCTGGCCTTGAACTCACAGCGATCCTCCTACCCCAGCCTCCCCAGAGCTGGGATTAAAGGTATGTGCCACCACAGCTGGCTCTCATTTCTTCTTAATAAATGAATTTTTAAAATATGGACTTGGGCTGGAGAGATGGCTTAGTGGTTAATGTGCCTGCCTGCAAAGCCAAAGGACCCAGGTTCTATTCCCCAGGACCCACGTAAGCCAGGTGCACAAGGGGGTACACGCATCTGGAGTTTGTTTGCAGAGGCTGGAGGCCCTGGTGCACCCAATCTCTCTGTCTCTACCTGCCTATCTCTCAAATAAATAAATAAAAAGAAACACTTTAAAAAAACATGGTCTTCCGCAAAAGAGATTATAAATATGTCAGGGCTGGAGATATGGCTCAGTAGTTAAGTAGTTTTCCTGCAAAGCCAAAAGACCAAGATTTGATTCCCCAGTACCCACATAAGCCAGATGCACAAGGTGGCACATGCATCTGGAGTTTGTTTGCAGTGGCTGGAGGCCCTGGTGTGCCCATTCATATTCTCCCCCCTCTCTGCCTCTTTCTCCTCCCCTCTCTCAAATAAACAAAGAAAATAAATATTTTAAAAAGAAGACTATGTCAGTTTATGATGGGGGTTCTGTTGACCTGTGATCTTGCCTCCATCTTGAGGTAACAAGATGCCCTGGTGCTCACAGCTCTGAATCCAGTTCTCCAGAAGAGTCCCTTTTCCTTGGAGGAGCAAGTCTGCTCTTCGGCACTATGGACAGTGAAAGTGAGCCTGGTTTATTTCCATTTTGTGTGTCTGTAGCTTGAAAGTGGTGTTGAAAGGAGAGGTGAGAGCAAGATTTTGACTCTCCATCTCTGGACTGACCTCTTGGAAAAGTCCATTTTAAAAAATTATTTATGTATTTACGAGAGGGAGAGAGAATGGAAAAAGAGTATGGGCATGCCAGATGAACTCCAGATGCATGCACCACTTTGTGCATCTGGCTTTATAAAGGTACTAGGATGGCAGGCTTTGCAAACAAGTGCCTTTAACTGCTGAGTCATCTCTTCATCCCATAGGGAAGATCTTTTTCTCAATTCATGTGAAGTTTCCAGGTATCCCTAGCTGAGTGGTCCTTTGTCTTGTATAGCATGTCAGGCAAGGAGGTGGGAGGTTGGGGTGTAACTCAGTGGTAGACTGGTTCCCTTGAATCATGTGTGAAGTCCTGGGTTCTCACCCTCTGGCACCAGAGGGAGAGAGAGTGATAGTGAGAGGAAGGAAGGAAGGAAGGAAGGAAGGAAGGAAGGAAGGAAGGAAGGAAGGAAGGAAGGAAGGAAGGAAGGAAGGGATGGAAGAGAGAGGAACAAAGGAAGGAAGAAAGTACGAGGAGGAGGAAGGAATAAAGAAAGAGAAAGCAGACATGAAAAAGTGAAAGAAGCCGGGCGTGGTGGCGCACGCCTTTAATCCCAGCACTCGGGAGGCAGAGGTAGGAGGATCGCCGAGAGTTTGAGGCCACCCTGAGACTACATAGTTAATTCCAGGTCAGCCTGGACCAGAGTGAGACCCTACCTTGCAAAAAAAAAAAAAAAAAAAAAAAAGTGAAAGAAAAGTGAGTTTATTACAGAAGAGATGCATAGTAAGCCTCAAGCAGATACATTTTCATTTTCTGGGGAAGGGTTTCAATATTCAGGGTTTTTTGTTTGTTTCTTTGTTTGTTTGTTTCTGGGAAAGGAGGAAACTTGCAGTACACATGTGCCACTTTGTACTCTGCTCAAAATGGACTTGACCTTGTGCTATGGCTCTGTCACCTGGAGATTGGACTATGTTCATACATCGTAACGAGTCTGACTGCGCAGTGGAGTAGTAGCCACAGGGCAGAGCGTCAAAAAGAAAGCCTTGGGAGGGTATTGACGTCACGTGAAAATTGTCCTCTCCGTTGCTCTCTACTTTCTCTTTCTTTTTTTTTTTTTTTTTTTTTTAATTTTATCTTATTTTTTTGGAGAGAGACACAGAGAGACACAGAGGGGGGGGGAGGGAGGGAGGACGACAGAAATGGGCGCGCGAGCAGTGTCTCAGCTGCTGCGAAGGAAATCCAGATGTGCGCACCCCTTGTGGCCAAGTGCGGCATTGCGCCCTTGCGTCACTTTGCATCTGGCTAAACGTGGGACCTGGAGATTGGAACCAGTGTTCTTAGGGTTAGGAGGCAGGCGCCTTAACCCCTAAGCCATCTCTCCAGCCCTTCTTTTGGTTTTTTGGGATAGGGTCTCGTTCTAGCCCAGACTGACCTGGAATTCACTATGTAGTCTCAGGCTGGCCTCGAACTCACTATGATCCTACTACCTCACCTCCCAAGTGCTGGGATTAAAGGCGTGCACCACCATGCCCAGCTTGTTAGCTTTTTTTTTTTTTTTTAAGACCCAGTCTTACAATGTAGCCCTGCTGGAATTACAGGAGTGTGCCAGTATGCCCAGCCCAGCTTTTTTTTTTTTTAACCCGGCACTAAGGATATGAACTCATGCTCATGTGACAGGCACTTTATGCAGTGAGCCATCTCCCCAGCCCCTAAGTTTTAAGTATAACCCTCCATCACTGCAGAAAACATCTCCGAAGTACTTATTTATTTGGTTTGAGGTCAGTCTGCATATGTAACCCAACTGACCTCAGCCAGTGTTGGGATTACAGGCCTGTGCTACCTAAACTTTTTTTGTTTATTTGTTTGTTTTGTTTTATTTTTCAATGTAAGGTCTCATTCTAGCACACTCTGTCCTGGAATTCACTATGTAGCCTCAGGCTGGCCTTGAACTCACAGCGATCCTCCTATCCCAGCCTCCCGAGTGCTGGGATTAAAGGCATGCACCACCTCAACTGTTTTTATCTTTTAAAGCTTTCCTTGTAATCTGCCCCCAGAGGTGTACAAGCATCACAGGGCACAATCATTTGTTGTGACTTCTCCTGAATTGCCAGGTGTCTCTCAGAGAAATTACACCAGCTTCTCCAGCTTCTGGCCAAGCTGGACCCACATGGCCTTGTCATTGGTGACTGAAATTTGATCTTGTTAGCTTCAGAAATTTTAAGAGTACAGGAGTGAATTCCAGAGCAGAGAAAGGGGAGGAGGAGGGACATTCCAATTTATTGTCCAGTCTGCAGCTGGAAGGGGGTCTGGATAAGGTAATTTTGGAAGCATCACACCAGGAAAAAAGAAGACTATATCTAGGATGTTTCTTTTATTCTTCCAGTGCTGGGGATGGAATCAAAGGTCGCACTGTGCTAGGCACATGCTCTATTATGGGGCTACATTCCAGCCCAGCGCCTGGACTTTCAGGGTATCTCCTGCGACCTTCTTTACCTCAGTGGCATTCAAGAACCTCTATAGCCCCATCAGCCTGGAACACATGGAGCAAACAACATCAGGGTTGCTGGCCCACTGTATGAAGGGAGCTACCCACAAGCAAAGGAAAGGCAAAGTTCTTCAGGGGGTTGCGGGAGTTGACAGGAAGCAACACTATGGCAGAGGGCAAACAGATCTCATCTGCTGTGAGCTCCGGCCTTGAGTCTCTGGGGAGACAGAGCTGAGTAGCTTAGGTTGGGTGGAGGAGATAGCATCTCTTGCCAGAGGGAAGAAGCTCCTACAGCCGGAGAGGGTTCCTACTTCCTGCTCAGGATCAAAGGGCTCTGTACCTGCTGGTCTGTAGTTTAGGGACAGAAGAGAGGTGATAATGACCCTCCACGGTGGGGTCCCCATCGTGTCCTTGGAGAAGATAGTACGTCCCTTTCACTTGCTGCTGGTTTTTCGTATCTGCACCAGATTTGCAGTTTCTCAACACGTTTTTATTTTCTTAGGCGGTATTTTCAGAGCCACCGTCCAACAGAGGGGACTGGGTTCAGCGGGTGTGGGAGGCTGCCTGTCAAGCTTGTACTCACTTCCCTTAACATTTACCAGGACTTGGCAGCCCCTCCCCGACCCTCCCGCACCCTGGGCACTCCTAAAAGGGGCCAGCTGGTGGCCTTGTGCTGGGCAAACACCAACAGCCTTAGACACTTCAAAAGTCTTGACTGGAAGGACTCTTCTCCCTGGGGCAGCTAGTGACTTAAACTCCTGATACCTCCGGTAGCTTCCCTCTTTAGCTCCATCCCAGAGGGTTAATCTTATCTCTGGGAGGCAGTAAAAGGAACACGCACCATTTGTCCCACTGTCCAGCGTCATCGCCCTCATCCAGGGTTAAAGACCTCCTGGAGGCCACGCCCTCCTCGTAATCCCCGCCCCCTGGCATCCGTAGCCCCACCCCCAGCCCGCCCAAGGCCCGCCCTGCGCGCAGTGCGCACGCGCGACCCGCGCTAACCCGTCCTCCCGGGCAGTCCTTGGCGCCAGAGCCGCCGCAGCATCCTTGGTGGCAGCGTCTGTACGTCGCTGCCCGCATTCCCCTTCCCGGTCCTCTTCGTGAGCTCCGCGCGATGGCGAAGCCGCTGACGGACAGCGAGAAACGGAAGCAGATCAGCGTGCGCGGCCTGGCGGGGCTGGCCGACGTGGCCGAGGTGCGGAAGAGCTTCAACCGGCACCTGCACTTCACGCTGGTCAAGGACCGCAACGTGGCCACGCCCCGCGACTACTTCTTCGCCTTGGCGCACACGGTGCGCGACCACCTGGTGGGTCGCTGGATCCGCACGCAGCAGCACTACTACGAGCGCGACCCCAAGGTGAGGCGGCTCGTCCTGGTCCTGGTCCTGGTCCTCGTCCTCGCCCTGGAGGGGACGCACCGCGGGGCTGGGCCGGGCGGGACACGGGTTCGAGGCTGCTAACCACGCTGCCCCGCCCCCCTCCCAGAGGACAGCCTCCCCCTCCGGATCCCTGTGGCTCCACGGTCACGGGTAAAAGTGACAGCAGAGCCATGCATCCTCCGCAGGCCCGTAAGAGCCTGGCTCTTGCAAATATAAGTCTGATGCCAGGGTCGCTTCTGTGCCCGCAGCGCCCCCCCCCCCAGCCGAACCCCGCAGCCGCCTCTCGCTTGAAGATGACTGAGTGGCTCCTATCTCCCTCCGCATCACCCCTGAAAGTCGCAGGACCTATCCGCGAGGAGTGTCCCAGGGGGTCTGCTGTGCTAGCAGCTCACAGTCTCCACCCCCCACCCCCAAGTCCTGGCGGGATTTTTCCGGCCTGTTTCCAGCTGTGCGCTTCCGGGATAGCAGCAGAATTGGGGCTTCCTCTTGCGTCGTCCTCCCTCTCCCCACCCTTATGTTTTTCTGCAGCAGCCAGTAGAACAAGGGACTGGAACCAGGCCTAGTGGTTTCATGAGTTGAAAGGGGTGAGATCAGAATGCTGCGGGGGATTGTGGGCTTCCCCTTCCCCCACCTCGAAGCTGATCATTGGATGCTTGCTTAAAACAGGAGGGGCCCCGAAGCTCAGAGGTGGAACTTTCCCTGTCCTCGAGGTTCCCACACCTTTTTTGGGGAGAGATTTGTGCTTTAGAAAATCGTTACTTTTCTACTTTGCTAAAAACGTGCAGTGCAGAAACAAAATACGTTGAGATGTCGCTGATAGCCTTAATTATTATTAGCCATAGTAAAATGTGTCTTTTTCTGTCCCTAAACAAGCATGCGTGCATATTTTTATGTTGCACAATTTTGTGGATTTTCAGTTTCATTCACAAACACTGTTCACCGGTGAACAGCTTTCCAAGCCAGTAATACATACTTGCTCTATTTAGTTTCAGGGGTGTGCAATAGTTTTGGACAGCCCCCCCCGTTGCCAGTTTGTTTATTTATTTATTTGCTCTTGGCATGGTGACTTCTGTCTTTTCTATGCTAAGATAGCGTGTAAACTAGCAAGAAAAAGACACTCGCGTTTGCGAGGCCGTTTAGCAAAGATTGCATTTGCAGTTGCCTCCATGGCATTTTGGACTTTTTATAGGGTATTTTTGGTAATTGCTAAGAGTAAGCTTAATTGCTTTTCCAAATTCATTCTGAGGCTTTCTTTTTTCTAAAGTAAAAGAGACAGGCTTGTTAGAATGCCTGTTGAGTCTCCTCATATTTAATATGCAAGACAACTCCCAAAGAAGGAGCCCCAAGTGGCTAAAACAGGTTATGACTACAAGGGCTCTGGATGGCTGCCAGGGAAACTGGCCAAGAGGCAGAGATTCCCCCAGAATGCCTTGTTAATAGAAAAGCTCTTATACCCAGATTCATTGGTATCCTCCACAGTGGATGACAAGGATATGTCTTTGCCTGCACGGTCAAGGTCATTTCCCAGGAGTTGGAGGACACTGTATGGCTTCTGTAGTGATGTGTCTAGAAGTAATCCCTGGGCTGGAGAGATGCCTCAGAGGCACTTGCTTGTAAAGCCTGATGGTCTGGGTTCAGTACCCACAGAAAGCCAGACACACAAAAAGTAGCACATATGTAGGGAGTTTGCAGTGGCAGGAGGCGTTGGTGTGCCAATACTTTCTCAAATAAATGCATAAAAATATTTTTAAAAATAGCCAGGTGAGGTGGCGCGTGCCTTTAATCCTAGCACTTGGGAGGCAGAGGTAGGAGGATCGCCATGAGTTCAAGGCCACCCTGAGACTACATAGTGAATTCCAGATCAGCCTAAGATAGAGTGAAACCCTACCTCGAAGAAAAAGAAAAAAAAAAAAAAGCTGGGCATGGTGGCGCACACCTTTTATCCCAGCACTTGGGAGGCAGAGGTAGGAGGATCTCTGTGAGTTTGAGGCCACCCTGGGACTACATAGTGAATTCCAGTCAGCCTGGGCAACAGTGAGACCCTAC
Organism: Orientallactaga sibirica; assembly: GCA_036365145.1. Taxonomy (NCBI): domain Eukaryota; kingdom Metazoa; phylum Chordata; class Mammalia; order Rodentia; family Dipodidae; genus Orientallactaga; species Orientallactaga sibirica. The sequence goes on from JAEOAD010000011.1 coordinate 16,568,422, forward strand.
CTCAAAAACAACAACAAAAAACAAAACAGTGCTTTGCAAGGTTGTACATTTGTTTGGAGTTCATTTGTAGCAGCTGAAGACCCTGGCACACCCATTCTCTCTCTCTCTGCCTCTTTCTCTCAAATAAAAGAAATAATATAATTTTTTTAAAATAGTGCTTTGATTTATTTTTGCTTTTTAAAAAGTTATTCAAACAGCTGATCATGGTGGTGCACTCCTTTGATCCCTGCACTTGGAAGGCAGAGGTAGGAGGATCACCGTGAGTTCAAGGTCACTCTGTGACTACATATTGAATTCCAAGGTCAGCCTGGGCTACAGTGAGACCCTACCCCCCCCAAAAAAAAAAACATTATTCAAGTCCATATTATTACTGGAGGGAAAATTCAAAAACCCAAATGAGCTAGTAGAGAAATGTGAACTATAATTTCACCACGTAGTAATGCCATTGGAAGTGCTATATTTTGTGTTCTACTTTCTTTACTGGTAGAAAGATGTTTTTATTACATAAAACATATTGTGCTGAGTCTGTTGCTTCATAACTTTTTTTTTTTTTTTTTGGCAGATCATGCCCATTTGTGAGGGTGTGGGTGCCTTGCTGTCACATCTTCGGTGTGTAGGTGCTCTGCTTTCTCTGTGGATCTTTGTAAAGCCTGTCAGGCGGGATGTAGACAGTTGCGCTTGTAGGTTCCTTGTACTGTGGCTTGGTCACATAAGCTTATGGCCTGATGGTAGTGGTAAATTGAGGAAAAACAGCTCTACCATGGGTCCAGAATGTCATATTCAGCCAGCCAGCCTCCCTCCCTCCCTTCCTTCTTTCCTTCCTTCCTTCCTTCTTTCTTCTTTCTCTCTCTTAATTTATGAGAGAGAGCAAGAGTGAGAATGGGCATGTCAGGGTCTCTAACCAATGTAAATGAACTCCAGATGCATGAGCCACCATGTGCATATATGGCTCACGTGGGTACTGGGGAAGCGAACCCAGGTCCTTTGATTTGTCTTGCTGTGGAGCTAAACCAGGAGCTAAGGGGAGGTAATCTGGAAGCCTGGCAGCTCTGTGAGCCGCACTTCTGGAGTTGTGTTTAAAACAAGTTAGTGGTGGGAGCAGCTGCTGAAATCTTCTTGACATTCCCAGTCTCCGACACCTTTTCACTTGCATGTGTGAAGGTGACCTTGTTCTTGGGCAAGCTTCTGTGACCACAGATAACTCGGTCCTTTTCTCTGGCCTGTAGCTGATGGTGGGCTGCTGCTTAATGATTTCCTGTTGTTTGCTAATTACTCTGATGCCAGCCAGCTGGATGGCGGGGTTAACCTCTCATCTCACCAGATGAAAACCAGTGAGCATGCACCACAGTTTTCCTTAGAGGACCATCTGTCCTCTACTCCAGAGGCTGTGATGGCTAATTTTATGTGTTAAGTTGGCTAGAACATATGTAAGCAATATTAACGTCCTGATGTCTATATGAAGGTTTTTTTTGCGGGGGGGCAGTGAGGTTAACATTTACATCCGTGAGTTTGTTTTTTGCTTTTTTGTTTTGAGACAAGGTCTCTTTATGTAATTCAGGCTGGCTTTCTGAACTTGTGATCCTCTTGTCTCAGCCTCCTAAATGCTGGGATTACAGATGTGTACCTCTGTGGCCAGCTTTGTTTCATTATGTAGTCTCAGGGTGGCCTTGAACTCTCGGGGATCCTCCTACCTCTGCCACCCAAGTGCTGGGATTAAAGGCGTGCGCCACCACGCCCGGCTTAATTTAAAATTTTTTAATTGGTACATAAAACTGTACAGGACTCAGGAGGGTGGCTCGATGGGTAAAGTGTTTGCTGTACAAGTGCGAGAACTTGAGTTCTGACACAAGCAGGACCTGGTACAAGGGAGCAGTTACCAGGCCGGAGTCAGTATGCTTGATCAGTCACGCAGTTTATTTAGCACTTTACAGCTGACCACTATGCTAATGACATTCTAACAACTCCTGGAGCGCTCCCTGCCGTTTTCTTCCTCTTTTAGTCCTCTTCACTCAGTTGGAGTGGCCACACAGACAGGATCCGCTGTCCAAGAGTTCAAAGTTGGGATAGCTCGGGGAACCCCAGAACAGTTTCAGCAGAGTTCCAGAATCTGGTTCCTGAACTATGAACTCAGGGCGATGGGATGAGCAGCCAGGGTGCAGGTGGTACCTCTCTCAGGTGGTCAGTGACAGAGGGACTGGTAGGAAGTCCAGGATCCAAGTTCTGTGGAGTCATCTAGTGGGTGTCACTGAGGTTGTGGCTCCCAGTTCTGAAGGCTTTTAAAAAATATATTATTTATTTATTTATTTGAGGGAGAGAAAGAGTCAGAGAGGGAGAGAATGGGCACACCAGGGCATCCAGCCCTCAAGGGGTTGCTTTTATCCCCAGTATGGATGATTTTTCTACCCATGATAAGGAACCAGTGGTGTGAGCAATGGTGGCTGTGGATAAGAGTGTGTTGATGTTTCTGTTTTCCTCACTTTAGCTGCTGGCTGGTCTTATTCATAGTGCAGCCATGTTTTTGTTTTAACTCATTTTGCGACCAGGCATTGTTTACCTACTTCACTCACTGTGCAACCTATTCCCTACTCAGCAGGGTGTTCCTGTCAAATTCAGATCCCCAGCACTTACATACAAGCCAGGAGTAGTGGTACATGCATGTAATCTGAGCGCCAGGGAGGTGGAGACAGGAGGATCCAGTCTAGTCAATGGGTGAGTTCCAGGTTCAGTGAGAGACCCAGTCTCAAAAAATAAAGTGGGGCTGGAGAGATGGCGTAGTGGTTAAGGCTTTTGCCTACGAAGCCAAAGCACCCAGGTTCAATACCCCAGGACCCATGTAAGCCAGATGCACAAGGTAGCACATCTGGAATTCTTTTACAGTGGCTGAAGGCCCTGGCGCACCCATTCTCTACCCCCTTCTCCCTCTTTCCCTCTCTCTCAAATAAATAAGATAAAATAAAAATTTAGAAAAAATTAAAAATCAATAAATTTTTAAAAATGAAGTGGAGAGCAATTGAGAAAGACACCCAATGTTGCCATCTAGCCCCCACATGTACGTCCACACGTATGCACACCCACCCACATACATATGGGCATCTACACACATACAAACGAGCATATTCTCACAAATACCTCACTCTCACATACAGAAAAGCCTCACTCTGTATGTATTTCCACGTATAGGTTTTATCTCAGACTTTTATCATTTGTAGTGAAAATTTTCTATAGCCTTTTTTCAGCTTTCAGAAACATACATCGTATTAGTCACTCGACTAAGTAGTGTACCAGAGCTCACACCTGTCTGATTGTAATGACCAACCTCTTCCCGTCCTTCCTCCCCACTACTCTCTACTCTAAACTTTCAAGAGATGGACTTTTAGATTCCACATCTGAATGAGGTCATGCGGTGTTTGTTTTTCTGTGTCTGTCTTATCCCATGTACTGTATCCTCCAGTTCTGTCTGTATGCTTGTTAATAACAGGATTTTTTCTGTTTTTTTTTTTGGGGGTCTTTTTTTTTTTGCTGGGGCAGGTTATCTGGAAAATAAAATGGAGGGCCTTACAAATGCTAGGTAAACACTCTGTCTCCAACCCAACTTTATCCCTTTTAAAAAATATTCCATCCTATGTATATGCCACATTTTCTCCACACTTATCCATTGATGGCACTGATGTTGGACACAGAAAGGCTAAGTGAACAATGACTTCAGTAGTATCTTGCTGAGTGGGAGCAATATGTAGTTGTGGTTGTAGTTAGTCATTTTGCTTACACTTCCAATGAAGTTTAAAATGAACATGCCAGGTGTGGTGGCATATACCTTTAATCCAGCACCTGGGAGGCAGAGGTAGGAGGATTACAGTGAATTTGAGGATACTCTGAAACTACATCGTGAATTCCAGGTCAGCAGGGCTAGAGCAAGACCCTACCTTGAAAAATAAAAACAAAAAGAAGAAAATGAAGCCAGGCATGGTAGTGCATGCCTGTGATCTCCACTTGGGAAGTAGTCGCAGGAGGATTTTGAGTTTGATACCAGCCTGGGTCCTGTCTCAAAAACATCAACAAATGCAAGTGAAAGCAGCACTGTTTAAAAGAACTCCATCATAGGGCTGGAGAGATTGCTCAGTGGTTAAGGCACTTGCCTGCAAAGCCAAAGGGCCCAAGTTTGATTCCCCAATACCTACATAAAGCCACATGCACAAGGTGGTACATGTGTCTGGAGTTCGTTTACAGTGGCTAGAGATCCTGGTGTGCCCATTCTCTATCTGCCCCCCCCCCAAATAAATAAATAAATAGTATTTTTAAAAAGTGCTCCATTAGTTACAGAATCTGACATGGCCCACGTTATTGAGAACAAGCCAGTTAGGTTCTGGCCCATCAGTCAGTGAAGACTTTATCGTTGTCTGACAGTTTTATAGTCCTTAGCCACAGAAGACAGAAAAAGGCAGAAGACAGATTACGAAAATGTGACATCATGGACTACAGATTTTCTCCTGCAGAGCTAAGTGACTTATAAGACCCTCGTGAGTCCTGAAGTTCTATAGTTGTATTGTGTTTTACATTTCGATCTGCACTGAGCCAAGAGATGTGCACTCTAGTTCTGGATACTCATCCCGTGGAGGAAAGCAGATCCACAGGGCATGTCGAGAACAAGCCTAACAGGTCCTCACAGCAAGCAAGGGTGCTGGCACTTATTCCAGTAAAAACATACGTGTGCCACCTCACAGGTGGTGAGCTTCAGAGCCCCTTCAGCTGATCTGAGAGTGACCCTCCACAGCACTGAGGCGCTGTGTGGTGGGTACTGTGATGTGGTCAGGAGGTGAGGACAGGCCTTGTGTGGTAGAATTTCTCTCCTTACTGGGCCCAGATTCATATGGGCAGGGTCTGGGCCATGGTCCACTCATAGAAAATGAGGCAGGAAGGTGATGACTCAGCACCTGGAGGTGGACGCCTGGAGGTGGGCTCCCGGAGATGTCCCAGAACCTGGGACACTGTGTTCACTGATCGGTATTCCTGCTCCCGTGTCTTGTTGGTGCCATGGATGGCAGGCAGGGGCAGTCTGCCATGGAAGCCATTCTGTTCCCACTTAGCCGAGTTGTGATCCCTGGACAGGAGGAGAACAAGTCTCAGATTAGCTGCCTGTGGTCTTTGTTTTCTTGGTAAAAGCAGTCACCCAAGTTTTGTGCCCAGAACGTTGGAATGTTCTTTCCCTTTCTACCAGACCATTCAACCACTTCTGCTAAACCGAGATTTTTAATTAGACATCTTTTCAGGAGAGGGAGAAGGAACTAAGGGTCTTAAAAGGCCCAGTTCTGAGTCTTGGTTGTATAAAAAGCAGCATAAGGCCAGGTATGGTGGCTCATGTTTGTATCCCAGTCCTGGGGGCTGAAGCAGGAGGATCATAAGCTCAAGGTCAGCCTGGGCTACATAGCTAAGCCCTATCTGAAAACAAACAAACAAACAAACAAACAAAAAACAAAACAAAACAGAATAACATGAAGGCAAAGCTTCCACAGCTGTTGGTATTAAACTCCACTTCTTCAGACTCCTTTAACTTCTAAGGTGTCTTTGGAAGGTTAATATGTTGTATAAGGTATTATTGATCATATTTCTACCCATGTGTACAGTGAGCTTTGTTTATGTGTTTCTGTGATTTCCCTGATAGTACAGGCTTTGCACATAATAATAACCCCAATTTTAAGAAGTGGGGTCTGAAGGCTGGTGTAGCTCAGTGGTAGAGATCTTGCTTAGCATGAGCAAGGCCCTGGAGTTTCATCCCTAGCACCAAAAACCAAGTCCAGAACAAAGGCACTGGCCATGTGACGCTTACTATAGTCATGTTGCAGGAAGGGACCCAGTAAAAGATCAACAGCCCAGGTCAGGGGGCAAAGGGGTCCTGCTGTCATTCTCTGGCTGACACAGGCCAGGTTCTTTGGCTCATGTTCCTGAGCAAGGAAGTCCCATGCACCATTGCCCAGGAGGAGTGGGCAGGGTTGAGCTTTGAAGTACTGTACGGTCCCTAAGCAACTGCTTGGACAAGGCCTGTGTCTGCACATGCTGCTTTGCAGAACTGCCACTGGCTAGTTTCGAAAACTCTCCTGGCAAGACGAGGGGAACCAAAGCCCCTGTTGCAGTCAGGTTCGCATTGCTGGCAGAAATCACCCGACTAAGAGCAGCTTGTGGGAAAAAAGAGGTTTATTTTGGCTTACAGGCTCGAGGGGGAAGCTCCATGATGGCAGGAAAAACGATGGCATGAGCAGAGGGTGGACATCACTCTCTGGTCAACATAAGGTGGACAACAGCAACAGGAGAGTGTGCCAAACACTGGCAAGGGGAAGCTGGCTATAATACCCATAAGCCCGCCCCCAACAATACTCTGCCTCCAGGAGGCTTTAATTTCCAAGTTGCCATCAGCTGGGAACCTAGCATTCAGAACACTTGAAGTTTATGGGGGACACCTGAATCAAACCACCACATTCTGCCCCTGGCCCCCATAAACTGATAACCATACATGATGTAAAATGCAATGCATTCATGCAAATTTAAAAGTCCCCATAGTTTTTATCAATTCCAGTGATGTTCATACGTCCCCATAATCCAAGGTCTTTTAACTGAGCCATAATACCAAAAATAATCCCCCAAAAAAACCCATAATGGCACAGAATAAAACATTCACACTGCAAAGGATGGCATTGGGCAAAACAAAGAAATACTTAACCAATACAAGATTTTAAACAACCAGGGCAAACGTCAAACTCTGTAATTCCAATCCAACAACTACTTAGTGACAGATCTCCAAGTCCAATACTTCTGAGCATCAACAAGTCTCTGGAGTTCCAATTCCGCCCCTCCAGCTAGGCTACTCACAGTCCTGGAAAACTTCATCCAGGGCTGGCAGCCCTCCTTGGCAGCCATCTCATAGTCCCGGCATCTCCACTGGGTCTCCACTGCAACCCACGGTCCATCCTCATGGCCCCATGGGATCTCCATGCAGGCATCCAGCAAACCTGCTTCACACTGCCCATGGCCATTTCCAAAACACAAGACCGCGTTAAAAACTCAATGACCCTCTCTTTCCTGCATTTGTTATACTCCATAATACCAGGTAGGGTGCCAATTTGTTAATCCAGGGGGGAATACATCAGACTTTGAAGAACAGGACACTCCTTCAGCATTCAGGCCCCTTCAAAAGAGTCTGCATTCTTCCTGTTGCCCCATTGCAGGTCAGCTGGCCCAATCTCAAAGGTTGTAATCTCTCAATTGCAGCTGAACAGGTAGAGTTCACCCAAAGATTTCATTTTTTCTGTGCCACGTCCCTCTGCTCACACCAGTTCATTTTTACGCAAAGCAACCTTGCACATCTTCTCAGGACAGGAAGCTTCTCACACAAACTGCTAGCCCAGTCCAAGCAAAGCTCTTTCTCACCCTCATAAGCCAAACCTCACAGTCCATAGTTCTTACTGCATTCAGGTCTTTCAGCTCTGACCAGAATAGTCCATCAAGCTGTACTTACAGCACTGCAAGGCATCTCTTAGGCCAAGATTTCAAATCCTTCCACATTCCTCTTGAAAATCAGCTTCAAAAGGCCAAAGCCACACAGTCAGGTGTCTAGCAGCAATCCCACTCCTTGGTACCACTATTTGTATTAGTCAGGGTTCTCTAGAGAAACAGAACGTATAGAATGAATTATATTAAAAGGGAATTTATTGGATTAGCTTACACAGTCCAGCAATAGCAGGTTGTAGGTCCGAGAGTCAAGCAACCCGGTAGCTGCTCAGGCCACGAGGCTGGAGGCCTCAGCAGTCCCAATCCAGCACTGAAGACCTGGAGGCTTCCTGGAAAGACGCTGTTCTTCAGTCCACCCTGGTCTTCAGTCCACACTGGAGAGCAGCAACACCAAGCAGCAAGTACCAAGCGGAAAACACCAAGCACCCAGTGGCAAGGAACGAGCAGCACCAGCAGCCAGGTACAATACTCTGCCTCCAGGAGGTGTTAATTCCCAAGTTGCCATCAGCTGGGAACCTAGCATTCAGAACACTTGAAGTTTATGGGGGACACCTGAATCAAACCACCACATTCCGCCCCTGGCCCCATAAACTGATAACCATACATGATGTAAAATGTAATGCATTCATGCAAATTTAAAAGTCCCCATAGTTTTTATCAATTCCAATGATGTTCATACATCCCCATAATCCAAGGTCTTTTAACTGAGCCATAATACCAAAAATATCCCCAAAAAAACCCATAATGGCACAGAATAAAACATTCACACTGCAAAGGATGGCATTGGGCAAAACAAAGAAATACTTAACCAATACAAGATTTTAAACAACCAGGCAAACGTCAAACTCTGTAATTCCAATCCAACAACTACTCAGTGACAAATCTCCAAGTCCGATACTTCTGAGCAGCAACAAGTCTCTGGAGTTCCACCCCCCTCCAGCTAGGCTACTCACAGTCCTGAAACTGGACTAGAAGGAAGTGCTATTCTAGCAAAGACACTGGTGGCATTCTGCCTGTATTTTGAGAACTAAGGCTAAATTTAAAAGTGGTGGGCTAATGTGTTTTGTAGAATATTCATGGTAGAATAGCACTGAGTTTGTGTTATGGTTTCTGTTCACTTCTTCAGATCTACAGTGAAAGAGAGAAAAATGCAGAGCAGAATGTTATTAAAAATGTTGTGCTGGAGAGATGGCTTAGCAGTTAAGGTGCATGCCTGTGAAGCCTAAGGCCCCAGGTTTGACTCCCCAGAACCAATGTGAGCCAGATGCACAAAGTGATGCATGTGCACAAGGTGATACATACACACAAAGTGGCACATGCACACACCTGGAGTTTCATTTGCAGTGGCTAGAGGCCCTGGCATACCAATTATTTCTCTCTGTCTCTCTCTCTTTCTCCCTCTCTCCCTCCCTCCATCACAAGTAAAAACAATGTGGTTTGGCAAGAAAAGGAATGTGAGAAAGTTTAAAATTCCAAATGACAAAGCAGACTTAATTTTTAGTAAAAGTACTATTTTTAAAGAGGAGCCTACTTCTCTGGGACAAAAGCAAAGGTGCCCTGATGACTAAATCCCACCCATGAAAAACTATAGCTGGTAAGTGCTCATTTTGAAAGAAAAAGGCATGAAGGGTGAATGCTGAAGTTCCTTTCTCCCCATCATCAGCATGCAGAGGCTGCTACAACTATGTTTCAAGGCCAGACTCCATTCGAATCAGGCAACAGAACTTGGCAGTATTGTTCACAGGGTATTGGTTTTGGAGGTATGAAAGATGTAAGATTTAAGGTTTCATGGATCACTGCACCAAATTATTGTACAAAATTGTACAGATCCTTTGAGGTCAGACAATGTATGACAAGGTCAGAATCCCTGCAAGAAGACCCTGAGAGACAACTTGTGAATCTGAGAGGATGAGTCCTAAGTTTCAGTGGAGTCCCCAGAAAGTTGAAGATGTCAGAAATACAGGGCATCTGCAAGAAAAGCTATAGGCTCATAATATATCCCACCCCAGAAAGAAGTTATGAATAATGAAGGCAGCTGAGCTAGAGGTACAGAGGAATCCAAAACTTTTGGAGCCCAAACGATTTCATCAAGAGTCCCAGATACTGGTCATAGAGCTATATAAGATTTTCTGTTTGCTCTGGGTTTCAGTCATTATTCCAATCTTTCCTTGTTATACCCTCATTTTTCCATTTTGGAATGGGAATGTTTACTCTATGCCATTATATGATAGAAGTATGTAATCTAATTTTCATTTTATAGGAGGCCAAAAGTAAGATATTGCCTTACACCTCAGGAGAAACTGAATATTTGAATAGTGTTGGGAACTATTAATGACTATAGGAATGTCTGAAGTTGGACTGAATATATTTTGTATTATGAAAAGGCTGTGTGGAGCTTGTGGAAATAGAAGTGGAATTTGGTTTGAATATAAAATGTCCTCCATCAGTTCATGTGTTTAAACATTTCATCCTTGCTGGTGGCACTGTGAGATTTTTAATTAGACATCTTTTCAGGAGAGGGAGAAGGAACTAAGGGTCTTAAAAGGCCCAGTTCTGAGTCTTGGTTGTATAAAAAGCAGCATAAGGCCAGGTATGGTGGCTCATGTTTGTATCCCAGTCCTGGGGGCTGAAGCAGGAGGATCATAAGCTCAAGGTCAGCCTGGGCTACATAGCTAAGCCCTATCTGAAAACAAACAAACAAACAAAAAACAAAACAAAACAGAATAACATGAAGGCAAAGCTTCCACAGCTGTTGGTATTAAACTCCACTTCAGACTCCTTTAACTTCTAAGATGTCTTTGGAAGGTTAATATGTTGTATAAGGTATTATTGATCATATTTCTACCCATGTGTACAGTGAGCTTTGTTTATGTGTTTCTGTGATTTCCCTGATAGTACAGGCTTTGCACATAATAATAACCCCAATTTTAAGAAGTGGGGTCTGAAGGCTGGTGTAGCTCAGTGGTAGAGATCTTGCTTAGCATGAGCAAGGCCCTGGAGTTTCATCCCTAGCACCAAAAACCAAGTCCAGAACAAAGGCACTGGCCATGTGACGCTTACTATAGTCATGTTGCAGGAAGGGACCCAGTAAAAGATCAACAGCCCAGGTCAGGGGGCAAAGGGGTCCTGCTGTCATTCTCTGGCTGACACAGGCCAGGTTCTTTGGCTCATGTTCCTGAGCAAGGAAGTCCCATGCACCATTGCCCAGGAGGAGTGGGCAGGGTTGAGCTTTGAAGTACTGTACGGTCCCTAAGCAACTGCTTGGACAAGGCCTGTGTCTGCACATGCTGCTTTGCAGAACTGCCACTGGCTAGTTTCGAAAACTCTCCTGGCAAGACGAGGGGAACCAAAGCCCCTGTTGCAGTCAGGTTCGCATTGCTGGCAGAAATCACCCGACTAAGAGCAGCTTGTGGGAAAAAAGAGGTTTATTTTGGCTTACAGGCTCGAGGGGGAAGCTCCATGATGGCAGGAAAAACGATGGCATGAGCAGAGGGTGGACATCACTCTCTCGTCAACATAAGGTGGACAACAGCAACAGGAGAGTGTGCCAAACACTGGCAAGGGAAGCTGGCTATAATACCCATAAGCCCGCCCCCAACAATACTCTGCCTCCAGGAGGCTTTAATTTCCAAGTTGCCATCAGCTGGGAACCTAGCATTCAGAACACTTGAAGTTTATGGGGGACACCTGAATCAAACCACCACATTCTGCCCCTGGCCCCCATAAACTGATAACCATACATGATGTAAAATGCAATGCATTCATGCAAATTTAAAAGTCCCCATAGTTTTTATCAATTCCAGTGATGTTCATATGTCCCCATAATCCAAGGTCTTTTAACTGAGCCATAATACCAAAAATAATCCCCCCAAAAAAACCCATAATGGCACAGAATAAAACATTCACACTGCAAAGGATGGCATTGGGCAAAACAAAGAAATACTTAACCAATACAAGATTTTAAACAACCAGGGCAAACGTCAAACTCTGTAATTCCAATCCAACAACTACTTAGTGACAGATCTCCAAGTCCAATACTTCTGAGCATCAACAAGTCTCTGGAGTTCCAATTCCGCCCCTCCAGCTAGGCTACTCACAGTCCTGGAAAACTTCATCCAGGGCTGGCAGCCCTCCTTGGCAGCCATCTCATAGTCCCTGCATCTCCACTGGGTCTCCACTGCAACCCACGGTCCATCCTCATGGCCCCATGGGATCTCCATGCAGGCATCCAGCAAACCTGCTTCACACTGCCCATGGCCATTTCCAAAACACAAGACCGCGTTAAAAACTCAATGGTCCTCTCTTTCCTGCATTTGTTATACTCCATAATACCAGGTAGGGTGCCAATTTGTTAATCCAGGGGGGAATACATCAGACTTTGAAGAACAGGACACTCCTTCAGCATTCAGGCCCCTTCAAAAGAGTCTGCATTCTTCCTGTTGCCCCATTGCAGGTCAGCTGGCCCAATCTCAAAGGTTGTAATCTCTCAATTGCAGCTGAACAGGTAGAGTTCACCCAAAGATTTCATTTTTTCTGTGCCACGTCCCTCTGCTCACACCAGTTCATTTTTACGCAAAGCAACCTTGCACATCTTCTCAGGACAGGAAGCTTCTCACACAAACTGCTAGCCCAGTCCAAGCAAAGCTCTTTCTCACCCTCATAAGCCAAACCTCACAGTCCATAGTTCTTACTGCATTCAGGTCTTTCAGCTCTGACCAGAATAGTCCATCAAGCTGTACTTACAGCACTGCAAGGCATCTCTTAGGCCAAGATTTCAAATCCTTCCACATTCCTCTTGAAAATCAGCTTCAAAAGGCCAAAGCCACACAGTCAGGTGTCTAGCAGCAATCCCACTCCTTGGTACCACTATTTGTATTAGTCAGGGTTCTCTAGAGAAACAGAACGTATAGAATGAATTATATTAAAAGGGAATTTATTGGATTAGCTTACACAGTCCAGCAATAGCAGGTTGTAGGTCCGAGAGTCAAGCAACCCGGTAGCTGCTCAGGCCACGAGGCTGGAGGCCTCAGCAGTCCTAATCCAGCACTGAAGACCTGGAGGCTTCCTGGAGAGACGCTGTTCTTCAGTCCACCCTGGTCTTCAGTCCACACTGGAGAGCAGCAACACCAAGCAGCAAGTACCAAGTGGAAAACACCAAGCACCCAGTGGCAAGGAACGAGCAGCACCAGCAGCCAGGTGGGAGAGAGAGAGGTTTATTTTGGCTTACAGGCTTGAGGGGGAAACTCCATGATGGCAGGAAAAACGATGGCATGAGCAGAGGGTGGACATCACTCTCTCGTCAACATAAGGTGGACAACAGCAACAGGAGAGTGTGCCAAACACTGGCAAGGGGAAGCTGGCTATAATACCCATAAGCCCGCCCCCAACAATACTCTGCCTCCAGGAGGCTTTAATTTCCAAGTTGCCATCAGCTGGGAACCTAGCATTCAGAACACTTGAAGTTTATGGGGGACACCTGAATCAAACCACCACAGCCCCCAAGTCCCAGCCTGGCCTCAGAGTGGCAAGCCCCTTGCACCAAACACTTAGCTGACCAGGGCAGCCCAAGCTGTATTGGATTTCCTTCTGGACCATTCATTCTGCATTTCCGTGGCTGGTTCCTCAGCGGCCTCTTTTTCAGTTGGATGGTTTCACTCGGAACCATCTCAAGGAAGCTGGGGAAAATAGAATCAATACAGATGAGGATATATGAATGTTCTAAAATTCAAACAAGTTACAGAGAACCTGAAACAATAGCAGAGCACCTTGGAGCCCTGCAGACCAGGACTTGGGTTAAGCAGTGCCTGTGGCCCTCCTGGCCAGTAGCTGCTCCACTTAGGCAGTCTTCAGAGGAGGCAGTCTGGTGGGGGTGCAGAAAGCTTGACATTTGTGTTCAACTTGGGGGTTAATACAAGATCCACAGGTTACCAGCCTAGGTATAACACCTGTATCTCAGTGTCCAGCCTTACAAATAAATAGTCATATTCTTAGGGGACTAGCAAGTTGCCCACATCTTTTTTTGCCTTTTTTTTTTTTTTTTAAACCTGAGATGGGGGTCTCACTCTGTAGTCCTGGGCTAGCTTTGAACTCACAGAGGTCCTGCTACCTCTGCTTCTCAAGTACTGGAATTAAAGTCATGCTCCAACCATGTCTGGCTGACACATTTTCTTTTTTCTTTTTCTTTTTTAAAATTAATTAATTAATTTGGAGGGGGGGTGTCAAGGTAGGGTCTTGCTCTAGCCAGGCTGACCTGGAATTCACTATGTAGTCTCAGGGTGGCCTTGAACTCATGGTGATCCTCCTACCTCTGCCTCCCAAGTGCTGGGATTAAAGGCGTGCGTCACCATACCCGGCCACATTTTCTTTTTTACAGTGCTAGATAGGCAGACAATTTGGCAGAAAGGATAAACTATAACAACTTAAGAAATACACACTTCGGACTGGAGAGATGGCCTAGTAGTTAAGGCACTTGCCTGCAAAGTCTGAGGACCCAGGTTTGACTCCCCACGTAAACCATATACACAAAATGGCCCATGTGTCTGGACTTTATTTGCAGTGGCTAGAGGCCCTGGTGTGCCCATTCTTTCTCTCTCTGTCTCTTTCTCTCTCAAATAAATTTAAAAAATATTTTTTAAGATGTAGTTTTAGGAAAAAGCAAAATAAAACATTGAAAAGGGATAATATTTTGACTGGCCAACATGTTCTAGCACCTCCTGGGGAGAACTGCACAGCAGATAAGTGGGGTAAACAGGCCTGCGCGTGCAGCACACCTTACCTGTGGTTTTGCTCCATAGCCTCTTGTTACCTGTGGTCAGCTGCAGTCTGAAGATACTAGTGGAGAATTCTAGAAGTAAACCCCATACATCCCCTTTAACTTGCATGCTGTTCAGAGCACTGTGGTGGGCTCTTGCACCCATCTACTGGTTTTTTTTTTTTTATAAAGTTTTAAAAAATATTTTATTTTTGTTTATTATTTGAGAGAGAGATACAGAAATAGGCAGGTAGAGAGAGAGAGAGAGAGAGAGAGAGAGAGAGAGAGAATGGGTACATCAGGGCCTCCAGCCACTGCAAACAAACTCCAGATGCATGCGCCACCTTGTGCATCTGGCTGACGTGGGACCTGGGAAGTCGAACCTGGGTCCTTTGGCTCTGCAGGCAAGCACCTTAACCACTAAGCCATCTCTCCAGCCCTGTTTTTTTTTAAGATTTTATTTTTAAAAATTTATTTATTAGACACAGAGGGAGGGAGAGAGAGAGAGAGAATGGATGCACCAGGGCCTCCAGCCACTGAAACGAACTCCAGATGCATGTGCCACCATGTGCATCTGGCTTATATGGGACCTGGAGAATCGAACCTGCATCCTCAGGCTTCACAGGCATGCGCCTTAACTGCTAAGCCATCTCTCCAGCCCCCATCTACTGTTTTGCCTAGGTGGAGAGTCATCTCTTTATCCAGGGTATCCACACTATGTATGCTGCCCTTGTTGTTGTCATGTCATGATATCACAATATCACACTGTTGTGTTCAAGTGATTTATTTTACTGACTGGCCCCAAAGCACAAGAGTAATGATGCTAGCAATTTTCATGTCACTCAAAAACTGCATAGTACTTCCTTTATATGTAAAAGGTCGAACTTCTTGACTAATTTAGAAATTAGGGCTGGGGAGATGGCTTAGTTTTTAAAGGTGCTTGCTTTTAAAACCTGTTGGACCAGGCTTTCCCAGTACCTACTGAAAACCAGATACACAAAGTGACACATGTGTCTAGAGTTTATTTTGCAGTGGTAAGAGGCTCTGGTGTGCCTATACTCTGTCTTTTCTCTCTGTCTTTCTCTAAAATAAATGAATAAAATTTAAAAACATTGCACAGGTTACTAAGATACACAAAAAATATTTTTGGGAAACCATTCATATATTGTCATTAGGGTATTTCTTTTAATTTTTTTTATTTATTTATTTATTTATTTATTTATTTATTTATTTATTTATTTATTAGCAAGCAGTGGGAGAGAGAGAATGGGCATGTCAGCTGGGTGTGGTGGTGTACGCCTTTGATCCCAGCACTCAGGAGGCAGAGGTAGGCAGATCACTGCCTGAGACTACATGAATTCAAGGCCAGCCTGGACCTAGAGCATGATCCTACCTCACAAAACCAAAACAAACAAAAAGAACAATAAAAAAACTTGAAGAGAATGGGCATGCCAGGACCTCCAGCCACTGCAAACGAACTCTAGATGTATGTGCCACTTTGAGCATTGGCTTTACGTGGGTCCTGGGGAATCAAACTTAAGTGGTTAGGCTTTGTAGGTAAGCACCTTCACCACTGAGCCATCTCTCCAGCCCCAAAGTATGGTCTTTATTATCATCAAATAACATTAAGTAGTTATTAATCATTTATTATGCCTGTTGCAGTCAATGTCTCATTGTTGGTGAAAGCACCCAACCAATAGCAGTTTATGGCAGTTTATTTTGGCTTACAGACTCAAGGAAGCTTCATGATGGCAGGGAAAACGTGGCATGAAACACTGGGTGTGATGGTGTTAATCCCAACACTTGGGAGGCAGAGGTAGGAGGATAGTTGTGAGTTCAAGGCCACCCTGAGACTCCAGGGTGAAGTCCAGGTCAACCAGGACTACAGCGAGACTCTACCTTGAAAAACCAAAAAAAAAAAAAAAAAAAAAAAAAAGGCATGAGCAGAGGCTAGGCATCGCTTCATTGCCAACATCAGGTGGACAATAGTAACAGGACAGTGTGTGAAGCTGGCTATATTACCCATCAGCACATCTCCTCATAATACACTGCCTCCAGGAGGCTCCAATTCCCAAATTGCCACCAGCTGGGGACCTAGCAATCAGAACACTTAAGGTTATGGGGGACACCTGACTCAAACCACCACCATACCTAACTTGTAAATTAAATTTTATCATAGTTTCTTTTGTGTAAGGAAAACGCATGAGTATTGGTTGACACCTCATTTGAAGCAGGGTCTCTTTTTCATTGTTCCATTTGCCAGGGTATCTGGTCCTCCTGTCTCCACCTCTCATCTTGCCATAAGTGTGTTAAGAATACAGAACCAGACAGGTTCTGGCCTTTACGTTAAGTCTGGTGGCTCAAACTCAGGTTAGGCTTGTATTCATTGAGCCATTTCCCCAACCCCTGTGTGTAAACCTTAACAATCTAGTTTCCTAGGCAACTGGGTTCTAACTGCACTCAGTATGTTTGTGTTTTTTAAATTTTTAAAAATTTATTTACTTATTAGGGAGGGAGGGATGGAGGAAGAGGAGGGAGGTGGGAATGGACACTCCAGGGCCTCCAGCCACTGCAAACGAACTCCAGATGCATGTGCCACCTTATGCATCTGGCTTACGTGGGTCCTGGAGAATCAAACCTGGGTCCTTAGGCTTCATAGGCAAGTGCCTTAACTACTAAGCCATCTCTCCAGCCCTCAGTATATTGTCACATTTAAAAAAATTCTTTATTATATGCATGTTTTTACACTTGATAAACCCTGCCTGGACAGAGCTGGAGCCTCCTTTGCACTATGGAAACCCCATAAAATAATAAGTTGGCTTAAGTGTAGTGTAAATAAAGTCCAAGGTGATCAAAACGCAAGAAGCAGTGGACTGTGATCTGCAGTAGCAGCTGGTGTACTTACAGCTGCTCTAAGGACTTGTTAATCACCCTGCAGTGTGTTTCTATGATTTAAAGGATGCAGGAATTTGGGTAGAAATTTATAAGAAAAATATTAAAATAATTAAAAAGTGGAAAACAGGCCATCAGAGACCAAACTCTGACCTTTCGTGTATCCTTTAGATTTAGATGTTTCTGTAATTTCCTCTTTTTTGGTGTTTTATTTACTTTCCCTTTCATACTGTGTGTATGCTAGGTGTTGTCTTCTATATGAATATTTTCCCAGTTCCTTTCATATTTCTCTCTCATTTTATCCATTTTTTTTTTTATTATATTTTTATTTATTTATTTGCAAGCAGAGAAAAAGAGAGAGAGAAAATGGGCATTCTAGGACCTCTAGCCATTGCAAATGAATTCCAGAAGCATGTGCCACTTTCTGTATCTGGCCCTATGTGGTTACTGGGGAATTGAACCCAGGTTGTTACATTTTGCAGGCGAGTGTCTTAACCACTGAGCCATTTTTCTTTAGCCACATTTTCTCTTTTATTTATTTATTTGTGAGAGAGAGGCAGAGAGAGAGAGAGAGAGAGAGAGAGAGAGAGAATGGGTGCACCAGGGTCCCTAGCCACTGCAAACAAACTCCACATGCATGTGCCTCCTTGTGCATCTGGTTTACTTGGGTACTGGGGAATCAAGGCAAGCACCTTAACTGTTTTTGCTCTTATTTACATTCAGTTACAACTTTCCTTTGAGTGTGTTTCATTTGTTTATTTGGGGCCATGAGATATTTTAGTGCATATATTTGTTGATAAACATTGTATAAGGAGGTTAAACATTTCTATATCCTCAAACAATACTTTTCCTTTGATTGTTTTATTCTCATTTTGGTCTCACTTTTTAGCCCAGGCTGGTCTTAAACTTTTGATCCTCCTGTCTTGGCCTTCCTCATGACAGGCGTGTACAACTAAGGTGGGACAGGCCCTACTTCAGTTCATTTATTTTATAGAAATAGCATTGTAAGCTGGGCGTGGTGGCGCACGCCTTTAATCCCAGCACTTGGGAGGCAGAGGTAGGAGATCACCGTGAGTTCAAGGCCACCCTGAGACTACATAGTGAATTCCAGGTCAGCCTGAGCTAGAGTGAGACCTTAACTCAAAAAAAAAAAAAAGAAAAAGAAATAGCATTGTAGCCGACAGCTTCAGGTTTGCTGAGATGAACTTCCAGACCAGGCAAAGTTATGGAGGAAGTTACTGAAGCTTATAGATCCAGGGGAAGTTCCATAATGGCGGAAGA
The DNA here is from genome assembly GCA_036365145.1 of Orientallactaga sibirica. Classification (NCBI taxonomy): domain Eukaryota; kingdom Metazoa; phylum Chordata; class Mammalia; order Rodentia; family Dipodidae; genus Orientallactaga; species Orientallactaga sibirica. Next base: position 16,586,846 of record JAEOAD010000011.1, read on the forward strand.
AGCTAGCCTGCTTTCACAGGACCAGGCAAGAGAGAGAAAGCCACAAGCAACAGCACAGCACACCTCACGAACTCCAGGTAGGCACACTTTGCATATGTTTAGATTGAAATCTCAAACCCACACCACACCTTAAGATCCGCCCAGTGACACTGCCTCCAGCCAGGTGGCTGTAGATGCAAACTACAGTCTAATAAAACACTGAATCTATTGGGGGCCATCTATTCAAACTACCACATTTATGAATGACAAATATTCTTATTTAAAACAATTTTTATTTATTTGAGGAAAAAAAATGCAGACAGAGAGGGAGAGAATGGGTGTGCCAGAGCCTCTAGCAGCTATAAATGAACTCCAGATGCATGTGCCAGCTTGTGCAGCTGCCTTACATGGGTCCTGGGGAATTGAACCTGGGTCCTTTGGCTTCACAGGCAAGCACCTTAACCACTGAGCCATCTCTCCAGCCCCCTACTTTTTATTTTTATTTGTGTGTGTGTATGCACATGTGTGCCAGAACCTCTTGCTTCTGCAAATGAATGCCAGGTGATTGTGCTAAGGACCCTGCTTCTGATGGCATACACAAGAGCGAAAACTAGCCGCTGACAGTTACAGCTGAAATACTGAGCACAGGGCAGAGGGAAACGGGAACACTTAATACATTTACATTTAATTGCATTTAATACTTAGAAATATTTCCCACTTTGTAGGGTGTTTTATCCCACACAACTTTCCTGAGGACACACAGCTGGTGAGAGGCCAGCCTAGCTCGCTGGGGAGTCCAGCTGTGGAAGCCTTATTCCCAGATTCCAGGCTGAGCTCCCTTCCCCATCAGGGAAGGTCAGTTCTGTGCACTGTGGTCTTGAGAGGCTGGGAGGAGATCTGTGGGTATCAGGAGGTCCTGAACAGGCAGTGCTATAAGTGAGGTGTCCGTGCTGGGTGCATGTGAAAGTCCTGCTTAGGTGCTTCATGACTTCCTCATGGCCATATCTCCTCATGAGTTTTTGTGGGAAAAATCAAAAACCAAGATTCTTTCCTTTGCTTCCTCAGCGCATTTATTACCTCTCCCTGGAATTCTACATGGGCCGCACTCTGCAGAACACCATGGTGAACCTGGGCCTTCAGACTGCTTGTGATGAAGCTATTTATCAGGTATGTTCATGGTCTCCTGTTGTATGAGCAGTGATGTTAGGACTCATGTCCTCTGGGAACAGGTCCCTGTGCCCTGCTGGAGGGGCCTGGGATGGCCAGTAACACACCTCCTCCTCAAGTTTGAAAGGGATGATAGTGTATGAAGTGGGAGGACTGGGTTGCATTGTGATGCTAAAGTTTGGAAATTTGTAGAAACCATTGTACTCCCCACTCCCATCCCAGGGGTGTGTTTCACATGTGGAAAGTTCACTGTGGTTTTCCTCTCCCACCCCTAAAACATCCCCCTGAGCTCATTGTCCCTCATGGGGATGGCATGGAAGTACCTTCCTCTTGTCAGAAGAAGCGTGTCCTTCCTAAGGGCTCCTTGTTACTTTCGGTCTCTGCCGCCTCCTCCCTGCTCTGGCATCCTGGTCTCCAGTGAGAAAGTTCTAGGGTGAGACCCTGTAGGCTCCTCTGTGCTGACCTGGGTTTTAGAAATGCTTCAGGGACGGATTCCACCCCTCCCAACACCCTACCTTGCCTTGTTCTTAGTGGATTTAAGTGGGAGGAGCTTAGAGGTTAGGGCATACAAGTCCAGCAGGAGTGTGAGGTGACTTAGCCTTGCTGGGGACCCCCATCTCTCTTTCTCCAGGGCTGTGTTGGTCACTATCTCATTGCTGTAGCAAAATATTTGAGAGAAATCAATTAAAGGGGAAAAGGTTCATTTGGGCTCAGGCTTTCATTGGGCCCGAAGCAGACAGCAGGTCATGGTGGCCGGAGCAGGTAGCAGAGGAGGACACTCACTTCATAGGAGCCGGCATACAAAGAGAGAGAGAGAGAGCTGGGGACAAGCGCCCCTCAAGAGCGGTCCCTGCAGTACCCAGTCCTTCTACTAGACTCACCCCTAGTGGTCATCAGCTACAAGTTCATCAGTGGGTTGCTGCACTGGGGAGGTCACAGCCCTCATGATGTGGCCACCTAGGTGCACTGCTTCTTCATTGGGTGACCAAGCCTTCGACACATGTGTCTTTGGGAGACATTTCAGATCGAAACCACAACCAGGACTTGTCGCCCTCAACCCTCCCAAATTACTTATGAAGCACCAAACAGCATCATTCTTTCAGTGGGTGTATCTTCATGAGACGGGTACTCTGATGAAACAGTCATCCCATGGTGACGTCTGAAATACTGGCAGCAACTCCTAATAACATCAATTTCTGAGCAGTGCAGAAACGCCTGTAATTGTCTTAGAACATTTTAGACAGTGTGTTCCAAAACTAATTTGCATTTGGTTGATATGTCTCTTAAATTTCCTTTAATTTATAGGTATTCTTTTTCTGTCTTAGTTTGTTGGAATGAAGTTTATCTTGTAGTTTCTGTAGTGTGACTATGTCCTCATCTTGGCTTTAATTGCTTATGTTTTTTTTAAAATATTTATTTATTTGCTTGCTTATCTGTTTTTTCGAGATAGAGTCTCACTGTAGCCCAGGCTGGCCTCGAACTCAGAGCAGTTCTCCTACCTCTGCCTCCCGAGTGCTGTAATTAAAGGTGTGCAACACCTCATCTGGCTTTAAAAGTTATTATTATCTTTTTATTTGTGTGTGTGTACGTATGTTCATGCCTCCTACTTCCATCCCATCAGCATCAGTGTGTGCAATCCAGAAGCCTGCCATGGATTTTAGATTTCTTTTTGGTTTTTTGAGGTAGGGTCTCACTCTAGCTCAGGCTGGAGTTCACTATGTAGTCTCAAGGTGGCCTTGAACTTGCGGCAATCCTCCTACCTCTGCCTCCTGAGTGCTGAGATTAAAGGCATGCACCATCATGCTGGACTCCAGATTTCTTTTATGTGGGATCTAGGGATTTAACTCAGGTCCTCCAGCTTGAGCCATCTCCCCAGTCCATCCTACTTAACTTTTAAATTTAAAGTTAATTTATTTGCACTTGTGTGTGGGGGGGGACTGCAAACAAATATCCATCTGGTGGCTGGGGAATTGAACCATGGCCAGCAGACTTTGTAAGCAAGTTTCTTTGACCACTGAGCTATCTCCCCAACCCCCCTATTTATGTTTTAATATTCCAAGGATGCTTACACATGCATGTCTCCATACAATACTGTAGGTTCTGGCCAGGTAGTTAGACAAGAAAATGAAATAAAAAGTATCTAGATTAGAAGGGAGTAAAACAATCTCTTTGCAGGTAACATGAAGTAGAAAGTTGTAAGAAATCCATTAAAGGAATATTAGAACTAATGAATGAGTTCCACAAGGTTGCAGGATACAAGATAAAGCCACAGAAAGCATCCATATTGCAATATATTTGCCAGCAAACAATGTAAAATCAAATTAAGATGCTCTTTTACTTATAGTAGCATCAGAAGAAATACTTAAATGTAAATTTAACAAAAAAAAGCCCTTCTCTAAAAATGCAACATCTATACTCCGAGGACAAAAAGTTAAGAAAGGAAGAAACTAAGGAAGGCGGCACAAGCGAAAGACATGTCACGCCAACCGGCGTGTTCTTGTAACCCAGCACCTGGAAGGAAGAAACGCAAGGACCCCTCAGGCTGTTGGCTAGCCAGTCCGGCTAAATCGGTGAATTCTAGGTTCAATGAGAGACCTTGTTTCAAAAAAAATAAGGTGAAGGGCTGGAAAGATGGTTCTGTGGTTAAAGGTGATTGCTTGCAAAACCTGCTAGTCCAGGTTTTATTCCCTACCATGTAAAGCCAGATGCACAAAGTGGCACAAGTGTCTGGAAGATTGCAGTGGCAAGAGACCTTGGCACATGACTGTCTTTGTGTGTCTCTCTCTCTGTTTCTATTCATAAATTAAAAAAATAAAAGGCTGGAGAGATGGCTTAGCAGTTAAGGCACTTGCCTGCAAAGCCAAAGGACCTCGGTTCGATTTTCTAGGACCCATGTAAGCCAGGTGCACAAGGTGGCATATGCATCTGAAGTTCATTCGCAATGGCTGGAGGCCTTGGTGTGCCCATTCTCTCTCTCTCTCTGACGTTCTCTTAAATAAATAAATAAATAAAAATATTTTTTTAAAAAAGAAAGCAAGGTGGAAGGCAGTTGAGGAAGACACCTGGCATTGACCTCTGGTCTCCATGTGCACATGCACCCATGTGCTTGTGTATATGTGTACCTGTGTAATCCTACTCTTTGGAAGGCTGAGACAAGGAGGATTGCAAAGTTAAGGCCATCTTGGACTGTCTCAAACACAACGGCAAACCAAAATAAAAGGACAAGTTCCAAAGCAGTTTAATGGAGGAAGAATATTTTCAACAAGTGATGCTGGGGCATTTGGATATCCATATGCAGAAGAGTGAAGTTGAACCTTATCTCAGACCAAGTAGACAGTTTAACTCTACATGGATCACAGACCTAAATGCTAAAGCTGCAAAATTTAGAGGAATGTGTAGGGATAAGTCTTTGTGATCTTGGATGAGGAAATACTTTCTTTTCCCCAGTGACAGACTTTTTTTTTATTTAGTCCAGGCTGACCTGGAATTTACTCTGTAGTCTCAGGGTAGCCTTGAACTCACAGTGATCTTCCTAGAACCTCTGCCTCCTGAGTGCTGGGATTAAAGGTGTGTACCACCACGCCTGGCTTTCAGCCTTCCATTTAAAAATTTTTTATCTATTTATTTGGGGGGAGAAAGTGCCAGAGCCTCCAGCCTGTGCAAACCAACTCCAGATGCATGCACCACCTTGTGCATCTGGCTTATGTGGGTCCTGGGTAATTGAACCTGGGTCCTTTATCTTGGCAGGCAAGCACCTTAACCGCTAATCCATCCCTCCAGCCCCTCAGCCTTCTTTTTATTGAGTGTGTTACAAATGGTTTAGTGAAAAAAGGCCTCCGACTCTTCTTTCTTAGCTACCACTTTCTTCTCATCATCCGGGACAGCAGTGGCAGTAGGGACAGGGCCTCCCGTGGGCACAGCACCAGCCACAGGAGCAGGCCCACCAGCCCCTATATTATAGAGGAGGCTCCCGATGGTGACATTGGCCAGGGCCTTTGCAAAGAAGCCAGGCCAGAAGGGTTCAACACTTATATCAGCTGCTTTAATGAGGGCGTTGATCTTATCCTCTGTAATGGGTTGCTTCCTTGTCATGCAGGATGAGGCCAGAGTAGATGGAGGAGAACTCAGAGATGGAGGCCATGGTGTGGACTGCCGGACACGGTGCTAGTCACACCTTGATGGCAGCTGGAGGAAAGCAAAAATACTTTCTTGGCACTAAAAGCACAAGCAACAAAACAAAAATTAGGTACACTGTACTTCATCAAAATTAAAAACTTTTGGCCTGGAGAGATGGCTTAGCCATTAAGGCATGAGCCTGCAAAACCTAAGGACCCAGGTTCGATTCTCCAGGTCCCATGTAAGCCAGAAGCACATGGTGGCACATGTATCTGGAGTTCGTTTGCAGTGGCTAGAGGCCCTGGCATGCCCATTCTCATTCTCTCTCTTTCTCTGTCTCTCTCTCTTAAATAAATAAATAAATAAATAAATAAAAATTTAAAAATCTAAAACAAACAAACAACAACAAAAAAAACTTTTGGCCAGGCATGGTGGTGCACACCTTTAATCCCAGCATTTGGGAGGCAGAGATAGAGGATCACCTTGAGTTCAAGGCCACCCTGAGACTACATAGTGAGTTCCAGAACCCACTACAGTGAATGCATGTGAGGACAGTGAAAACAAGTCTGTCTGTGTCAAAACTTGTACCTGAATTTCATCATAGCATTGTTCATAACAACTGAAAGTAGAAACAGTGCAGACATTTATCAGTTGATCAGTGAATAAACAGAATGAAGTGGTCGCACAGTGGGGGTGGGGTCTGGGTGTTTTGTTTGGAGAGAGAGGGAGGAAAGGAGAAAGAATGAGAACATGCAGGAGCTATGTGTTTTTGTTTTTTTTTTTTTTTTTTTTTTTTTTTTTTTGAGGCAAGTTCTTGCTCTGTTGCTCATGCTAGCTTCCTGGGCCCAAGTGATCCTCCTGTCTCAGTTTCCCCAGTAGCTGGGACCACAGGCATGTCCTTCCATTCTGGCTCCTATTTTTTTTGGTGGGGGGGGTTTTCTAGGTAGGGTCTCACTCTAGCTCAGGCTGACCTGAAATTCACTATGTAGTCTCAGGATGGCCTTGAATTCACAGCGATCTTCCTACCTCTGCTTCCCGAGTGCTGGGATTAAAGGTGTGTGCCACCATGTCTGGCTTCTAGCTCCTATTTTTTAAAAATATATTTTACTTATTTGTTTGAGAGAGAGAAAGAAACAGAGAGAGAGGGAGAGAGAATGGGCACACCAGGGGCCTCCAGCAACCGGCAAACGAACTCCAGATGCATGTGACTCCTGTGTATCTGGTTTATGAGGGTCCTTGAGAGTCAAACTGGAATCCTTTGGCTTTGCAGGCAAGTGTCTTAACTGCTAAGCCGTCTCTCTGGCCCCCTGTTTTTAAAAATATATTTTTATTTATTTGAGAGAGAGAGAGAGAGAATGGGTCCTCCAGAGCCTCTACCCACTGCAAAGAACTCCAGATGCATGCGTCCCCGTGTGCATCGATGTTGGGGCTCTGAACTCTAGTCCTCTTGCTTGTACAGCAAGTGATTTATCCATTGAGTCATCTCTCCAGCCTTGTTTTTATTTATTTATTTATTTATTTATTTATTTATTTATTTATTTATTTATTTATTATTATTATTATTTTTGGTTTTTCAAGGTAGGGTTTCACTCTAGTCCAGGCTGACCTGGAATTAACTATGTAGTCTCAGGGTGGCCTCAAACTCTCAGCGATCCTCCTACCTCTGCCTCTCAAGTGCTGGGATTAAAGGCATGCGCCACCACGCCCGGTTATTTATTTATTTTTGAAGTGTGTTGAAATGTTTTGCTGTGTTGCCTAGACTTGTGCAGAACTCGTGAGCTCAGTTGATCCTCCCACCTCAGCCTCCCCAGTGTGGGATTACAGACCTACACCACTATGCCCAACTTGTAGGTTAGTAGCTTTTTTTTTTCTTTTAATGAGGGAGAGCCAGAGTGAGAGTGCGAGAGAGAATTGGCATGCCAGGGCCTCTAGCCACTGCAATCGAACTCCAGATGTGTGTACCACCTAGGGCACATGTGCGACCTTGTGGTTGTGTCATCTTGGGTCCTTAGATTCCACAGGTAAGCGCCTTAACTGCTAAGCCATCTCTCCAGCCTTTTTTTTTTTGGACAGTTCTCACTATGTAGTCCAAGCTGGCCTTGAGCTCACCATCCTACCTCAGCCTCCTGAGTGCTGGGATTACAGGTGTGGCCACCTCACCCAGCTCTACTTACCTAATTTTGACTATTCACCATTAGCATTTTTTTTTTGAGGCAAGTCTAACAGACTGGTTTTTTTTTTTTTTTAATAAGAGAAAATGAGAGTGAGAGAGTTTGCATGCCAAGACCTCCAGCCATTATAATTGAACTCCAGATACATGTGCCACCTTGGGCTCATGTGTGACCTTGCATGCTTCGTCACCTTGGTATGTCTGGCTTACGTGGGATCTGGGGAGTCAAACATGGGTCCTCAGGCTTCACAGGCAGGCGCTTTAACCGCTAAGCCATCTCTCCAGAAGTTTGGAAAATACTTAAAACTTTCCAGCCCGGTGTGGTGGCTCACACCTTTAATCCTAGCATTTAGGAGGCAGAGGTAGGAGGAGCACCATGAGTTCAAGGCTACCCTGAGACCATGTAGTGAATTCCAGGTCAGCTTGGGCTAGAGTGAGACCCTACCTCAAGAAAAAAAAAAAAGAAACAACTTTCCATTTCTGGGCATTGATTTAACATTAATCACTGGGTTTTGAATCTAAAGGTATATAAACTTTTGGTGTATAAACTCCTGATTTAAATATCTTGAACCAGTTGTTGGAAGGACAATATTAAGTAATATTGAAACCTTACATTTGTTTTTGTTCACAGTTGGGGTTGGACCTGGAAGAACTTGAGGAAATAGAAGAGGATGCTGGCCTTGGGAACGGGGGTCTGGGGCGGCTGGCAGGTAATCTTGTTCTTGCCTCAGACAAGGTCTCTAACCTGTCAGCTTGGGCAGGACCATGGAGTGAGGTCAAGGTCAGAGCTGTGCTTTTTTTTTTTTTTTAAGATTTTGTTTTTATTTATTTGTTTGAGACAGAGGGAGAGAGAAAAAGAATGGTCATGCCAGGGCCTCTAGCCATTGCAAACAAATTCCAGGTGCATGTGCCACCATCTGTATTTGGCTTATGTGGGACCTGGAGAATTGAACCTGTGTCCTTAGGCTTTGCAGGCATGTTCCTTAACCGCTAAGTCATTTCTCCAGCCCCAGAGCTGTGCTCTTCTTCTTCTTCTTTTTTTTTTTTTTTTTTTTTTTTTTTGAGGTAGGGGCTCACTCTAGCCCAGGCTGACCTGGAAATGTTGTCTCAGGGTGGTCTCGAACTCTTGGTGATCCTCCTTCCTCTGCCTCCCAAGTGCTGGGATTAAAGGCATGTACCACCATATACAGCGAGCTATGCTCTTTAATACCTGTCTATCACAGCAAATTGGCCCCCTTCAGACACATGGGTGAATGTGTGTTCTTCATGTCAAAACCTTCACCACTACTAGAAAAAAAGAAAATGTACATTCTATTTTGCCCAGGGCACATCAAGAAGGTCCTAGTGTGTCCACCTTTTACCAGGGACCAAAAGCCAGTGCTCGGGAGAGAGCAGGTTAGAACGTCACATGCTTCATGAGTGGTGTGGTGCAGTGAGGCTGCAGCTCCACAGGGGAGCTGGCAGCTCCTGACAGAACAGGGCTTTCAGCTGTGTCACCCTCTCTGCCCACCACATTTGAGAGCATACCCAATCAGTTTCTGTTTTAATTATTTTTGCAGACACTTTGGGCAGTGTGAACTGGCTAGAGGACACAGAAGCTGAATAGCAGTTGGCTTTGTGGCAGTGTGGGTGAGGGGTGATGTCCTGGCCTGAGCCCTTCTAGGCCCAGCCCTTTTGGGAATTGGTTGCCATTTTATAAACAGAGATATGGACTAAAATGCATCTGTGTTTATGTGTTTGAGGCTTTGTTTTCATTTTCAAAAATATTTTAAAATATTTTTATTTATTTATTTATTTGAGAGAGAGAAAGAAGCAGAGAGGGAAAAAGAGAGAGAGAGAGAATGGGCACACCCGGGCCTCTGGCCACTGCAAACGAACTCCAGATGCATGCGCCCCTTGTGCATCTGGCTTACGTGGGTCCTGGAGAATTGAACTGGGATCCTTTGGCTTTGTAGGCAAATGCCTTAACTGTTAAGCCATCTCTCCAGCCCTTTGTTTTCAAATTTTAACCTAACTTCTTTGAAACTTATGTGTAGTATGTTTCTGTCATGTAAAACTGTACATAGATCTATAGAAAGAAAAAAAACTTGCCATGTTTGCCCCACCCACCATGCCTCCTCCACAGCTTCCACTCAGGCTGCTGCATAGGCCAGTCACAGCCCCTGACTCCCTGAAGGTGAGGCCATTCCCAGGTGTCCTCTGCTGCTGGGGTTTCAGCCACTTGTAGGGAGCTGTCCTCTTTTAAAATTTGGATTTACTTCTGTTTTAAACAAGGTTGTTATGGTTACAATATATTTTTTTTATTGACAACTTCCTTAATTGTAGACAATATCCCATGGTACTCCCCCCCCCCCACTTTCCCCTTTGAAACTTTATTCTCCATCATATCCTCTCTCCCTCTCAATCAGTCTTTTTTTCATTTTGATGTCATGATCTTTTCCTCCTATTATGATGGTCTTGTGTAGGTAGTGTCAGGCACTGTGAGGTCATGGATATCCAGGCCATTTTGTATCTGGAGGAGCACGTTGTAAGGAGTCCTACCCTTCCTTTGGCTCTTACATTCTTTCCACCCCCCCCTTCCGCAATGGACCCTGAGCCTTGAAAGGTATGTTAGAGATGTTTCAGTGCTGAGCAGTCCTCTGTCCCTTCTTCTCAGCACCATGGTGCCTTCTGAGTCATCCCCAGGTTACCACCATCTGAAAAGAGAAGCTTCTCTAACCAAAAGTGAGAGTAGCATTAATATATGGGTGTGGACATTAAGAGAAGTGCTTACTGCAGCCCTATGACTTATTTATTTATTTTTTTTTTTGAGAGAGACACAGAAAGAGATGGAGATGGAGAGGCAGGAGAGAGAGAGAATGGGAGCGCCAGCAGCCTCTTAGCCCTTGTGGGCAAATGCGGCATTGCACCCTTGCATCACTGCATCTGGCTGAACGTGGGTCCTGGAGATTGGAACCAGCGTTCTTAGGCTTAGTGGGCAGGCACCTTAACTGCTACACCATCTCTCCAGCCCAGCCCTATGACTTTTGATGGGTCATTGGCATTCTATCTTGTCCTTGCTCAGTGGACAGAGTCTGTTTTCTTTTCTGGACAGCAGCCTTTGGCTTCCTACCTCACGCCATGTTCCTTAGTGAGTCCTAAACAGCCTGAGGACTGCCTTACACGCTGGTGAGCCCACCTCTGGACCTTAAGGTGGTCCCATCTCTGCTCTCATGGTCTGCACACTTTGCAGTGCTTTCTTGTCCTTCAATACAAGGCACCTTTCCTCACCTCCTCCCCTTCCAGCCCCCTCTGTGACCTTCTGTGAGAGATTGCTGCTCACCAGGACTTCTTCCACCAGGGCAGATCTGGCCTTCACCAAGCCCACATGGCTTGATTGAGTCTGTTTCCCTTCTGTAAGAATGAGTCCAGAGCAGAAATCCTGTGCCTTCCTCATCCCTCCCTCTTCAGGCCTGACACCCACTGTCTAAGTCTGATGAATTGGACATGTATTTTATTTGATAATTTCCATAGGAAGCCCACCTTCCTTGCCTCACTTCATCCTTCCCTACTGTCTTTCTGGTGTTGAGGATGGAACTCAGGGCCCCCTTGCTCCTGTCTGGCAGGCGCTATGCCACTGAGCAGTATCCTAACCCTTTTTTTTTTTTTTTTTAAGTCAGAAGTTTAATACAGCTTCCTTTTGGACCTTTACTCTATATATTATTTTTGTTTTGTTTATCCCTCAGGACATTCTGGTTGACACAAGGACACATTTTGGTGAAATGTCTTTCTGGTTGCCTTTGGGGATCCTGATGGCACTGTGAGCTTGATGTTCAGTGTTCTGAGCCATGAAATGCACATCACTGTCCCCATTGTTGTGCCCGATTTTCCACATGTAGGGCTCATATGTCCCTGCTGTCAGAGCTGTGGACTTAAAGTGGAATGGACAGAGGTGTGATGAGACCTCCCACTCGAGTGTGTGTATCTGAGAGGGAGCTGGCGGTGAGGAGACTTTGCTGTGGTCTGTGATTCCTTATCTTCACCCCCCAGGCTCTCAGGGCGAGGGGCCCCGGGGTTCCTTTTTGTTAAACCTGAGGTGGCTCTAGTCACACTGGCTACCTGTTTTTCCAGCAGCCTGGCTCTGCTGATCATCTGTGACTTGTGATTGGATTTTCAGCCTGTTTCCTTGATTCGATGGCCACCCTGGGGCTGGCTGCATACGGCTATGGAATCCGCTATGAATTTGGGATTTTCAACCAGAAGATTGTCAATGGCTGGCAGGTGGGTGAGATTGGGTGTCTCCACTGGTTTTCAGCTCTTACACCTACAGCAGAATGAGCGGGTACTCTTGGAGAGCTGTCTATGCTCGGCAGGCCCTTGAGGTACTCACCAAGTTCTTGGTACTGTGCAGGAGGAAGGAGCCGGGCCTGCTGGGCACCCCCGGGTTCCCAGGTCCTGGCCAGACTGTCTGTCTGTATGAGCTCTTTGCAAGTAGCCTGTGGGTCATAACCAGGAAGGTGGGGGGGAGGGCATGGAAGCCTGACTGAACCTTCAGGAGATCGCAGACAGGGCCACCTGCTGTGGGGACAGGACACTGCAAGCTGTATGCTGGTGTCCTGGGGTGTCTAAACATGGGATGGAGGGTGGTGCTGTTGGGCCTTATCCTGTGGGAAAATTGAACAATTAGTAAAGCAAAGCCATGTGTGGTTACGTCTTCCTATAATTACAGCCCCCTGGAGGCAGAGGCAGGAGGATTACCACAAATTTGAGGTCAGTCTGCTCTATATCGTGAGTTCCAGGCCAGACAAGGCTACATAGCAAGACCGTGTTTCAAAAAAAAAGCAAGCAAAGGGGTTGGAGAGATGGCTTAGCAGTTAAAGTACTTGCCTGCAAAGCCAAAGGACCTGGTTCAATTCCCCAGGACCTGTGTAAGCCAGATATACAAGACAGCACATGGGTGTGGAGTTTGTTTGCAGTGGCCAAAGCCCCTGGTGTGCCCATACTTACTTTCTCTTCTCTCTCTGTCTGTCTCTTTCTCTCAATAAGTAAATACAAATTAAATTTATTATTTTTTTTAAAGCAAACAAGGGCCTGGAGATCTGGCTTAGTGGTTAAAGAGCTTACCTGCGAAGCCTGCAGACCCAGGTTCTATTTTGCAGTACCCATGTAAGCCAGATGCACATGGTGGCACATGCATCTGGAGTTAGTTTGCAGTGGCTGGAGGCCCTGGCATGCCCATTCTCTCTCTCTCTCTCTCTCTTATTCTCTCTGCCTTGCTCTCACATACAAATAAAAAAAAAAATTAATTTAAAGGGTGCTTGTAAAAGAAAAAAGCCAGGCATGGTGGCGCACGCCTTTAATCCCAGCACTTGGGAGGCAGAAGTAGGAGGATCACCATGAGTTCGAGGCTGCCCTGAGACTACATAATGAATTCCAGGTCAGCCTGAGCTAGAGTGAGACCAAAACAAAGCAAAGAAAAGAAAAAAGCAAACAAGGTGGGCATGGTGGTGCATGCCTTTAATTCCAGCACCTGGGAAGCAGAGGTTGGAGGATTGCCATGAGTTTGAGGCCACCCTGAGACTACATAGTGAATTCCAGGTCAGCCTGATCTAGAGTGAGACCCTACCTCAAAAAACAAAACCAAACAAACAAAAAAGCAGCAGGCATGGTAGTGCATGCCTTTAATCCTAGCACTTGGGAGGCAGAGATATGTGGATTGACGTGAGTTCGAGGCCACCCTGAGACTACATAGTGAATTCCAGGTGAGCCTGGGCTTAAATGAGACCCTACCTCGCAAAAAGCTACACACACACACACACACACACACACACACACACCCATACACACCCATATTACAATTTTGGTTCCCATCCTTTGCCTTCATTCCTGAGGGAACAACATCCTGTGGAGTTGGAGGCCGAGTTTTCAAAGCCTAGTGACTATTCCTTAGGGACAGCAAGCTTCAGTGTTAGAGCACCAAACTGCAGCCAGGCAAGGTGATTAGGGCCTTGTCAGTGAGGACAGCTTGACCTCAGTTTAGAGTTTTACCAGATGCAGCCAGGCCAGGGGCTACACTCTAGGATAAAAGTCTCAGCTGATCCACTTGGGGAGAGTGGTCTAGTTACTCTCCTTTGGGGTGAGGGGTCACCTTGAGAGGCTGAGATGAGAGGATCTCGAGTTCCCAGCAATCAGAGCTACAAAGAAAGATCTTATTACAAAAAGTAATTAATTAATTTAAAAAATAATCTCAGGGCTGGGGAGATGGTTCAGCAGTTAAAGGTGCTTGTTTGCAAAGCCTGTTGGCCCAAGTTTTTTTCGCCAGTATCCATGTAAAGCCAGATGCACAAAGTGGCACATGCATCTGGAATACATAGGCAAGAGGCTCTGGTGTACCCATTCTTTTTCTTTCTCTTTCTCCTCACAAATAAATAAAAATATTTTAAAAAGTAATTTCAAACCCAAATCACCGTTGAAGCCAAAGTGAGGCTGGGGCTAGGAACCAAGATTTGTAGTTTCACACTCAAGTGGTTAGTGGGAATGTATGTGAAAGTTTGTAGTTTATCTTGTAATTCATCCAAAGATGAGTGGGTTGGTGGAGATGGGATTAGCCAACTACAGCAAAATGTTATTTGCAATTAATAAATCAGCTGTTATAATATGTTAATATGGTGGTAGGTATTCACCCTCAAATCTTTGGACATTTTGAGTGGTGGAATGTGGCTCAGTGATACCACCATGTGAACAAAAGCTCCAGATTCCATTCCCAAACCACCACCAGTAAAAAACACACACACACATATATATACACATACAAAAAGCAACAAAACAAAACTCTTCTAACTTAAAATTTTCAAAATATATTTATTTATTTATTTATTTATTTATTTATTTATTTATTTGAGAGAGAGAATGTAGGTATGGGTGTGCCAGAGCTTCTTGCCACCGCAAATGAACTCCAGATATATGCACTATTTCATGCATCTGGCTTCACGTGGATACTGGGGAATTGAACCCAGACCAGTAGATTTTGCAAGCAAGCACCTTTAACTGCTGAGTCATCTCTCCAGCCCAATTTTTAAAGCACTTACAGTAAACATTGGCGAAGAAAAGTAATGGCCAAAGTGAGAGAAAACTCCAGGCTTGCATCCAGTGCTGGTTCCCAGAAGTACTCGCAACCTTAGACATAGATGGACCTGCCCTCCCCTGGCTGCCAGGATTGGATCCATGGTTGGTCTTAGACTGTGTTGCCAGCTGCCTCTTCCTGCACCCACAGTGTTCCGTGAGCCATTCTAGCTTGCTGTCTAGGCTACTTTGTGGGTTTACAAAACAGGAACTTGGATGTTCCTTCTTGCTTACTTGGGATAATGCTTGATTGCAGGAGACTTGGGTTTCTTTGATTTTTGTTTTTCTTACCACAGTGACATTTGTTTCCTGTACCTCTCACCACTTCCCTAACAATTTAGGATGACAAATGAGTGCACATAATCCTGTTTCCTAGGAACCCTTGAATGTTTGTTAGGTAGCTTTAGCTGTAACAGAAGTAAGTGTGGAGTGGTCAGTGGTCAGTCACCAAGCTTGCCTGAGGAGGTCACAGGAGTGAGTGTGGCATGAGGGTCAGCTTGCCACCTCTTCCTGAGTTTGGGAAGGTACTGCCGCAGATGACAGTAGAGTTCCTCTGCAGAGCACAGTGGCCCTTGAAATGCCACCCAGAAATAGGATCAGTCATGGGAAAGTCTTGCTGGGAGGATGTACAGAAGTGCATAATCAAGCCAGATCATCTTGCTAAACACACCGGAGACTCCTTTCTAGCAATTCCTTTTGCATGTGTATGTGTGTGTGTTGGGGGTGGGAGTACATGTGTGCATGGCTGTGGAGGCCAGAGGGTGATGTCCAATGTCTTCCTCAATTGCTCTCTACCTTATTTTGGAGACAGGCTCTCACTGGCTTGGCTAGATCAGCTAGCCTGCAAGCCCCAGGGATTCCTGGTCTCTGTCTTCCCAGAGCTAGACTTACAGCCATGTGCTACTGTGCCCGACTTTTACATGGGCTCTGGATCCAGACTCAGGTCTTCATGCCTGCACAGCAAGCACTTGACCCACTGAGCATCATCCTAGCCCCATCTAATTTTTTGTTGTTGTTTGTTTTTTGGTTTTTCAGGTAAGGTCTAGCTGTAGCTCAGGCTGTCCTGTAGTTCACTATGTAGTCTCAGGGTGGCCTTGAACTCATGGCAGTCCTACTTTGCCTCTCAAATGTTGGGATTAATTCAGAGGAAAAACTTGATCCCATTCAAACTTCCAGAAATTGGGAATAATAACAGCAGTAGGGTGCTGGAGGTCCCAGCTTAATCCCCAATACCCCCCAAAATCCAGTTAATAATAATTTCAAATTCTTCATTCACTGGCCGACTATATTAATTTACCCATGTATAAATTCCCAGTGTGCTGGGAAACCAGTGCCACCAAACACCTCTCTTCCGATGGTGTTAGGTCTGCAGGGTGGCTTTTAGTTTTCTTGAGGGGAGGGGATTTTGCATATTCACTGATGTTGTATGCAAAGGCAGCTTTGGGGACAAGAGGACAAGGACTTCCTGGCCAGTCAGCAGCATCCTCTGGTGATGTGCCCCAGGCTCTCCTGCTGGACACTTTCCAAGCTATAGCTCAGCCCCACACACACACAGATTAACACTGGGATTTTTTTTTTCTGCTTTTTTTTTTTTTTTTGTATTTTGTATTTTGAGAGAAGGTCTTACTCTAGCCTAGACTGACCTGTAGTTCGAGGCTGGCCTTGAACTCACAGCAATCCTCTTATATTTGCCTCCTGAATGCTGGCTTTTTTTTTTTTAATGTGACTTCTAGGATTCAAACTCAGATCCTCATGCTTATAAAGCAAGCACTTTACTGACTGAACTAGCTCCCCAGAGTACTCAGTCGATTCTTGCTGTCTTTTCATTTGGGTGTCTTTTGCGAACTTCACTGGACTTTGTTACTTTAATAGTGCAGGTAGCCTCACTGGGTTGGATTCTGTGCTGGCCGTCTCGGTGATGGGCACTGTGCAATCTCAGCAGTGGGCAGGTCCAAGCCAAGAGCGGAATGGCCCAACTGGCATTGTCTCCTCCCTCCTCGCTGCCGCTCCAGGTTGAAGAGGCTGACGACTGGCTGCGCTACGGCAATCCATGGGAGAAAGCCCGGCCAGAGTACATGCTACCCGTGCACTTCTACGGGAGGGTGGAGCACACCCCCAATGGCGTGCTGTGGCTGGACACCCAGGTATGGAGGCCAAGGCCCTAGGGGCAGGTTGCTGCAGCTGATCAAGATTGCCACCTGATGGGTCATTGTTGTCCCCCCACACACTTCTTTTTGGGAGGTGGGGCTTACAACTTTCTCAGGGGACTTAAGGTAAAACCCAAGGGAGGTTTTATTTTCCTCACGCACCCAGGCATTCACGCTTTGGTGGGAACTTTGAGTGGACTAGTGTATGCTGTCCCCAGCAGGGCCATGTTGGAGTTTAGTAGGAGCTGTGGTTGGAGTTGAGGCCAGCAGCCAGAATGTTCTCGTCCTACTAGATGATAACTCTGCCAGTGCTTAATAGCAGATCCCAGAAGTGTGCCCCGATGGTGGAGAAGGGCATTGGCACGGGGCGGGGTGGTGGTGAATCTGCTGAGCACTGGCCGCTGCTCTGCCTCCATGGTGCTGCAGTGGTCATAGTGTCTGAACCAGTGGGACCCTAGGTGGCTGTCAGGCCTAGGCTGATGTTCCGCATTCCCCGCTGGCGCCTATGGAATACTGGCCCGAGGAGGTGCAGTGCGGGAGGTTCAGTCAGGCCCAGAGCATGGAGAGCCCACTTTGCCTCAGGAGTAGACGGCAGGGAACAGGATGAGAATTGGTAAGCCTCAGTCATCCATGATGGCAAGGATGAGCAAACATGGGAGCCTGGATACTGGGAACGTTCAAGCAAGTGCAGGGAGTTCTCTGACATGCAGGAACGTAGTTTCACATAGGGTACTTGGGGAAAGAGCAGTCTGGATGGAGCCAGGCTATGGAGGCCAAATAGGCCACAAAAAGTTGTTCCTACCGTGAAACAGCAGAGGAGGGGATCCTGTGTTCTAGACGTGTCAGTATGAGTGTGTGAGGGAAGAAGGGAGGCTGACCTGTCCCTCACATGGGTGAGAGTGTGCAGGGCACAGGAGGCAAGACTGTAAAGGCAACATAGACATTCATCCTGGTGTCCTGGGCACGCTGTCAATTCTGCTTGTCTGAACTGACTGACTTGGTGAAGCTGCTCGGCTAAGATTGGCAAGGAAGCAGCATGCCAGGCTAGCCATGTTTCTGCGGGGCTGATTTGGATATGTGGAGGGTGGGGTCAAGGCACCCAGCAGGAGACACCTTGCTGAAGATGTTGGGAAGTGGAAGTGGGTGAGGAGAGCGTGGACATGTGGCCGAGGGTGGGAGCTAGCATTGGAGCACTTCCAGAGGCCAGGGCAGGATGATTTTTCAGTTGATACTGATACTGAATGGGTGAAGCTGAGACCCGGTTGTGGTGGGAGAGGGTGTCAGGGTGTGGCTGCCAGTCTTCTCAGCTGGCCCTGGCTCAGGACTGCCGCAGGGTGCTCCAGGAGTGGCCATGGTAGGCGCTGTGGTGAGAAGCAGAAGGGTCAGAGGAAGGGAACATATGGTCTAGGTGCCTATGGGGAGGTTGGAGCTGCCCCACTAGGGGACGGTGGCCAGGCAGGTGGTGGTCTCCACTAACTCAGCCCCGCTGTGTCTTCCATGGTCAGGTGGTGCTCGCCATGCCCTATGACACCCCAGTGCCTGGCTACAAGAACAACACTGTCAACACCATGCGGCTCTGGTCTGCCAAGGCGCCCAATGACTTCAAGCTGAAGGACTGTAAGTTCCAGCTGCAGCCCCTGCGCTGTGTGCTGCAATCCCTGCGCTGTGTGTGTGTGTGTGTGTGTGTGTGTGTGTGTGTGTGTGTGTGTGCATGCACATGTATGTGCTCGTGGTATTCCATGAGCCTCACCTATGGTGGCTGGAGTGGAATGTCCAGTGTTTTGCTCTTTTTTTTTTTTTTTGGTTGTTTGAGGTAGGGTCTCACTCTAACCCAGGCTGACCTGGAATTCACTATATAGACTCTGGGTGGCCTTGAACTCACAGCAGTCCTCTCCTACCTCTGCTTCCCGAGTGCTGGGATTAAAGGCATGTACCACCATGCTGGCCCATTTTTTTTTTTTTTTTAAATCTTTCTTTTTGTGTTTCTTTTTTTTTTTTTTTAAATTTTTTATTTATTAGAGAGAGCACATATCAGGGCCTTAAGCCTCTGCAAATGAATTCCAGATGCATGTGCCACCTTGTGCATCTGGCTTACGTGGGTCCTGGGGAATCGAACCTGGGTCCTTTGGCTTTGCAGGCAAGCACCTTAATCATTGGAGGTCTCTCCAGCCCTCTTTTGCCCATTCTTGTTTGAGCTGGAGTCTCTTACTGATCCTGGAGCTTGCTATTTTTCTGCTAGTTATGGCAGTTCTCAGGTCTGTGCTCCCCTGTGAGACTGGAGTTACAGATATGTGTGGGTGTGCCCAGCTGTTTATGTGAGTCCTGGGGACTTAACTTGAACAGTCTTTCAGGCCTCCCCAGGGCCTCATGCTTGCACAGGAAGTGCTCTCTTTTTTATAATTATTATTTTTTATTTTTATTTTTTATTTTAGACAGAGCATGAGAGAGTGAGTGAGTTGGTGTGCCAGGGCCTCAGCCACTGCAACTGAACTCCAGACGCTTGTGCCACCTAGTGGGCATGTGTGACCTTGCATTTGCCTCACCTCTGTGCATCTGGCTTACATGGGATCTGGAGAGTTGAACATGGGTCCTTGGGCTTCACAGGCAAGCTTCTGAACTGCTAGGTCGTCACTACAGCCTGGCACTCTTGTCTGCCTAGGTGGCTTATCCAAATGCTGGACCCTCACCACTCCCATCCCCTTCTTTATACTCTCTGTGGGCTCCTGAGAAGGGTGTAGCTCCTTGCAGCTCCCTGTGAGCACAAGGCAGTGTTGGTAAGGTGCCAGGGCCCAGCCACCCAGGGTCATGATCGTCCAGACCACATCCCATGAAAAGAGCTAGAAGCTCAGCAGGAGTGGGTACGATGGGAGGGGCTGTGCATCCTCTGTGGAAAAAGGATGGGGTAGCAGTGGCTCCAAGAAGCAAGCTACAGGTGGCTGCACTGACTAACATCATCTCTCTTTAGTCAACGTGGGAGACTACATTGAGGCTGTGCTGGACAGGAACTTGGCTGAGAACATCTCCAGGGTCCTGTATCCCAATGACAATGTGAGTGGCTAGTGTGTGATTCTCTTTCAAGTACAGACAAATGAACTGGATGTTGGGCTGTCCAGCAGAGCCTGCTGCTGACCTAATGTGGATGCCAGGAGCTATCGTGTCCCAAGTGCATGTGGCTGGCAGTAAGGCAGGTTCATTGGTTCTTGGTGAAGTCCGTTGAGTACCCACAAGCCTGTTCACATCATTTTCCTTCATGTCTACCTCAAAAGGCTTTTTTTAGAGGCTCTTGGCCTCCTCCCTGAGTCTGGGCAGAGGCACCTGCTTATGTGGAGAATGACACTGTGTTGAACCTGTCAAACACGGGCCAGCCTGCTAATGTTCCTTTGGTATGTAGTATGGCTCCCTGAGGATTAGGTGACCCATATGGTAGCAACCATCTGGGCAGTGTTGCCTGGACACATTTGAAGGGTGTTAGCATGCGCCCATGTGATGCTAGGTGGTGGTCACGACCAAAGTCTGACCTGCCACCTGGATTGAGTGTCTGTTGGCTTGCTGTTGTCAGACAGGGAGTCCTTGAGGGGATGTAGCTCAGTGGTAGAATATGTGCTTAGTAGACATGGGTTCAGTTCCTACCACCATCAGCACCAATAATAATAAAAAATAATAATAATACTAGGGAATTGCCTGAGTGGGCTGTGTATTTTTTTTTTTATTTGAGAGAGAAAGAGAGGAAGAGGCAGAGAGAATGGGCATGCCAGTGGCCTCTCAGCTGCTGTGAACAAACTCCAGACATGTGCACCCCCTTGTGGGCAAGTTTGGCATTGCACCCTTGCGTCACTGCGTCTAGCTAAATGTGGGACCTGGAGATTCGAACGGGCATTCTTAGGCTTGGCAGGCAGGCCTCTTAACCGCTAAGCCATCTCTCCAGCCCGGGCTATGTATTTTTCTTTTAGCAATGTAATGTGTGCACACAGTAGCAGAGGCATTGGTGCTGGAAGGCTGTAACCAAATGCGCCTGCCCTAGGAAACTGGGCTTACTGCAGATCTTCAGGTGTGGGAGTGGCTCCTGATGCCCATGGCTCTGGTACTTCTCCCACCTGAGTTCAGCTCTCCCATTGATGGGCCCTGAGCTGGGCAACCTTTTGTTTCTTTCCTTTCTGAAGCACACAGGCCTTAGTGTTAGATGGGTTTTCTGTGACCTTGAGCGGGGCATCTGACTTAGGTCCCATGTGGGGATGAGCATAGCCCTGGTGTGGCAGGGGTGACATCCCCTGGGGCCCCTCCAGCCTGTCTGTGGCTGCATTGGTGCTGCGGTGAGGGTGGGCGCTGCATCACTGTTGCATTGCAGTTCTTCGAGGGGAAGGAGCTGCGGCTGAAGCAGGAGTACTTTGTGGTGGCCGCCACCCTCCAGGACATCATTCGCCGCTTCAAGTCCTCCAAGTTTGGCTGCCGGGACCCAGTGAGAACCTGTTTTGAGACGTTCCCAGACAAGGTCTGTGATGGATGGGGAGCTGGCTCAGTGCCGTAGGACAGGGTGTTCTTGGTTCCTGAGGTTTCTTCCTTGTGTCTGGGAGGGGCGGGAACAGGGTGGCGGTGTGCCCTGTGTCAGGCGCTTGTCACCCTGAGTCAGGGCCGTAAAGGCAGGTGGTCCGTAAAGGCTCCTATGGCAGGCTGAGTATAATCACCCTAAACGAAGCTGTCACAGCTGAGATGAGGGAAAATGAGCTGTGGGGGCAGGGCCACACGCTGTGGTGCCTTCTACACTTGTACAGGGTGCACTGTCTGTGGCTCGCAGCTGTGTGCTGGTCCAGTCGTGCAGAGCACACCTGCCCTCGGGTCTCAGCTGTCTGCAGAGCTGGCAGCACACTTCTGGTTCCTCCCTGAAGCCCCTCTGGGTTCTTAGGCTCCTTGGGTGGGGGCTGCTGGACTGACTTCCTCAAATCCTAGCTGTACCCCCTGACCACTGTGGGCACCTGAACACCACCCCTCCTGTGAACTGTAGGTGGCCATCCAGCTGAATGACACCCACCCAGCACTCTCCATTCCTGAGCTCATGCGGATTCTGGTGGATGTGGAGAAGGTGGATTGGGACAAGGTGAGCGTGAGAAGGGAAGGCGGCACCCTCTCTGGACCGAGATGGTAACGGTGTTCTTGAGCCTCTGCCAGCCATGGTGACAACTGACTGAGCTAGTCCTGGGAGGTAGAGGGCCCTCCCCCACCTCCAGCCCCTCCCCACCCCCAGCCTTAGGAGATCAAGGGACCTGGCAGGACTCCTGGCTCCGGGAGATGGTTACTGTGGAATGAGGACATAGCAGGAACTAGGGTGCAGGGGACAGAAGAGACAAGGACAGGATTCTGGTACTTTTTAGGGATTCTTAACATGTTTCCTCCTCTTGAAGTTTGGTGGAAAACCCTAGAAGGGTTAGATTTGAATAAATATGTAAGTCGAGCGTGGTGGCACACATCTATAATCGCAGCACTCGGGAGGCTAAAGCAAGAAGATGGCAGGTTCAAAGCCAAACCCAAGTCTGTAGTGTCGTATTTACAGACTTGTTCTCTTGGCTCGGACTTGGTATAGAAGGTTTTCTTGATTGAGTGTAACTGCAACAGAAAACAGAAAACACCCTTTTTACTCCAGCTGTAGGACCCAGAGCCTGTCTTTGGCCTGAGGATGTGTGTACTCCCCATCAGGCTGTGCCCTGTCGGGACCCCGCCCCTCCTATTCTGGCAGTGGGACAGGCCACATGGCAGTCAGTGTCCTCCACATTATGGTGGAGGCAGGTTACTAGGAACAAATGGAAAACTGCTCCGTGGCCTGCGAGTTCACCACAGGAGAGGGTTGAAATTGAAAGGCAATTGTCAGAAAGTCATTTGTAGAGGTTAAGTGGTCGTGTCAGCACGGTGACCAGACTGGGCTGAACGCGGGCTGATGAGGGGATCAGCTCTGGAGAGCAGGGACAGGGATGGGGGCCCTCTCTGGCAGCTTCTGTGCACGCTTGTAAACACTCGGCATGTATTTCTAACAAGTGTGCTGTTCTCCAATGCCCAGGCCTGGGAGATCACCAAGAAGACCTGCGCATACACCAACCACACCGTGCTGCCCGAGGCCTTGGAACGCTGGCCCGTGTCCATGTTTGAGAAGCTGCTGCCACGGCACCTGGATATCATCTATGCCATCAACCAGAGACACCTGGATGTGAGTAACTGATGGGGCTGGGGCAGGCAGGCTCCATCACATAGGACCTCCCCAGCCCCCAATCTGGCCAGAGAAAGGAGGTGCTTCACCTTGGAGCCTGGGAACTGTCACCTGGCAGAGCTCTTGGCTGCCCTGTGCTCCACTAGACCCCTGCTGTGAATGTGGGATGTGTGGATGCAGGTCTGTTCTAAAAGGTCCCATTCTCAAGCAGGCTATAGATGATGACTTTTCTTCTTAATATTTATTTATTTGCAAGCAGAGAGAGACAGAATGGGTGCACAGGACTTCTAGTCACTGCAAACGAACTCCAGGTGCATGTGTCACTTTGTGCATCTGGCTTTACTTGGGTACTGGGGAACTGAACCTGGGCCTTTAGGTTTTGCACATACGTGCCTTAACTGCTGAGCCGTCTCTGGACCTATGTCTTTCCTGGTTTCCCTAGAGGTGCTTGACAGCCTTGAGCAATTCAGAAACAGCCTGTCTCCTGTGTTACCTCCAGAGAGGACAATGGTACATGAGCAAGGAGCACTTGGGTTCAGGGTAAATACAGTGCTTGTGAGGCACTAGGAATGAACCCAGAGCCTCCTGCGTGCTAGGCAAGGGCTCTACCACTGAGCCGCAGCCTGGCCCTGTCCTGCTTTCTTTAGCCTGCTCATTAGTGAGTTCACGGTTGAATGCTGCTCAGGTTAACATAGGCCCAGTTTCTTTCTTGTAAACCAAATGGCACATCTCCACCCAGCTGCTGTTCTGACCTCACACAATACAGCCCTGTGAGCCCCAGGCTGGATTCAGGACCTTTCCGTATTAGCTGTGTGAATCATGGCCCCTGTGAGTCCGTCTGAGGCAGGTGATATGTGAGGGTACTGAGCTGGCATGAGAGTTCCTTGGGTACAGGGCCGGGCATAGCAGCCCCTAGACTTCCTTGGAGGCAATGACACTTCCCACAGATGTGGTGGGGGCAGGGGGCTGTCCTCTGACACTGGGATGTCAACCCAGCTGTGTTCTGTGTTCTTGACCTCAGCATGTGGCAGCGCTGTTTCCTGGAGATGTGGACCGTCTCAGGCGGATGTCTGTGATTGAGGAGGGGGACTGCAAGAGAATCAACATGGCGCACTTGTGTGTGATTGGGTCCCACGCCGTGAATGGTGTGGCAAGGATCCACTCGGAGATTGTGAAGCAATCTGTGTGAGTGAGGGGGTCCCTCTGGACCAGGTTGGCCCCTTCTTGACCCCTCAGCCCAGCTCAGTTCTAGAGCTGCCTACCACATGCCCCTGTCAGTAACTCATTTGTGGGTATGGCGAACACACCCAAGAGCCGCCACCACATCACTCACTAGAAGGCTCACGTGGTGGGTGACGTCGGACAGATAGTTGTCTTTGTCACCACCAGTCACTCCCCTTGAACATCTGCTGTTGGCCAGCTGCTGTCGATGCCCCGCCTGGGGCTGGGTGTCTAGGCCCTGGCAGATGAGGTTGGGGGCATGATGTGATCTAGAAATTTTACCTCCTTACATTCTTAATTTTTTTATTATTATTATTTTATTTATTTTTGGAGAGAGAGACGGAGAGGGAGAGGGAGACAGAAATGGGTGCGCCAGCAGTCTCTCAGCTGCTGTGAACGAAATCCAGATGTGTGCGCCCCCTTCTGGGCAAGTGCGGCATTGCGCCCTTGCCTCACTTTGCATCTGGCTAAACGTGGGACCTGGAGATTGGAACCGCTGGACATTGGAACCAGCGTTCTTAGGCTTAGCAGGCAGGCACCTTAGCCGTTAAGCCATCTCTCCAGCCCTCTCCTTACATTCTTTAACCAGATTAATGTTCAACATCCACACTGATTGCCAGTCAGGCAGCACCCAGGGCAGAGGGTCCCTTTGCCATGCCCGTCCTCGTGAAAGGCCTCCCTGTCCAAGGCTAGGCCCAGGGCTTTGTGTATTCATCCCCACAACAAACGTCTGAGCTTTTTCTCAGCATATGATTGGGGAACTGAACCTGGGGTCTTCACGCTCATGACCTGGATGGACTCTTGCCCCTAAACATCTCTAGAAAACAGCCAAGTCCTCGCACCAAGGACAGCAGTTACACAAACCACAGTCGCGAGGTGGCATGTGCTGCCTTTGCCCTGGTCCCGTAGCCCTCTGCGGCTTCAGAAAATGAAACAGCCAGCTGAGCTTCAGGACCTCCTGGAAGTTTCCTGAGAAGCTCTGAAATTGTCTTCCTTGCCTGGTTTAAAACTTGTGACTATTTTTCTGCCTTCTGTGTTTATAGCTTTAAGGACTTTTATGAGCTAGAGCCAGAGAAGTTTCAGAATAAGACAAACGGCATCACACCCCGGCGCTGGCTATTGCTGTGCAACCCAGGGCTGGCAGACGTCATTATGGAGGTGAGCATCACCCTCGCCTTGTGCTGTGTGCAGCAGCCTTAAGCCTCCTGACAGAGAGGGGGCTGGACATGCTGGTTGAGTCTGACTCAGAACAGCATATGTCCCTGTTCATGTGTTCTCACACGCCAGGCTCTGCACTGGCATCGGGACTGCAGAGGTGACGGTAAGGGCAGTGCCCGAGGCTGCTGTGTGGACACTGCTTACCTTGAGCTTTGTGGTCAGGAAGGGCTCCCTCAAGAAGCCAAGGAAGCCCAGAGCAGCACCCCAAGGGCAGATCTGGCGTTGCACTGCACTCTATAGGGGATACAAAGCCTGTACAGCTCCCATGCAGGACCAGGCTAGGTGAGAAGAGGCTGGGGAGGCCAGCCGTGAGAGTCTGCCAGCAGTGGAGGCCAGCAGTAGGAGCGCCCTTTATGAGCTAGTCTGGAAATGACCGCTGCTGTGGTTTGAAGGGAGCAGGTGGCCTCTTTGTTAATGGTGGTGAAGGGTGGGAGGTGGGTCTGCCCCCATGTCTCCGGTGATAGGGTGTTCAAGGCAGGATGCTGGGAAGTGGGAACCGAGGGAAGATCGTGAGTATTGCATCCTGGTAGCCATGTGGTTGTAGTGTGAAGTGTCCTGAGAGGGAGGGTGGCATGAGGGCTCCAAGGGGCAGGCAGGTCCAGGGAAATCAGAGGCAAGGGGGACAGCCTCATAGAGGCCGAGGTAAAGTGAACAGACGTCCCTTTGCATTCCTCAGAGAATTGGGGAGGATTTCCTGACTGACCTGAGCCAACTGAAGAAGCTGCTGCCACTGGTCAATGACGAGGCATTCATCAGGGATGTAGCCAAGGTCAAGCAGGTAGGCCAGCTCAGCCCTCAGGCCCAGCACCTAGGACTTAGATCCCCAGGGGCCAGAGGTTGGGGCTCTCCAGATGAGGACCTTGGGTCATGCAACAGGTGAGTGGGTAAAGACCCCCCAAGCTAGTACTGATGTTACCCTGCTCCATCATCAGCACAGGAGTGGGAAAGCTACCAGCAGTGGTCTTGCATGTCCGTGGAAGTTATGGCCTCCCCAAGATCAGAACCAGATGGGACAGGGAATGTCTCCACATGGTGGCATCTTGGTCTCAGAGTTTCTGGGGTACCAGGAAGGCCTGTCTCGGGTGCCCATTGCAGTGACATCATTTCTATCTTTTCATCCACTTCTCATGGTTCCCTTTACTCTTTCCCTCCCACCTGCATGACTCCAGGTTTGACATGGCCCTGGTTTTTCATTTATTTCTGTATGTGGCCAGTGCCATGTCTCTTCTTCCTAAGTGTCCCTTAGTGCCAGCTCTGGCCTTCGGGCCCACGGTCCTACCCTCAGGGTCCCTGGCAGGACAGAGATACTCTCAGCTACCAGTGCTGGTGGACTCATGGACAGTTCTGAGACCACAGCCACCTGCCCGCTTCCGTCTCCCAGGAGAACAAGCTGAAATTCTCTGCCCTGCTGGAGAAGGAGTACAAGGTGAAGATCAACCCTGCCTCCATGTTTGATGTGCACGTGAAGAGGATCCACGAGTACAAGCGGCAGCTGCTCAACTGCCTGCACATCATCACCCTATACAACCGTGAGTACACATGGCTCCCTGCAACCCAAGTCCCCATCCCATGGCTCATCTCCTCCCACCCCACCCCCGTGCACATCATTACCCTGTGCAACACCCAGGGCACACAGCTCCCCTGGTCCTGGGTCCCCATCACCATGGCCTCCCTCTCTCCTCCCGCCCAAACCATAGCTGTTCCATGGCTCCATCCTGCTTGTCTAGCTGGTCTTTTGACCTTAGTCTCTGTCCTGATATGGCAAGTTCCCTCTGAGCCATGACCATGCTTTCTGAGTGCTCAGTACCAGAGCCCGAGGTTTGTGAACAGGTGAGCACTGGAACACTGGGAAAGGCCCTTGGGGTTGTGAGTCCTTGGTGGAGGCCAGGAATATTCTGTTTGAGGCTTCAGTGGAGGTGGAAGTTCCTGGGAAAGGCCTTATGCTCAGTTTTGATTTAAGTTTATTATTTCTATAATGAATTTTGCCTTGTTTGCAAAGATTATGCTTATTAGAAGCATTCATTGTGTTCATATAGAAATAGAAGAGTGAGGGCTGGAGAGATGGCATAACGGTTAAGATGCTTGTCTGTGAAGCCTAAAGATCCATGTTCAACTCCAGATTCCACATTAGCCACACACACAAAGGTGAGGCAAGCACCAGGTCACACATGCCCACTAGGTGGCGCAAGTGTCTGGAGTTTGATTGTAGTGGTTGAGGCCCTGGCACGCCAATTCTCTCTCTCAAAGAAAAGAAAAAAGAAAATAAAAAAGAAAGAAATAGAAGAATGAGGGCTGGAGAAATGGCTTAGTGGTTGAGGTGCTTGCCTGCAAAGCCAAAGGACCCAGGTTTGATCCCCCAGAACCCATGTAAAGCCAGATGCACCAGGTGGCGTGTACATCTGGAGTTCTTTTGCAGTGGCAGGAGGCCTTGGTGCACCTACTCTCTCTCTCAAGTAAATAAGTAAAAATAAAATATTTTTAAAAAATAGAAGAATGAGCCAGGCCTAGTGGCATAGGCCTGAAATCCCAGCATTTGTGAGGCTGGGGCAGGAAAACTGCACATTTCAGGCCAGCCTGGACTTCCTATCTAGTGAAACATGTCTCAAGAATATGTATATATGTTAAATTTCTAAATGGAGCTTAAATTACTTGTCAGTATTTAATTATGAGATTGGGCCATGAATCAAAGGTGTCCTGAAAGTAATTTACAAGCCAAAGGCCTAGTGGACTGTGGATATAGCTCAGAGGTAAAGTGCTTGCTTTGCATGCACAAGACCGTGGGTTCAATCCTCAACAACAACAAAAAGCCCCAAAGTCCCAGTAAATACATTGTAAAAGCTCTCGGGAACCCTGGATCTTCTATCCCAATCAATCTCCTCACAGTAGCAGAATCTTCTGGGCCCTTGTGAGTCCCATGCACAGTAGGATGGCTGCTAGAGGCCATACATACGAGGACCCTCGTGCCCCGTGTGGTGGCCCAGGGAGGTACCCGCAGGACTTGTGACTTTTTAGACACACAGTAGTTCCTGGGAGCCATGGCCTCTTGTTTTCTTTGCATCTTTTCCTCCAGCAGTTCTGATGTGTCCCTATGGTATCTCCCAGTCACTTGCTCAGAGGACTAGTGTTTGTGAGTGGCTGATCGCCCTGCCCTGCCCTGCCTCGCCTCCCACTCCACCCCCATATGCAGTCGATAGTTTTGGGGTTTGCCTTTGTGCTTTTCTATGCGCATCTGCTCTTGCTTGCTTGTTAGCTCTGAACAACACCCTGCGATTCCCAGCTGTTCAGATAAGGCAGCTGGCAGGTTTGTTGCTATTCCCCCATCTTGGCCCTTGTGCATGCTTCCCCCATTGTAAGAGCACCAGCCCCCCCAGTACTGCCCTTTGTCCCATCCTGACTCCGTTGTGTCTCAGTTGCTGACAGTCAGTACTTCCCACCAGGCCTTTGGCACAGTCCTGCCTAGCCCTGCTGTTTGAATTTGTCTCCAGTGCACAAGAGCTGGTGGGGATAACCTTGCCTGAGTCTTTGTTTCGAGCAGTCTGAAGCCTCCCATCCTGATGGGCGTGGGGCTGGCCATGGCAGCCTTGACTACCCCTCCTCCTCAAGCACCTTTTGGCCCCTGTGCCTCCATCTTGAGCAAGGGAGCTGGTGTGGCCTTCTTGATCTCATAAGTGGCCTTTTCTTGATGCTGTCCTGGTGCTGACCCCATGGGTTATTCCTCACGGGTGCTCAGGACTCTCCTTGAACGTGTTGGCTGTTATTTCTTGGAGGTTTTCTGAGACACAGTGAAAAGGTCTGTTTGGTCCTTATGGTGGCTTGAATCAGGTATCCCCCATAAACATAGATGTTCTGAACGCTAAGTTCCCAGCTGATGGCGATTTGGAAATTGAAGCCTCCTGGAGGCAGTGTATTATTTGGGGTGGGCTGATGGGTATTACAGCCAGTTTCCCCTTGCCAGTGTTTGGCACTCTATTGTGGCTGTTGTCCATCTGATGTTGGCCAGGAGGTGATGTCCACTCTCTGCTCATGTCATCGCTTCCCTCTGCCATCATGGAGCTTCTCCTCAAGTCTGTAAGCCAAAACAAACCTTTTTTTCCCACAAGCTGCTTTCAGTCAGGTGATTTCTGCCGCCAATGCGAGCCTCACTGCAACAGTCCTATTGTTTCTTTTTCCTTCTAGATTCTAGGCAAGCATGTTGCATGTCATCTTATCCCAGTTCCTATGCTGGCTGCTCTCTGGACATTTTCTTCATCCTGTTCTGTGGTGTTGGTTTTTCTGTCTCCTCCCTCCTGCTGTACTTGTTTCCTGTGCCCTGCCGGCCCCGTGCGCACAGCCCTGCTCCCTGAGCTCTGTGTCTTGCTAAGTGATGACAGTCAAAGGTTTGTGCCTTATGCAGGCTGGCTCCACTGTTGGCTGTCTGAAGTGAAGCAATGTGTGTTGACCTTGCTGATGGTTTGGGGATGAATTGGATGCCCCAGGGCTACCTGAAGGAGCTTCCTCTGCCAGGGAAGCTCCCAGGCTCTCCTCCTCTTGGGCCAGAGCCACCTGTCTTCAGCAAGTGACACTTCCCTGAGGTCCCATATCTTGTCTTTGCAAGTCTCACCTCGCTTGAGGGCTCCCAGAGCTGCCAGACTTGGCTTTCTTTGCATAATGCCCTTGTGAGAGGTCTAGCTGAGGTCTGTCCACCCTGAGCAGGATGCATTCCTGAGACCCCGTCGGCCACCACCTGTGATCTGGTAGGAGTGCCTAAGTGAGCTTGGTGTTACCTGTTTTTCTTCCCTGGTTTTGATGCAGTTGTCGTTTGCAGTTTTGTTTTGTTTTATTTTGTTGTTGTCTCTTTACTAAGAGAAGACTTCTTGCTCTGTTGTTGCCCAGGTTGGCACTGGGCACATGGGCTCAAGCAATTCTCCTACCCCAGTCTCTTGAGTAGCACAAGGAAGAAGCCAGCCTGCTCATTTTATTCCAGCCACAGAGCAGAGAGAGATGGCAGGGCTCTTCCCACACCCCTTCAGGGGCCTGCCTCCAGGGACTTAGCTCCCTTCCACATGCCCCTTTCATAAAGGTACTACCACTTCCTAATGGTGACTAAGCCTTTGGGAAACATTCTAAACAATAGCACACACGTGTTACACACAGGCTTTAAAGTTTCACCCTTTGCCCCTCAAGGACGCAAGCACAATACTGAGGTCATCTCTTTCTGTGCCATCAAAGCTATGTTTTAAATGGTTTATTTTTACTTACTTATTTGAGAGAGATAGAGAGAGTGGGAGGGAGAGAGAGAATGGGTATGCCAGGGTCTCCAGCCACTGCAAACGAACTCTTCAGAAGTATGCTCCACTTTGTGCATCTGGTGGGTCTTAGGCAATTGAACCTGGGTCCTTTGGCTTTACAGGCAAGTGCCTTAACTGCTAAGCCATCACTCCAGCCCACAGCTATGTTTAAAAGTGTTGTGCTTGTCATGTACAAGGGCTTTGACTGCAGAGACCACCCAGATGGTTCCTGGTTGGCCTTTTTTTTTTTTTTTTGGAACTGTAGGGACAGCTTTTCACAAGTCCTTAGGAAGGACAGGACACTGCCTGGTTTGTCAGCTGTGGTGCCAGGTAGCTTCCCCCACCATCCAGGAATACAAGTGCAGACTTAGTGGAGGCCTTGTCCTTCTGTGAGTGACAGGTTCCTGCATGGGTGTTGTGACCATGGCCACACAGCCTGCTGAACCTGCCTGTTGCTGGGTCCCCAGGTGTGTCAAGCAGAGATGGATTGGTATAAAGTTGCCTCTTTTGTTTGTCCTCAGGAATAAAGAAGGACCCGGCCAAGGCATTTGTGCCCAGGACCGTTATGATTGGGGGCAAGGTGAGATGACTTCTTCCCTCCTTTTGTTGATCTGGGCCCAGGATGCACCAACCCTGACTTGTCGTTGGGCGGCCTGCCTACTCAGCAGGTGCCAGTACCCATAGATGCCAGCAGTGCCCAGTCCTGAGAGCGAGGGTCAGAGAGCTCTTCACAGTCAGTTGAATATGAGCCTGTCAGCCCAGCTCCCAAGAGTGGGAGGTGGTGTGTCTCCAGCCCCAAGGGCCAGGCAGTTCCCAGTATGCTTCTGGATACCCTCTCCACTGCCCAGAGCTTCCTCAGCCTGTGGAATTACATGGTGCACTTGTGGCTGAGGTGACCCAGGTGGCTACAGCTGCTTCATGTGCCCCTTGCGAGGCCGTGTTTAGTGTGATTGGAGTTCATTTTATTCACTGAGACACACACCGGGAACACAGGCACACTCTCTCTCATCACACCATCATACTGCTGAGATACAGCTTCCTGTTTTTGTTCATGAGAGATAGAAGGAGAAAGAGAGAGAGAATTGGCACTCCAGGGCCTCCAGCCACTGCAACTGAATTCCAGACATGTGCGCCACCTTGTGCGCATGTGTGCCTTTGTGCTTGGGTCACCTCGTGTGTCTGGCTTACGTGGGATCTGCAGAGTCAAACATGGGTCGTTAGGCTTCTCAGGCAAGCTCCTTAACCACTAAGCCATCTCTCCAGCCTGCAGCTTCCTTCTGAGGGACTGCCTTGGATAGTCTCTGAAGGGGCATCTGCAGAAGGCACTCCTGTGGGCAGTGTGGTAGGAGTGACATGGATGCAGGTGTCTGTCCTTGGCGGCGAGGCTGTCCCTGCTTCTGACTTCAGTGCCTGCAAAGGTGGCCACAGGGAGGGTTACTTCCTTCCTCAGGTTTGGTACCTGCTCCCCTCACTTGGATTGGGTTCTTCCCACCCCTGTCACCTGGCATTTTAAATATTTTATTTATTTACTTATTTATTATTAGAGGAAGAATGGGTGTGCCAGGGCCTGTAACCATTGCAAATGAACTCCAGGTACATGTGCCGCCATGTGCAGCTGGCTTACATTGGTTCTGGTGAATCAAACTTGGGTCCTTAGGCTTTGCAGGCAAGAGCTTAGCCATCTCTCCAGCCCTCATCTGGTATTTTTGAAACAAATTTTGGACTTCCTGCTATTTTATTTTTATTTATTTATTTTGGTTTTTCAAGGTAGTGTCTCACTCTAGCCCAAGCTGACCTGGAATTCACTATGTGTTCTCAAGGTGGCCTTGAACTCATGGCAGTCTTCCTACCTCTGCTTCCCAAGTGCTGAGATTAAAGGCATGCACCAACATGCCTGGCTTATTAGTATTTTAGTATGTAAAGTCCAAAGCAGTATGGACTTCTAGAAAGAACTTTTTTAAAAAAAAATTATGTATTTATTAGAGACAGAGAAAGGGGGAGAGAGAAAGAAAGAGAGAATTTGAATGGGCATGCCAGGGCCTGTAGCCATTGCAAATGAACTCCAGATGCATGTGTTACCATGTGCATCTGGCTTACGTGGGAACTGGAGAATCGAACCGGGGTCCTTAGGCTTTGCAGGCATGCACCTTAATTGCTAAGCCATCTCTCCTGCCTAGAAAGAACCTTCCATGAACAACTTTAAAGCTAGGGAAAAGTCAGGACTATAGAGCATCCTGTTGAGCCGTCTGAGTGGATTCCAGACATTCCGACACCTGAAGACTGCATTATGTACCTTCAGGGAAGCTTGTTCTCTAAAACCACACTTGTGAACACTGTCCAATCACATGTCAGTCATTCTGGGGGAAAGTTCCTCCAGTAAATACACAGGGATCACTTGTCTGACTGAAGTTGAAAGTGTTTCTCTTTTCTTGAGTCAGTCTCACTCTCACTATTTTGCCCAACGTGGTTTCAAATCCCAGGGCTCAAGTGAGTCTCTTGTCTCAGTCTCTGGAGTAGCTGGGACTGTCAGGCATGTGCCACCATGTCCAGCTAAAGTTACATGTTTTTTTCACTTTTTTGCAGTGCTGGGAATTGAACTCAGGGCTTTGCCCATTCTAGACAATCACTGTTTGAATCAAGACTCCAAAGAAGGTCGTCACAAATTGGTCAATATGTATATTAATTCTATGAAAAGTAGCTTTGCTTCAATGCCTTCTGTTCTTCTTCAGTGTGTTTGTTATAGACATTGGATTATTACCCCAAAGATGGCCTTTTCTGAATATATCTCTCTGGTATATTCCTTAATTCTCTGTATATCTTATAAATTAATAGTTCTAGAAATCCTTTTTTTTTTTTTTTTTTTTTTTTTTAGGGTCTCACTCTGGTCCAGGCTGACCTGGAATTAACTATGTAGTCTCAGGGTTTTTATTTACCTCTGCCTCCCGAGTGCTGGGATTTACGCCCGGCTTCCTTATTTCTTTTATCATGTATTTCTATTTATTTTTATTTATTTTTTTTTTTTTTTGGTTTTTTTGAGGTAGGGTCTCACTCTAGCCCAGGCTGACCTGGAATTCACTATGTCGTCTCAGGGTGGCCACGAACTCATGGCGATCCTCCAACCTCTGTCTCCTGAGAGCTGGGATTAAAGGCTTATGCCACCACACCCGGCTATCTTGTATTTCTAAAACATTGACTAGAATCATAAAGTCAAACTCAAGGCTGGCCAGTTCCACAAGTACGGTGGCCTTAGTGTCAGGCACCATCCTCAAACAGATCCTCTCCCTCCCCCCCACCCCATGGCAGGCGTTGTGACCTCCACGGTCTGCAGTTCACTGGCCAATCCAGTGCCAGGGTTCCGTGCCTCATGGGTCCCTGTCTCTCAGACCCAGGGCTCAGCAGTGCTGACAGACGCTCTGCGGGCCATTCTTGGAAGCTGGGCAGTGTTTTTATACTGAGCCCTTTGACCCTTTCCTCCCTCTTTTCAGGCAGCTCCTGGTTACCACATGGCCAAGATGATCATCAAGCTGGTGACATCCATCGGAGATGTCGTCAATCACGATCCAATCGTGGGCGACAGGCTCAAAGTGATCTTCCTGGAGAACTACCGAGTATCCTTGGCTGAGAAAGGTAGCTCTGGGCGCTTGTACTGACGGGAGACTCGCTCCTGCCTCAAGCTGGGTGTGCTCCACCCAGGTCCCACCAGGGTAGGACTGCAGGTGAACCACTGTGAAAGGCCACAGAGCACTGTGTCACGAGCGGGTCCCAGGAGAATCTTTGTACCTTGCAGGTGGAATTACTGTCACTGTTCTCCTAGCTTTGGCCTGGGTCTCATTATTCCCCCACCTTCCTTCCTCCTTACCTCAGCTGAGCCTGCTGCTCTTGGACTTGCGGCCAGAAGGACCTGACGCCCCTGCTCTGCTCTGCTCTGTTCCCCTCCCTCCCTGCCCTCTCCTCCCACCACCTCCTGTTTCCAGGTACACTGCTCATTTGTCACAGACCAGCAGTGCTATCGAATCTTTTCTTTTTTGGGGAGGGGAGGCAGGTTTCAAGGTAGGGTCTCACTCTAGCCCAGGCTGACCTGGAATTCACTGTGTAGTCTCAGGGTGGCCTCGGACTCATGGTGATCCTCCTACCTCTGCTGGGATTAAAGGTGTGCACTGCCACACCTGGCTCAAATCTTTTTTTTTTTGTTTTTGTTTTTTTGAGGTAGGGTCTCAATCTAGCTCAGGCTGGGCTTGAACTCACAGCATTCTTCTTTACCTCTGTCTCCCAAGTGCTGACATTAAAGGCATGCACCACCACGCCCAGCTGCTGTCAGTCTTTGGAGGGCAGTGTTGGCCTGGTATGGAGAGTTTGGTCTAGGGCCGTTCCACCAGGGCTGGTCCTGGGGCTCTCCCCAGCATGTGAGCATGTTGTTTCTGACCTGGATGGATGTTTCTTGGAAGGAAATGGATCCATCTGTCAGATGAGTGATGGGGAGTTTGGACTTCCTCAATCCATTCTTGCCACCTGAGGCTTATTGTTGTCCTGGCAGGCTGCGGTGCTCCTAAGCCCCGCAGGGGTTCTGCTGGCTTTGCTCTGAGCTCCGGCTAGTCCGTGGTCTGCTGCTGTGAAGCCTAGCATTCCCACTTATGTTGGACATACTTGGTATGAGGAATGGGCATTGTCCACATGTTGGCTGGGAACTTTGCTAAAGTTAGTTAATCTTTCCTGAAACTTCTTTCAAAGCGTCTTATGTCCTGTCTGCTGCCTAGAACCCTCAACACGTTTGAGACCAGCTCTTGTTCGTCTGTAGAACTGCCACAGGCACCAGTCTGGGTTTCGGGCAGGGTTAGCCCCTCACCTTCTGGTTCCTTGAACTTCCCAGGGCCACATGCAGCAGTCATCATCTGGGCTATGGGGCCTAGGACTGTGGACGCCTTTGCATCTCTACCCTGGCCTCTAGACCATTCCAAGGAGGGCCTGGGCTCTGGTGCTGGCTGAGTTGAGTGGCCACTAGTGGGGCTGGGGAAGCAACACAGGCAGTTTTGGCACTAGCTGCTAATGCTGAGTCAGGGTGTGACCCTGGGCAGGGACCCTTTCCCAAGGATGTACTGCTTCCAGCCTGCCACAAACATGAGCCCAGTGAACCGAGAATGGGAGGCACTGCAGTACCTGGCTGGCTGCTGCTGCCCCATCGTGTGTGCAGTCATTACCGTGTGAACCCAAGGTGTTGAGCTCAGCCCTCACAGTTCTCTGTAGAAATACAAGTTCCTCTCAGGCTGAACCCAGGACTATGGGCTAAGACATCAGTGTCAAGGAGTGGAAGATGCACATTGTGAGCAAGCCAGAACCCAGATTCCCCCCACCTCCCAGGACTTGATTGGTTTGGTCCCTGGAAAGTTCCAGAACACAAATCCTGTGCTACTGTGGGGCTTCTTCTTGGGGATCTTCAACTTGGACCCTCTGCCTCAGGTTATCCTTGTCAAGAGGAAGAGCCTTGTAAGGCAGGTGGCTATAATAGGATCAGAAGGGAGACAGAGCTGGGCATGGTGGAGCACACCTTTAATCCCACCATTTGAGAGGCAGGATCGCTGTGAGTTCAAGGTCACCCTGACACTCCATAGTGAATTCCAGCCTGGGCTAGAGTGATAACCTACCTCAAAAGACAAAAATCAAACATAAAACCCGAGAGACAGCCGTCTGGCCTCTCAGTCCTGTGGCTTGTTTGGCAGCAAGCTCAGTGGCCTTGGGATGATGTTTCCTGCCCTGGCTGGGATCGCCCACCATGGGGATGAGCTGCTCCCCGCACTGAAGGAGGGAGTGGGGTGTGGATGGATACATGAAGCAGAGCCTGGGGCTGACCTGTCCCTCCCCCTGCAGTGATCCCAGCTGCTGACCTGTCGCAGCAGATCTCCACTGCAGGCACCGAGGCCTCGGGCACTGGAAACATGAAGTTCATGCTCAACGGGGCTCTCACCATCGGCACTATGGATGGCGCCAATGTGGAGATGGCTGAGGAGGCTGGGGTGGAGAACCTCTTTATCTTTGGCATGCGGGTGGAAGATGTTGAGGCCCTGGACCAGAAGGGGTGTGTGTCCTGTCTTTTGCTGTTGGGGCGTGTGGCATTTTGGGGGAGTACTGCAGAGGTTAGCTAGCAAGGCCCGAGGCAGGGCAGGGTCAGGGACTATGCACTCACTGAGGGACCTTGATGAGCACAAAGGATCAGGGTCCCAAACAGTCTGCTCCTGTGTATATCTCCAGACACCCATCCTTCATTGAAGACCGTGGTCATTGTGGGTTTTCACTGGTCGCGGGTCCCCTCCTACAGGGCCGTTAGCACTGTAGCGATCAGCTTCACGTTCCTGAGATGAGCTTCCAGCCCAGGCACAGTTATGGAGGAAGGGATATTTGTTGAAGCTTACATATCCAGGGACAGTTCCATAATGGCAGAAGAAGCTGGTCCGCTTTCACAGGTCCAAGCAGAGAGAGACAAGCCATAAGCCAAAAGCCACACTGCATGGCACACTTTGCATATCTTTAGATTGGAATTTCAAACCCACCACCACACCTTAAGCTCCGCCCAATGACACTGCCTCTAGTGAGATGGCTGCAGATCCAAACTATCAAACACTGAATATACTGGGGGGCCATCTATTAAAACTACCACAACCACCCAGGACATACCAGAATGCAGCTCACAGATACTTTGGTAGGTTTGCAGAAAATCTACAAACAGAGCAGAGACCTTGTTTGTACCTCTTGCAGCTTCCTGTTTGTTGACAGCTTACTAAGTGTGGTGCCCCATCAAAATCAACCCACAGGGACACACCATTAGATATCAATCAAAGTCCATGCCATTAATCAAGTTAATGCCCTTTGTGACTTTGTCATCAGGTCTTCCAATCTTCTCTGGTCTGAAGACTTGTGTTTTTCCTCTCCCCCCAGACCCCCATAATCTTGAGCTTGATGAGGCATTCTGGTCTCTGAAAGATAAACTATATTGCCTTTTCTTTCAAATTGCCTTTCAAAGCTCATAAAGAATCTGAGACATAGCCGGGCGTGGTGGCGCACGCCTTTAATCCCAGCACTCGGGAGGCAGAGGTAGGAGGATCGCCGAGAGTTCGAGGCCACCCTGAGACTACATAGTGAATTCCAGGTCAGCCTGGACCAGAGTGAGACCCTACCTCGCAAAAAACAAAAAAACAAACAAAAAAATCTGAGACATGAGGCGGCAGCAGATGTTACCTCAGGCAGACTAAGTGTCACCTAAAAGGTCAAACTGTCCTCGTCACCCAGAGAACTCACATGTCCATGTAGGATTTCCACTGCCCATCTCCTTGGGCTCCATCTCTGAACAGTAGAGGAAGCTGCTGGAATTGACTTAAGCTTGTAGGATGTCACCATTCTAGCCAGCTGTCTTTCAAGGGCCTTGTAGCCACATGTAGCTAGTAACTGATGCCCTGGGCCACCAGGGCTGCTATGGGGCAGGGGCTGTGTCAGGTATAATCTGGCTCCACCACCTGTCCTAGCATCTTCTCTTCGGGGATGCCAGGCACTGAGTGTGCCCATCTTTTCACAGGTACAATGCCAGAGAGTTTTATGAGCGCTTGCCCGAACTGAAGCAGGCTGTGGACCAGATCAGCAGTGGCTTCTTTTCTCCCAAGGACCCAGACTGCTTCAAGGATGTGGTTAACATGCTGATGCACCATGACAGGTGGGGCCCGCCTCCTGGTCCCCACCACTGGGACAGTCATTCCTGGTGGTGGGCTGAAACCTGTGCTTTCATGATGTCATCTTCCCTCCACCTCAGACCAGGAGACCTTGCCCCAGTCAGAGCCACAGTCAAAATCAGGGTGGGAAGTGCAGTGGGAGACAGGATGGTAGCACCACTTAGGCCCCCAGGCTGCACAGTGGGAGCAGGAGGCTGGAAGCTGTCTCTTGGCTGTTGGGGGCCAGTAGAGGGCGCTCAGAGCACAGGCAGGACTGTGACAGTGCAACTGTGGCAGTCCATAAGGGCACACCACAATTCAAACAGTTAACTTGCGACACTAACCTTACAGTGTAGTGTTACCTCATTGACGTACTTTTAACACATGGGTATAGGTGGCCAAGTTACGTAACAGCTCTGCAGAGCTGTCGGTACCTCACAGCAGTACTTTACCTTTTGATAGAAGTAGACTCTGAGCAGGGCGTGGTGGCGCACGCCTTTAATCCCAGCACTCGGGAGGCAGAGGCAGGAGGATCACTATGAGGTCGAGGCCACCCTGAGATTACATAGTGAATCCCAGGTCTGCCTAGGGTGAGACCCTACCTCGAAAAAAACAAAAAAAAAAAGTAGACTCTGGTGACGTTGAGCATTCACCTCCCCTCTGCTTTCAGTTGCCTTTGAGTTAATTTTGTCTTTGCCCTGAGCACTGTGCCCCCACGGGCTTTAGTCAGACCAGATCACGACCCCATCCACGTGTCTGGGATGGAGAGGGACCTGCTGAGGCCATTTTCCGTTTTCAGAACTCCGCCATTTCCCCCAGACCACCAGGGACTCTCCATAACCTTTTCCCTGTGTTGTCAGACTTGGGAACAGATGGTGAACAGAGCCTCTTGGCCCAGCAGGTGCAATGGGCTTGCTTCTCTGGCTCTGCAGTCGCCTTGGGGCATGTGTAGCTCTCAACCACCCTTTATATGGAAATTGTTCTAGAGACAGATTCTTTAAAGGTTGGGTTGAAGCCGTACTTTCTAAAAAGCATCCCCAGAATGTAAGTATTTCTCACAGGGGAGCTGGGCCCACACATGCAGGGTAGTCTTTACCGTGGCCCCCGACAGAGCTGAGAGGACATGATGGCCACTGCCAGACAGGCCATTTTGACTTTGTCTGAGGGACTGTCCCATGGAAAATGCAGCCTGCAGGCAGGGTTCCTTGCCCACTGCCACCTTCCACTCTGACCCAGCCTATCCCTGTTTCAGGTTCAAGGTGTTTGCAGACTATGAAGCCTACATGCAGTGCCAGGCCCAAGTGGATCAGCTGTACCGGGTAAGGTTTATGGGTACCCAAGACTGGAAGGGAGTGGCTGGATGGGTATGTGTAGACTTGCCAAGTCAGAATGGTCATTTTCCAGTCTCAGGCTAAGGCCAGAGCAGTGTGGGTTTTTATTTGTCACTACTAGGCTCAGCCTGCCTGCAGGTCAGCTGCCCTGGCATTTCCGATCTTGGAAAAATAGGTCCTCGAGGCTGAGAACAGGAACATGGGGTCTTGGAGACAGTACCTACAGGAGGCCCCTCAGATGCCAGCTACAGTCTGGGGACAGCTAGGAAGCTCTGGAGGAAGCTGCACTGGGTTGGAGCCCAGAGTAGAAGGCGACTCCTTGGCCTTGTGTGGGCATTGGGTCCTCCTGCGACAGTGGCTTATTTGCTGGTGGTCCTGTCTTAGTGTTATGGGCCATGCCCTAGTGGAATACAACTTAGTGAGGGCAGAACAGTGACTTTTCTCTTGGGCTTCTTGACTCTTACACTGACTGTGGAATTGTCTGATCAACAGGGCCCCTTTCCTCTGAGCACATGGTTGCTTCCACCAGGCTGCCCCTAGCTCAGAGCTTATGTGGAAATAGCCCTCACATTCTAGAAGTCCTGGCTCTCTTAGGAACCTTTGGGCCTGCCAAAGATTAATCAGTCTCATTTTCCCCCACAGAACTCCAAGGAGTGGACCAAGAAAGTGATCAGAAACATCGCCTGCTCGGGCAAGTTCTCTAGCGACCGGACCATCACTGAGTATGCACGGGACATCTGGGGCGTGGAGCCCTCCGACCTGCAGATCCCACCCCCTGACATCCCCAGGGACTAGCTTCCCCATGAAGTGGGACCAGGGGCTTGTTTGGCTGACTCTGCACCCATGCCAGTCTTTAGGCACTCTGCCAGCAGCTTGTGGTCCCTGCTTTCTTCAGTGCTGTTTCCAGGAGGGGCCATGGGGTTTCAGTACTTGTTTTAAGGACCTAGAAGAGGAGCTAGGAGTGACACCCTCCTGGTCTTCTAAAAAAGAAGGTGGTGTTCACATAATAGATGGGCACAAACAGTCCCCACAGAGGCTGGGTAGATGGTAGAGCCAGCGGCTCAGTTCCTGAAGTCTTGCACGCTTCTGGCTGTTTGGTTTTAGTTTTGAGGCTCTAGATCTGGGTCTAGGTAGGGGGTCTGGTGAAGTCTGGGTTCCCATGTGTTTCTTTAACAGCTGGGTCACTAACTAAACCCAGTATGTCCTCCTTGGTTGCAGGGGGAAGTAGATCTTACAGGCTTCATCTTCATGGTCACCTGTCTTCTGTCCTGGGTCAAGGACTAGGCAGCTCCCTGACTGTAGCCGTCCCAGAAGCCATGTTTGCACTGGGACCGCTGGGAGGAGCACTGAGGAGAGATCTGTGCCCGTGTATCAGAGGCCTTGGTCATGACCAGGCTGCCTGATAGAGCTTTAGCTCGTTACTTTTTCAAGAGGAAAAAGTAACTTCATGAGGAACTGAAACTAGCTGAAGTGTTCTTTTTTAGCAAGTAAACATTGTACTAGGTCAGTTTAGTTTCTGGGGTCTGGAGTTGGCCATGCTAGGGATATTGCTGCCTGGCTGGAAGGGTCAGCTGCTTGTCCTGCACTGGGGCCTTGGGCAGTGGATCTGTAGCCTGACACCTCCACCCACATCCCAAGGGGCATTTCCTATTGTCTACACAAAAGCTTGGCATTATTCCTCCTACCTTTTCACCAGGGCATCCCTGGTCTAGAAAAAGGGCCTGTGGCCCAGAGGAGCCATTTCCACCCTGCTATGGCAGCCTGGTGAGGAAGCCAGGGTGAGCCTCCCACCTCCCTGAGAGTGAAGCTTCAGGGTAGGATGGAACCCAACTCCTGCTCAAAGGAGAAACTACATCCACCTTGCATGCTGGGTCTGGGCCAGGGTGGAGGGCCTTTCTCTCACCACGCCTGCAGGAAGGATCTGCTTGTGGTGCTAAGTTCAAGTTGACCAGAACCACTGTGGTTGTTGTGGGGTAGGAAGCAGGTTCTAGATCTGGTCATCTGCTTGCCCTGTGCATGAGACTACAGTCCCTGAAGCCACTGTGTGTGACCACCACCCCACCACTTGCTGTTACTGCCTCGTGTGAGAAGCTGATTAAACTTCTTTGCCCATGGCTGACCCATGTGGTGTCTGTGTTTCCCTCAGCCTTCAGTACTGGGTGGCTCCCGTGGAAGCAGGATTGAGCCTGGGGTGGGTACTCCTCAGGAATGGATCTCAAAAACAACCAGGCCTGGACCAAAGCCCAGCCCATTGCCTGGGCTCAGAGTTAGCTCCTATCCCCTCTGTGTGGGGCTTGGAGCCACATGGGAACAAGAAGACATTTCCATTATCTAGTAAGACCTGTGTCAGCCTTTTTGCACTTGTCATCCATACCTGGCTCTGGAGACCAAATATTTCTTCTGAATTTTATATTCATCTGCAGTTAAAAAGAAGGGACCTGAACTTAGAGCTCACTTGCTTGAGTCACTGGCGGGGCATGTGGGGGGCAGGACAGAACCCTAAGATTCTGGTCCCCAGGTTGTTGAGGCTGGGACTGCATTGGCAGAGGTGGAGCACAGTGCTTCCCTCAGAGATTGCCTTACCCTATACAGACCTGGTCCTGGTCGCCTTGTTGGATCTTGTAAGCCATCAAAGGGTCTGAAACACAGTTTAACCTTCGTTGCTTTGACCGAGGGATGTTGGCTTCAGTTAACTGGCAGATAACAGCTGAGCAACTGCCAATTTAGGGCTCTGTCCTTGCATTTCATCTTCAGTAGCCTGCCCATCAGACATTTGTCAAACTCACCAACAGCATGCATTTTAAATCTTTATATGCTGCCTCCTTCCTCCAACAAAGGACTCATAGTTGTTTGTGTATACTAGAAAGATAATAAAGACTAACTCTGATGTCACTAAGGTGCCAAAGGCCTCACGAGTGACTGGCAGGAGGCCATTCCTGGCTCTGCACTTCAGATCCAGTGTCTCCAAGAGGCTGCCATTTCAGTGACTCGGGCAAACAGGTTCACACCAGAGTTCCACAAGGAAGCTGAAGAACAGGATGTGGCCTAATGGCCATGCCTGTTGAGACCAGTGCTCTGGGACCCCTGCTCATAGTGAGCTGTTGATGGCAGCCTTGCCAATGCTCTTGTCACAGGCGGACCCCTCAGTCGGTTCCATACCCGTTTCCAGCCTGATGTAAGAAGGGTCTTCCATGTTTGAGAATCACTGCAGGGTCACTTCTAAGGGGCTTTGATATGGGAAGGTGTAACCTGGGCCAGCATGGAGCCTCCTGCCAGTCCACAGCAGCTAACGCTGTGCCTTGTGACAGTGAGAGAACAGGCAGGAATCACGTAAGACCTCTCAGCTCTGGTGCCTTGAAATGGAAAGTTCAAGAGCCTGAGGACCTAGGGGAGAAAGGCCAGAGATCAGGAGAGGGCAAGCCCCCATCACTTGCAGACGCATGGTGCACTGTAACTGCACAAGCAGGATTGGTGGGGGAGGGTGAGCTGCTCGCCATCTTGCCTAGTCTTACTAAGCCGTGTGCCCTCTCTCCTAGAGGTTCTGACACTGGTGGACTGTATCCCTGGCCCTTTTCTTTCCTGCTGGGATCTGTACATGTGCTTGTTAGTGGGCATGGGCAGCCACAGGGCAGGCTGGTTTGTCAAAAGGACAAGCAACACCACATCTGTTAGTTCAAGAGATGCCTGATGGGCAGACGAGATGACCCCCCCCCCCGGCACATTCAGAGTCCTGGTCATGCAGCTCAAGTCCCCTGGAGGAGCAGTGCCCGCAGGTGTGGGTAGCAAAACTCAGTGCCCATGCACCCGTGTGATGGTGGTGAGGTCTGTCAGCCTATGTTTTAACAGAAGGCCATCTTTCAGATAAGCAAAAGCTCACTGCAACCACAGAGACCCTGGTAGTCCTTGCTCCCACTTTCTGTCGGGATTTAGGGTGCCAGGGGCTATGGGAAGGAGCATGGCTGTGAGCAGGGAGAGGGCAACTGGCTTGACTGCAGAGGAGGCACTCTTGCAGTGACCCCTGCTTTGTAGAGAAAGTACCAGAACAGTCCACCACCACGATTTTATTCTTAAATAAATGCTCAGTCTATGGCCAGGTTAGGCAACAGGTGGGCAGAATGGGAGGAAGTGCAGATCCGGGTGCCCCTTGCTGCGGGTGAGCAGGCGCCAGGGGAAGTAGGGAGAGCTGAAGAAGACAAGCAGGGACATGGGGACTACCACACCACTGGAGTCCATTCTGCATGTGCCAGGAAGGCAGAAAGAACCATTTCCCCATATCTGTAGCAGTGTCAGAGCGCTCAGAGTGGTCCTGAGCTGCTGGGCCCCTCCCAGGCTCCTCATGTCCAGCACAGGAAGTATGGGATCCACACAGCTGCCACCAGGAAGTCTTCTCAACCAAAGGTCAAGTAACATGGCCACGGGGGCAAGGGGCTGCATGCCTATCACCTTGTTCTCCACACAGATCCAAGTCTGTGGTGACTCTGCCCGAGTCTGAGTCCTCCAGGTGCACACTGGGCTCCTGAGCACGGTAGGTGGTGGCATCCTGGCTCCAGGGTCCTGGTTGCTGGCCAGGGAGAAGGGGAGGAAGGTGGGTCTTCATGCTCCTTCACGGGCCAGTCTCAGTGCTGGCGCTCGGGTTCCGACTTGCCCAGGAATTCCCTAGAGCAGAGGAGGACACGCATGAACCACACAGCTGTGCCTGGATCACCACTGCCCTGTAGGGAGGACCAGGCACTTAAGAAAGCACCCACAGTGAGGCGGGCAGCACACCTGTACTTTGGGGACCAAATCTCAGTGGCAAGTCAGTTATGGCCTTTCTGCCGTATCCCTTTTATAATGGGGAAAAAGGACAACCCCAAAGCCAACTTCTACACGTTTAGCTTCCTGTCC
Organism: Orientallactaga sibirica; assembly: GCA_036365145.1. NCBI lineage: Eukaryota > Metazoa > Chordata > Mammalia > Rodentia > Dipodidae > Orientallactaga > Orientallactaga sibirica. The sequence continues at coordinate 16,631,334 of JAEOAD010000011.1, forward strand.
CAAAGGCAAGGAATCCTTTAGGACGTGCAGCTTTTCCGCTAGAACTCTCACAGGCAGCTGGACAGGACCTTTCCTTGGGAAACTAAGCAACCAGTTTTAGTGAGCTGCAGGAAATAACTGTTGTCGGATCTATTTCTCAAGCCTACTGGCACAAAGCAGCAAAATACACCACCCCTCTCTGCATCAATGGTGGCCCCAATGTGACTCAGAACTCAGGGTCCAGACGCGGCAAAGCAGCCCAGGGCTGGTGCCCTCTCCCTGGTGGCACAGGGAGGTTTCAGCCTGGTGCTCGTGGCCGTGTGTGTAGTGGTAAGTGGGACCTAGGTTATCTGATAAGGAGATAGGAGAGGCTGGTCATTTCAAACCATGTCCCTTACGACCCCCCACCAAGGCCCCAGGCTCACACTAGGGCCCTATAACCAGGCCATATGGGTGTCTTTGACTCCCTTTGATGCAGCCTGTGTACTGCCCAAGACTGGCTACTGTGGGGGTGGCTGGAAACACGGCCTCTCTTCAGGAAGCAGCTAAAGACGAGCTGACTTTCAAAAGCCCGAGACCAGGGTCCCCGTGTGCAGAGGTTTGGGAAGGGCCTGCTGAGTCTGAGCACTCCTGTATGCAGGTGGCCACGCACAATCCAGGAATAGTGTGTGCTCACACTGTCACACGTCCATATGAGCCTGTACAACCTCAATGGAGACCACTTCCTTGTCTGAGCATGGAAGGGTGAGAGAATTGAACTGACTCCTCTGTGGTGGTAATGGAGGGCCTTGAATTGCTGTGACCTTGCATCCTAATGAGGCGCTCTAAAAGCTTTGGTGGCTACCACCTGCTACACTGCTAGTGTAGGCCTCAGTGAGGTCTCTAGGGAAGAAGAGAATGTCTTACCTCAGTATCCGTGGAAGCTCAGGGCTCTTGTAGATGTACTTGTGCCTATAGCCAAGGTCTGAGTGAAAGGGGATAAACTGGACTTTAAAGTCTCTGAAGCTTCGAGACGGTGCAGCAATGTTGTAGAGCTGGAGAGAAGAGATGGGTCAGAGGCTAGAGACGGCACCTGGCATGAAGGCCCAGGTTCCAAGAAGCCCCCAGCTATAGCCTCTGTCCAATAAAGATGGGCCAGTGACTACCTCCCTCCAAAGAACAGCCCAAGCACCCGTGGACACTGCTTTTGTCACTACAGCCTAGAGGTCTGCACTGACAGGAGCCAGACCCCAGGCTGGGCTGCTTCTTTGGCCCACCATTCAAAAGCATCTTTGCCCTTATGCCCTCAAGAATGCCCCTTTTCAGGGGAGCAGCTCTGATGACAGGGACAATGTGGTCCCATCTCAGCCCCCTTCTCCACCCCACGGTGCATTGCTGGGGCAAGCTCCAAGCACTCTCACAGGACTTCATTTTTGGTGTACCTTATGGAGCCTACCCGTGTGTGGCATCTGTCCCAGGTAGAAGTGCTCCAAGTCCTAGGCTGAGTCTACTGATGAGGCACACCATGCACCTGTCTAGGCTCGCCTGCCCCTCACAGCGTTCTCCACCCCACTTTCGCCCATAAATCTTATCCAGCTCTCTAGCAGCAAAGTCAAAGCAGACTCAGCAGAAGCAAGCGGGAGGCCCTGTGCAGCCTAATCCCTGAGTCAAGAGTATCTGACTTTGTGCCAGTGCTGTCCTTCAGCCCTCCCCAGTCAGCTCTGATGCTTGTCACAGTTGCTCTTGTGGATAGCACAGCTGTCTGGTCCTGACCTGACCTCAAGCAGCTTGGAGGAGACAGACTGGTGTGATCTGAGCTCACCCCATGCTTCATGCAGGGGCCTCCTTGCTGCCTGTACACGCCCAGCACAGCCACACACAGGTCACTTACCTTTCTGCCGAGCTGGAAGGGTACAACTGGGTCATCTTCTGCATGCAGGATGAGCAAGGGACAGGAGATATGCTTCACACTGCAGGAGGGAGGGGCTAGATGGAAACCAGGGCAAGGTGGCCTGCACTCCCCGCCCTGGGCAGGGGTATGGGGTTAGGGTATGTTTCACTAGTTGGTGTATAACTGCCCCAATGAGGTGGAGTTTTTCACTACAGAACCAAGAGATAATTTCTTAGTTTTTTATTCAACAACATGTATCACAGCTAAGTGTAGATATCAATCAAATCTAGAGATCACTTCCTACATCTTGCCCTGCCCTTTTTTTTTTTTTTTTTTTGGTTTTCCCAGGTAGGGTCTCACTCTAGCTCAGGCTGACCTGGAATTTACTATGTAGTCTCAGGGTGGCCTCGAACTCATGGCGATCCTCCTACCTCTGCCTCCTGAGTGCTGGGATTAAAGGCGTGTACCACCACACCCGGCTGCCCTTTGTATTTTTTGAAAACTAAAAATTATAAATTTTGCTACTTAACAATATAAAGGCACAGAACAGTATTTATAAATGGGATCATTTAGGTGGGTCACGAAACTTACTGCAAATCAATGTTGGCTCTGCCTTCCGAGTGCTGAGATTAAAGGCGTGCACCACCACGCCCGGTTCTTAATTTATCTTTGCTGCAAATGACACAACATTACTCTAGCTCTCAACCTTTACAGGCAAATGATACAGTAGGTTCAATAGGGTTGGATTACTTCACTGAGCCACATAACAGAAGGATCCACTGCCAGGACTGGACAGGCCTGGACTGCTGGTAGACCCTCACTGAGGTGCCACCGGCCCACTTCAATCTTGATGCCTGGCAGGGTTGTGCTCTCCCTGAGGACAGCACACAGAGCAGGACTTGGGCTGTGGAGAGCTTGTCACCAGCACACATGTGACTCATGGTGGAGCATGTCTGATAAGCAGAACCTTTGACCTGATGCTCCTCGAGGAAGCAGCAAGTAATTGGTGCAGACATTGCCCAGATATCCTGTCTTCACATGGGGCCAATGTAAGGTTTGGGGGTCCCATGGGTGTACACCTACACTCATCCACGTGCCACCCAGCTTGATGGGTCAGGGCTAAAGGTGGCTTCCTGGAGCACACTACTCAATTGTTTTAGAAGGAATCCAATTTATCCAGAAACCTTTCCTTGAAGATATAATATAGTAATGCTTACTCAAATGCTGCTCAAATATTAATTTACTATATTTTGAGAATCAAAATTCGTACTTCAAGGTAAAAACACTTTGTGTTTAAACATTCTGCTTCAAAGTATAGATTGTTAAATTTAAATACTGCTTCAATGCCTATTCAAGATTTCTGGTTCAAGACTTAAAAAAAAAAAAAAACTACATAGACAAATCTCCATGTCTTTTTTTTTTTTTTTTCTGGTTTTGAAAGGTAGGGTCTCACTCTGGTCCAGGCTGACCTGGAATTAACTATGTAGTCTCAGGGTGGCCTTGAACTCTCGGCGATCCTCCTACCTCTGCCTCCCGAGTGCTGGGATTAAAGGCATGCGCCACCACGCCCGGCTTCCATGTCTCTTAATTGCGCTGATTCTATGGTCTTTTGTACTTCCTTACTTCTTTCCATTTGCAGCTCTGACTTTCCCCTTTCAAAGTGTTTTCTTAGAGAACAACCCTAAGCCTCTGACTCTTATCCTACTTGGCTAATATGACCACAGTGGCCCATGCTGGGGGGAGGGGGATCCCTGTTCTTGTCTATGTTGAAAAAACTCACTCTGCAACAATACTCACTTTTCATCATTTGCAAATTTAATTCCACTGCTTGTGATGGGATCGAGGAAGAACCAGTCAAACCCAGGAAAGTATCGATATATCTGAACACAAGATGAAAAAGTTTTCAGTATTATGCAAAGGGAAAAGATCAAGAGTTCAGGCAGTTTAAATTCAGGAGTTTTGTTTTGGTTTGTTTTTCGAGGTAGGGTTTCACTCTGGTCCAGGCTGACCTGGAACTCACTGTGTAGTCTCAAGGTGGCCTTGAACTCACGGTGATCCTCCTACCTCTGCCTCCCAAGTGCTGGGATTAAAGATGTGTACTACCAAGCTTGGCTAAATTCAGGAGTTTTATGGGAGGGGAATGTGCAGTTGAAGGGACACCCACCCCCAGTTCTGTCTGGGCCTTGTGGCTGGTGCAGATTTATCCACCAGGCCCTACAAATCAGCCACTCTAGAGACTGCCCCCCAAAGGTGGCTTCTACACCTCAGCTGAATCTAGCTCAAAAACCAGACTTCCTGCTGGGCATGGTGGCGCACGCCTTTAATCCCAGCACTCGGGAGGCAGAGGTAGGAGGATCACTGAGAGTTCGAGGCCACCCTGAGACTACATAGTTAATTCCAGGTCAGCCTGGACTAGAGTGAAACCCTACCTCGAAAAAAAAATAAAAACAAAAACAAAAACAACAACAACAAAAAAAAACCCAGACTTCCCAAAGACATAAGAGCTATTACCCACAAAACAAAAAGAGGGCAAAGGCTGGTTTCCTTATGGAACTTCACAGAATTGTGGTCTGCAGGTGGCAGCATGAGATCAGGTCAGCTAGGCCAACAGAGAACCAAGAATACATGCTGGGCAGGATCCTGGAACAGGAAGCTGGGAAGGATCCTAGAGCAGGAAGCTGGGAAGGATGGGCCAGGCTTCAAGGAAGGGTCCCAGGTTTCAGTCTCAGGGAGGGCGTAGAACACAGCTGACCCACCCTAGAAGAGACTAGCTGGGCTCTACCCTGAAACAAGCCTCAGAAGCCTACTCCCCAGCATAGAGCTTAGGCTCCAAGCCACCTTAAGTACTCTGAATGCAGGCTCCACTCTGAGCAGGAAGCCAGAAGCGCAACGCTCCACAGCACCATGTGGGCAGTATGCCATAGACAACAAGCAATCCGGCCCCACAAGTAAAAAGCCCTATGGACTAGCTGCCCTCATGAGACACACTTCCCACCTGGCTGAAAGATCCTGGGCAGATATATATATAGGCTGGTGCCTGGAACTGGGATTTTTCTTTTCTTTTGGTTTTTCGAGGTAGAGTCTCACTCTAGCCCAGGCTGACCTGGAATTCACTATGTAGTCTCAGGGTGACCTCGAACTTGTGGTGATCCTCCTACCTCTGCCTCCCGAGTGCTGGGATTAAAGGCGTGCGCCACCATGCCCAGCTTGGGATTTTCCTTTAATAAAGTGAAATTGTTCTTTTATAATTATCTGTATTATCTAGTTGCTCTAATTATTATACTTTTATTGCAATTTATTTATTTACTTCAGAGAGAGAGAATGAGAATGGGCATGCCAGGACCTCTAACCACTGCAAACAAACTCCTGGTGCATGCGCCACCTTGTGCATCTGGCTTATATGGATCCTGGGGAATAGAACCTGGGCTCTTTGGTTTTGCTGCCAAGTGCCTTAACCACAAAACCATCTCTCCAGCCCTTACTGCAATTATTTTAATGATAAAAAGAATTTATTTTTCATACAATCATTTTCACTCACCACTGAAAATGGATGGCTCTTTGCTTCTTCGCGGATATTAGTAAACGGAGACTCCAAGATAAGAGCATCTGGAGGCGTCTCTAGATAAATAAAAACAAGACATTAAAGAAGTGATGACACAACAGAGCCCATGGGACTGGGTGGCCCAGGGGTACCCAGATGGGACAGTGAGCCAGAGAATAGCTCTTCTACCCAGGCATCCACTCTGCAGGTCTCCTACCACCATGAGCTCCAGCTTCCAAGGGGCCCCAGATCGCTTTCAAGGATCTTGTAGGAGGGTAGGTTATGGTCAGCCCCAAGCACATCTGGGTCCCCACCCTTATGCCCAGCTCATGCCACTGTGGTGCTGCTTGCCAATCAGCATGTGACTGGCAAGAATATTCAGGCAGGGGCTGTACTGCTAACCCCTGTGATATGGTGCCTAGCTAGGGCAGCCAGCTGCCTCACCTCGCTCACAGAGGCGCCGTACCAGATTTGTCGCCACTCTGAGAAGAAAAAATAGAATTCAGATGAATTATGACCAAAATCATTTTAGATGAGACTGCAGATCCTGAAAAACACTCGGGGGAGCTGTGACCTGAGATATGAACGTGCAGTTTCAGGGCAGCAGAGGAGGAGTAAAATGCTCCAGAGGAGCAGAGGCTGAGCCATCAGCTGACCTCTCCTTGATGCAACCATAGCGGCCCTCCAATTCCCAAGCATGAGCTGCCTGCCACCTCTCCTAGAATATCCTCCTGCAGGTTGTCCTGCCCCTCCCATCAGCTGTCACCCTGACTGGTTGTCATGAATACTCTGGGAGATGGGAGCACAGGACACTCAGGAGCAGCAGTATTAGCTTTCCACCAGGCCCTGGAGCCTCTCGTCTCAGGATGACACCTGGTGGATGCTGTACAGACAAAGACATAGCCAACATCCTTCCACCAGGGTTCCTCAGGCTCCCCATGAAGGTAGGTGGCCCTGGCCTACAAGATCCCATCCAAGTGAGGAGAAAGGTGGAGAAAAGCCACGTAGAAGGTGTTGGCAGGAATAAGGGTATGGTGAGGAGCTAGGGCCCATTTTAGAAACACTGGGACCTTGCTCAGCAGAAGCATCCAGGCTGCCAACAAAGGAAACAAGAAGATGCTTCTTGGGCTGGAGAGATGGCTTAGTGGTAAAGGTGCTTGTCTGCAAAGCCCAAGGATGCAGGTCTGATTCCCAATACCTATGTCAACCAGATGCACAAGGCAGTAGGTGGCAGTAGGGTCTCACTCTGGTCCAGGCTGACCTGGAATTCACTATGTAGTCTCAGGCTGGCCTCGAACTCACATCAATCCTTCTACCTCTGCCTCCCAAGTGTTGGGATTAAAGGCATGCACCACCATGCCCGGCATGTGTCTTGTTTCTAATGGTTAAATTAATTATGTTTAATGGTTTTGTTTGTAATGGTTAGAGGCCCTGGTGTAGCCATTCCCTCTATCTGCCTCTTCTCTCTTTCCTTCCCTCCCTCCCTCTCAAATAAATAAATAATATAAAAATATATTTTAAAAAGATGCTTGTCTTGAAAGACGTGGAAAATGGACCACAAATAGCTCGTGCCCATGCTCCCTGATAAGCTGAGAATAGCAAAACAGCCAAGCTGCTTACAAACACCCCTACACTATACCCTTGGGCCTCCTAAGTGGCCTGCACACAGCCCCTGAAGTCACATCTGACAATGCAGATACAGCCCAGACCATGAGTACTGTCCCATGTGCACTGTGAAGATGCTTCTGGAGACAAGGGCTCCCTGGGACACTGGTCCCCACCTTGTCTGCCCATGTTGGTCCTAAGTCACTTCTGGATTGAAGACCAACCCCTTCTTGATCTCCACCACGGGGACAAAAGACCAGGACTGCAGGGACTGATGGTGCTCCAGGGTCTGAGGCACCAGGTTCCCTCAGGATCAAAGGTGCTCTACAGAGCCTGAGCTGCAGGGTGCCCATTAGGCCTGCCTCCACTAACCCTACTCTTCCCGCCGGGAGCTCTTACCCAGTGCCCAGTGAATGGCCCCAAATATATACAGGGTTGTCACCACTTCTTGCTTTGATCCAATCAAAAACGTGGAGTGCATCATATGTCATGCCACGCTCAGATGGTGTTCCTATCGAGTCACCCCAACCTGTGAGAGAGGAAGAGCTGGTGAAACCAGGGGTCTGTAATAGAGGCTGTCCTGTGAAGTCTGAAGTTCTTCCTGAGCGCTCCACTTCCCCCCAAGCACTGGTGGGGATACACAGGAGGTCCTGGAGGTGACCCTCTCCTGTTCCTGCTAACTAAAAATCTAGAGGCTCCTTGTTATGTTAAGGGTGGGCCGTGTATCTGACTGGTGAATAAGAGTGAGCAAACCTCCACTCGGAGCCTCAGTCATGGGCCCTGCCAGCACCTGCTCACAGGCACAAGCACCCTCCAGGCAGGTCTCCCTCTGCCCTACTGACAAGCCAACACTGAGGATCGGTGGGGTTAGGCTGGATAGAGTCCTGACAGGCCCAGCCAGAGGAAGCCCAGGGCCCACAAAAGGATCTGGGCAGCAGGGAGAAGTGAGGGCACTGCAGGGAGGCTGGTAGATAGGGAGCTTGCAAACCTCAGTCTCAAGGTAACTCTGATCTTTCCTATGATCTTCAGCAAAGGTCAAGTGCAATTGTCTCTCTAGCAGCTCAGCACTGAGTTACCATCACATGACCTGAACAGACCATAAGACTCAGAAGAGTGGATCTGCTGTGCCAGCAAACCCCACAGTTAGGTGGCCAGCACAGGCTTTCAGCTCGTAGTCCAGGGAAGGACTAAAAAAAGTTGAGGGCTCATGACATCCTACAGGAGACAGGGACACGGGACCATGGAGTAGCCACTGCAAATGAACTCCAGAGGAACATGCCACCATGTGCGTCTGGCTTACGTGGGATCAGGGGAATCGAACCTGAGTCCTTACGTTTTACAATCAAGAGCCTTAACTGCTAAGCCATTTCTCCAGCCCAGAAAACTGTTTTCATCACGGAGAAAGGGATTTCTAGCTCCTGACATTCATTTTTATGAGCCTACAACTTTCATTGTGGTAGAACTTTTCTCACTGAAATAGCCATCACCGTGGTCAGCAGAACAGAGGACTCTGGAGATGCACACATCCTAATCCTGGAACTGGTAAACATACCACACTCCTTGAGGGGTTGCTCAGGGTGCAGAAGGAATGGAGGCCACTAATAGTCAAGTTTGAGGTAGGTGTGATCCTGGGTCATCTGAATGGAGCCCAAGCCCTCATAAGGGTCTTGATAGGGGAAAGGACAGACAAAGGTCACAAAAGTGACCAAGAAACACAGTGACCTCTGCAGCAGGGACAGGCATGCTAGCAACAAGGTCTCTCCAGAAACCCCTGAACGAACAGAGCCCAGTGACACCTGGATTCTAGAACAGGGCTAAAGGTTTTGGATTTCAGACCTCCACAATTGCAAGGTAAGGAATCTGCCATGTTTTTAAGATACGATGTTTCTGGTAACATGTTACAGCAGCCAAAAAAGCTAATGCAACCCAACATGCACCTGGCAGCAGCCTCCTCTGTCCTTCCCTTGCCCCTTAGGTCTGAGGACATCTGCACCACTGTACCCCCTCCCACAAGGCCCAAACTAGCTGGGCAAGCAGTATCTGTTCCCTGAGTTCTCAAACTGAGGGCAACATGGGGACTATTCCTTTAAAACAGTGGCTCACTATCAGTACAAAGAACTTCTGCTGCTCATTAAGGCAGAATGCTTGCAACACACATTAAACTGGATTCTCAGCTGGCCCTGACCACTTCCTAAAAGAAAGAAGCAGCCCGGAGGGAGGCAGGGGACAGCAGATCGGTCTCCTTTCAATGACTCTTTTGCCTGCTTTTATTATTTCAGCGAGACCAACCCTTCCTGCCGTTGAGCATAAAATGTGTCTCATGTCCATGAAGTTTAAGACCAAAAAAGAGAAAAGGACATTTTCTATATTTAAATGCTGCTAACAGGGGCTTCTGCTGGGGGTCCTGTATCAGGGGCTTGGTCAGGACCTGCAGCATAGGACACCACCCATCCTTCCCTACCATCAGCACAGCAGCAGCTGCTGCAGGTCTCAGCACAACACAAACAAGCTGCCCGCCTTGCTCTGAGACTGTGGAGCAAGTCTGTCCCTCAAGGACCACCAGGGGAGATGAGAGCATAAAGAAACCTCACCTCTATAGTCAAAGGTGACCACGTGGTAACCAAGGGAACTCAGCACCTGTGAAGTGAAAAAACACATGGCTTTGGCAACAAGTCTTCAACTGAGCAAGCAATCTGCTTCTCGCTAAACCATCCAGACTTCTGTCCTTTGTACCTTGCACACAGTGGGGACTTATTAAGACTGTCGACAGGCAGTCTTCCTCTTGCTGAGCATCATGGGAAGGATGCTTAGATGGCTGAGGGGTCTGCCAGCTCCCACGGCTCCTGGGATGACACTTTACACACCAGGGCAGCAGACAGCTCTTGGGTGTTGCCAACAGGCTTGAGGCACCTGACCTGCATGCTGGTGAGCCCCAGAAATAGCATATGGGGACCCTACTGCAACTCAACATTTCTCTGGTTTTGTTGAACTTTTCAATTTTTAAGAAAGATTTTATTTTTATTTATTTATTAGAGACAAGAGAGGGAAAGAGAGAGTGAGAATGGGCATGCCAGGGCCTCTAGCCATTGCAGACGAACTCCAGATGCATGCACCACCATGTGCATCTGGCTTACATGGGACCTGGAGAATTGAACCTGGGTCCTTAGGCTTCACAGGCATGTGCCTTAACCACTAAGCCATCTCTCCAGTCCTTGTTTTTGTTTTTCCAGGTAGGGTCTTACTCTAGCTCAGGCTGACCTGGAATTCACTCTGTATTCTCAGGGTGGCCTCGAACTCGTGGCAATCCTCCTACCTCTGCTAGGATTAAAGGTGTGCGCCAACACGCCCGGCTCAAATTATTATTATTTTGTTTTGTTTTTCGAGGTAGGGTCTCACTCTAGCTCAGGCTGACCTGGAATTCTCTCTGTAGTCTCAGGGTGGCCTTGAACTCATGATGATCCTCCTACCTCTGCCTCCTGAGTGCTGGGATTAAAGGCATGTACCACCACACCCAGCAACTTTTTAATTTTTTAAAACCTCTGTAGTCTATCTGTCCTTGTCCTTTCTCATTTAGGTCATTACACAAGTATGGTGCTCCATACCCTGCCTCCACCACTGTCACCCAGAGCAACTCACTGCCGTGTCCTTAGGAAGACACGGTGCTTCCTGCCTGCTCCTAGCCTCACTCTGAGCACAGGTGCGCCAGATCTGCATCTGGGCATGGGGACTCATTTCTAGTATGGAAACCTCAAAAACAAACACCACCACCCAAAACTGTAACTTTTCAGGAACTCTCACCTTTACTGCCTTGGTCCAGTTCACTCAGGGGAATGAACTGTCCTGCAGCCCAGAACAAGATGGCACACACATCTGTGTAAGTTCCCTATGAGCAGAGCAGTCTCTGAAAGGAGAGACAGGCGGGCAGGCCTACCTAGCACAGTACAACAACAGCACATCTTGGGTTCCAAGATCAAGAACACAACCACACAAGTAAGAACTTCACACTCAGCCCAAAGTGTGCACCTTCACCTGTTGGGGCTCCCACTAAGCCTGCCTGGAACTCAAATGAAATCCCATTGGCACCTCCCCTAGACGTGAGCCTGCAACTCCACAGTAAGCCTAGCTACTGCTGGTTTTCTCCTCCCATCTCACATTTGAGAAGCACATCATTAAAAACAATGGAAAATGTGTTTCATCTCAATTATAAATATCTGGGAGATAAGCAGTGCATGCATTGATTCTACAGCCACCCCAGAGGCACCATGACAGCACCACGGGAGAACCAGCTGGTACTGCTTCGCAGCATGCTCACAAGGGGTGACCATTCAGAATGGCTTTCAATTCCTGCCTCCTGCTGCCAACAGCACTGCTCCTTTGGGTCAGCAGCACTCACCTTGTACAGCTCCACTCGGTGGTCGCCTCCTCTGCGGCATGGAAGGGAAACAGAAAGCGGTGTTAGTGCCTCTACTCAGAATGAGGTTCAGGGTGACCCTCCAAAATCTGGGATGCCAAGCCCCATTTCAAAGAGGGGCCCAAGGTGGATATATGACCTACTCTTCAGGTCCCTTAGGTACCCCAAGCTTTCCTCTAGCAGTATTGGGCAAACACTTTAGGGAGATTTCTTTTTCTTTGTTAATATATATATATTTATTTATAAGGGAAGGGGGGAAGAGGGAGGGAGGGAGGGAGGGAATGGGCACATCAGGGTCTCTAGCCACTGCCAACAAACTCCAGACACATGTGCTACCTTGTGCATGTGGCTTACGTGGGTCCTGAGGAATCGAACCTAGGTCCTTAGGCTTTGCAGGCAAGCACCTTAACCACTTAGCCATCTCTCCAGCCCTAGGATGATTTCTTAATGAGTATGTATACTTCTATTGTTCAACAAGGAAGGTACACTTAATGCTCCAGATTCAAAAGGACATACTCATAGACAAAGGTATGTATAATTGTGCCCTGAGCCCAACCACTGGATTTTCATCAGGAGACCCTGGCCTCTCACCATAATTTGTGGGAATGGCCAGCTCTCAGCCCCTCCCCAGCTGTCTTGAGACTCATTAGGCATTACTTATTCTCCTCTCCATCCTGTGAAGTGGTTTTCTCTCTTGTCTAAAGAGCATGAGACTATTTCAGGTGTATAGTGAGTGGGGGAATACCATGGCAGAGAGACAAAGATGAGACGGAGGAGGGAAATCAGCACACTGCAGGAACAAACATGCAACGACTAGAAGGAAATGCTGTGAGAAGTTTTTAGTCATCTTTGGAAGACAGTTTCCTCTCTCCAGGGAGTGAAGAAAGAAGAGGGGCTAAGAACACTGTGATCCTAGAGAACAACGAAGCCGGCTAGGGGACCCTGCTGGAGACTTTGGTCACAGGAGGATCTCAACAAGTGGGAAAGGCCCCTGAGAGATGCAATGTGAACAGGACTAGACAGAATGCAACATGGGCAGTCTTTGGGGGTGGAAGAGCATGGTAATCTTTGGAAGTCATCATATTCCTTTCAAATCTGAAATTACAGGCAAGTTTTCTCTTTTCCTTTTTCTTTCTTTTTCCATGTGACAGGCAAGACTGAGCATGATTCACAGCCAACTACGGTTTTCTCCTTTATGGAAACATGCTACACTGGCTGTTGATAACCACTTGTTCTTTGAAAAGCAGAAGAGAAACCCACTGCAGCTTCTCCTCAACAAAAGCAAACTGCACAGAGCGAGTGTGACTCAGCAGCAAAGCAGTCCACTCTGGGCAGCCTTGGGGGTCATGCTTCTGGACTCTGCACTGACCTCTGCACAGCTCCATGAGACAATCACCGGGACTCTTCCCCTCTAGAACGGCCTGTACATTGTTCTCCCTATCAAAGATCCACCCACAGCCACCATGAGCAAACGCTGCCATGGAAGGGCTGCTGCCATGGAAGGGCTGCTGCCATGGAAGGGCTGCCTCCCTGCTGGCTCCTCCCAGTGATTACCTATAGAGACCACAGAAACAGGGATTCTACAGTATTCAAATAATGCTTTCCTCAGAAAAATTCACCTCCTCTCCTCCCTCACCCCAGCACCCCCGAGACCGTTCTGAACAACACCTCATGGTGTGGAAAGGGTATGAGCTCTTTGGGTGGGAGAACAACTCCAGCTCAGGCCAGCCTGAAGAACAAGCCATTAGACCCACTTATGAGCAGCATTTGGGATAAAACAGGCCTGACTGTATCAGTGGATACAAGGAGGTTGCTAGTATTATGGTTGCCAGAAAACAGCTCACCCACCCGGGCAGCCTGGAAGGATGGACATGCTCATGCATGTTCAGCTGAGGCCTCTACACTGGCTGCCCTCAGCCTGCAGCCACCCCTCCTGCCACTTCTCAATACTTGCTTCTTTTCTGGAAGGGTGCCACCACCTCTCACAGCTGCCTTAGTTTGTACCCTGGACCTCCCTTACAGGTAAGGCAGACTTGCCAGTCACTCCTCCGACCAGGGACAACAAACACAAAGAAATGAAAGGGAGACCCAATTTCACCCTTGCGTCTTGAGGGGACAGGAGGCTATCAAGTGTCACCACCACCCCTTCTCTGAGAGATTACTGTGTCCTCCCTGAGAAGCCCTGCTTCCTACAGCACACACTAGCAGGCATGGTACCTTCTGACCCAAAGCAAAAATAAAAACCCTCTCTGGCTGGAGGAGTTCAGCCCCTTTGATAGATGGAGCCTCCTCCAGGCAACTTCCCAAACTGCTCAGCACTGTTTCCCCAGAGAGGCAGGGCCAGTGCTCTGGGCAGATGAGACCCACTGAACCTCTGCACACAGGGCTGCCTCCTGCACACTACTCCAGTCCCAGAAAAACTGTCTTTTCTTGGTTCTTGGGGTACTCTCCCTTGTGCAGCAGGCCTGTAAACCTGAGCGTATGGACCACAGGCTTGCTCCTGTGTTCTGGGCCATTATATTCCCAGCTTAGCAAGAAGCCCTGTGGGCTCACCTGGTACCGGCATTCCCATGCAAGTACAGAATGACGGGGTGGTTGGAAGCAAGGGCATCCTCATACCACATCTGGTCCTTCCCTTGGGCATTCTTCCACCAAACAGCGGGGATGGTATGCCTGCAGACAGAAGCAGAGGGGAGAGCAGGTGAGATGCCCCTTTCTGCATGCACACTGGTGCCTGTATGAGGGTTTGTGGAAGCAACTCTAATCACAGAAAGCAGAGCCCCAACCTGTAGGGAGATACAAGAGGTAGGCGGCTAACTATCTTATTCTTAGAATAAGGAACTAGGAACCAGAGGCTGAAGGTCAGCTTCAGACAGTCTCAGAAGCAGCACTTCCTGACTGGCAAATGGGCCTCATGCAGGCCAAAAGGCTTGTGTTGGTTATTGTATTGCATGCAGGAGACGTCTGTCCCGTACTGACTGGAGCCTGTGCAGGTAGAGCCTGCTGCACTCTGGAGCCACATGGGTGCATAGACAAGCTCACCATCAGCTGGGCTGACCAGGCCTAGCCAGGCACTCAGAGATCTCTGTTCTATTTGACTAAACTCTCCTTGGATCAGACAGATACAAGCATTATTTTTTTTTAACTTAGACCAAATTCAATACATTGATTACTGAACTGATAAGGTTTTTCTAGAAATTTTAGTCAAATTCATTTTACATACCAGTGACATGACTTTTAAAAGTCAAGTAGCTAAGTTCTTATTTTCTAAGGTCGTAAGCTTCAGCACTTCATTTGTTTTCGTACATGTATGACTATGGTATGTGTGTATGCATGTGTGTGGAGACCAGAGATTGATATTGGGTGTCTTCTTCAGTTGTACTCTACCTTATGTTTTTGTTTGTTTTAGAGAGATGGGGGAGAGAGAGAGAGAGGGAATTGGAGCACCAGGGCCTCAGCCACTGCAATCAAACTCCAGACGCTTGTGCCACCTAGTGGGCATGTGTGACCTTGCACTTGCCTCACCTTTGTACATCTGGCTAAAGTGGGATCTGAAGAGTCAAACATGGGTCCTTCAGCTTCACAGGCAAGTGCCTTAACTGCTAAGCCATCTCTCCAGCCCTCTACCTTTTTGCAAGCAGAGAGAGATAGAAAAGAAACAGAGAGAATGAGCACATCAGGGCCTCTGAGCACTTCAAACAAACCCCATATGCACCTCTTTCTGTATCTGGCTTATGTGGGCACTGGGGAATTGAACCTGGGTTGTTAGGTTTTGTAGACAAGGGCCTGATGAGACATCTCTTCAGCCCTATCTTTTTTTTTGTTTGTTTTTTGTTTTTTTGAGGTAGGGTCTCGCTCTAGCCCAGGCTGATCTGGAATTCACTGTGTAGTCTCAGGGTGTCCTTGAACTCCTGCAATCCTCCTACCTCTGCCTCCCAAGTGCTGGGATTAAAGGTGTGCACCATCATTCCTGGCCTACCTTATTTTTTTGAATCAGGGTCTCTCGCTGAACCTAGAGCTCACTAATTCAGCTAAACTAGCTAGCAAGCAAGTCCTAGAGATCCTCCTGTCTCCACTTCCTGAGCGCTACTATTATAGGTATGCACTACTACAACTGGCATTTTTATCATGGGTGCTGGGGAGTCAAACTCAGGACCTCATGCTTGTGTAGTAAGCATTTTACACCACTGAGACATCTCCCCTTATTTTTTGGCTTTTCAGGGTTGTCTCTCACTCTAGTCCAGGCTGACCTGGAATTTACTATGTAGTCTCAGGCTGGCCTTGAACTCATAGTCATCTTTCTATTTCTGCCTACTGAGTGCTGGGATTAAAGGCATGTGCCATCACACCAGATCCCCCTCATTTTTAATGCATCACTTTGCTCTATTAACGAAGATCCCATCTTGGGTGGTTCTAGCCATGCTCACTGCCATACAATCATAAGCTATGGGATACAGAAGATCTGTTTTAGCCAGGTGTGTGGTGCATGCCAATAGTCCGGCTACTTTACAGGTTGTGAAAGAAAGATCACTTGAGGGCTAAGGAGGTGGCTCACCAGTTAAAGGTGCTCGCTTGCAAAGCCTGTTAGCCTGGGATTTGATTCCCCAGTACCCATGTAAAGCCAGATGCACAAAATGGTGCATGGGTCTAGAGTTTGTGGTGGCTAGAGGCCCTGGTGCGCCCATGCTTTCTCTTTCTTCCTTTCTCTCAAATAAGTATATAAATAAATACAAATACTTTGATTTTTTAACAGAAAAAGAAAAAAGAAAGATTGCTTCATTCCAGGAGTTAATGCCCAGACTAGGCAGTACAGTATGGCATGGGGTGGCAGCAAAGATGGATGTATTTTAGAAGTGGGAGCTGATGTGCTTCTTAGAAGGCAGCCTACCCCAAACATGAGGCTCCCAGCAGAGGCTAAGGGTGCTCTCCTTCAACTGCTGGCAGAGAGCAGTTGAGACTATACTCTGGCCTTTGTGGTCTCCCTCTGAGGAAGCTGGTGGGAGGATTTGAGGAGATGGAAGGGAGGGCAGTTGGGAAGAGAGCCTACCGCTTCCCAGTTGTCATTACTACTGTACATGAGCATGAGCAGATGCAGCAGGTGGCACCTTGCTACACACTGTGTGGCTGTCACCACCTTGAGATTTGCTGTTGCAGTCACTACAACTTTTCTGAGTATCTGAAAATTTGCATAGGTGCTTGTAGGTGCTTTCATCTAAGAACCACTGGAACACTCCTCCTACAACAGGACAGACCCCTGCTCTCAGTGCAAAGGACAGCCATTCGCCCCATAAATAGCTCTGGGCAAAGCAGGTCAGGTTCTTGCACACCGCTATGTTAAATCAAGCCAGAAAAGATAAATGATTTGACTCTAACATCAGATGTTCAGAACAAGAGTCTCCCTTCTCATTTTTTTTTCCTGACAGGGTCTCATATATCTCAGGCTGGCCTTGAATTCACTATATATAACCAAGAATGACCTTAAACCTCTGATGGTCTTGTTTCCACCTCTCTAGTGCTTGGCATTGCAGATGTGTACCACCATATCCGGTTTATGCGGTGCTGAGGACCAAACCTAGGATTTCATGCCTGTGAAGCAAGCTCTCTGCAACTGAGCTGCATCCCCAGCCCCTCCCTGCGTGTTTTATTTTCTTTACTGAGGATCATCATTCCAAGCATCTGAAGGCTCTCTCATCTACACTGGGAGCCTACTCACCGTGTTCATTTACAAACTTCTCACATACACGATGGGTTTCTGAGACAGCAAAAGAGACTTTATGGCGACTGAAAAATAAAGCCAGCTAGATAAAGGGGCAGCTATTCAAAGCTACTGTGGAGAGAAAAAAGAAACTGCCACAGTGAGCCTGGTCAATTTTGATTCAACTGTTCAGGAACAACCACTTACCTACTCGAAAACCAATAAAATGTATTCCAAAGAAATAGAGGAAGTACAGGGCTTAAGACCAATTTAGGTTTACGACTAAAAATAAACACTGCTCTCACGGACTTCTGAGAAATGCTATAGGCAGTAGCTAGTCATTCACTTCTCTTAGAAGTAAAGGTACATTCAAATATGTACTTCTGAGTCTGTGCATTCTTGTTGTCTCCAGCCCCTCTCCCCCCACTTACCTTGGAAATAAGACTCTAAAAATCATGTGGTTACAAAGCCTTTGCTGTATCAAAAACCTCAGGGTGGAGTTCAGTGCCATCACATTTTGCACCACTGGGATCAAATTTAGCTGAGCTCTTCCTTGGCCATAGGAATGGGTGAAGATAAAAAATGAGCAATAGCACATCAGGGTCCAATGTCAAGGACACTGACTGAGCTGAGCAGGGCCCTTCTTGCCTCCTGGAGAAACTCAAGAAGCTGCTATCTCTGCCCTGTGGGCTCAGCTGAGGACACTCACCAGACTCCAATAGTCACATCTTCCTCTGGCTGGAGGTAGTAATTGCAGGTGTGATTCAAACCTTGATCCTGTGGTTTTTTCAAGTCAATGAAATAAGGAACTCTCACTGTGGGGGACAAAGAGATGGATCCAGGGTTAGTGGGAGAAGATGGATATTTACCATGCATACCCCACATTCAACATACACACTCTCCAACACATAACAACATGGACCCCTACGCACATGCATGT
The DNA here is from genome assembly GCA_036365145.1 of Orientallactaga sibirica. NCBI lineage: Eukaryota > Metazoa > Chordata > Mammalia > Rodentia > Dipodidae > Orientallactaga > Orientallactaga sibirica. The sequence continues at coordinate 16,649,375 of JAEOAD010000011.1, forward strand.
GTTGATGACAGCACATCCCCACCACACAGCACACATGAAACTTCCAATTTTTAAAAATATTTTATTTATTTTATTATTTATTTGAGAGAGAGAAAGAGGCAGAGAGAGAGAGAAAACAGGCACACCAGGGCTTCCAGCCACTGCAAACGAACTCCAGATGCATGTGCACCCCCTGTGCCTCTGGCTTACCCGTGTCCTAGAGAATCAAACCAGGCTCCTTTGGCTTTGCAGGCAAACGTCTTGACCACTAAGCCATCTCTCCAGCCCCAAAGCTTCCAATTTTGATATTTACTTATTTATATTGATTTATTTTTAAATTAGCTTATCAGGTTTTCTTATGGCATTTTCATATATTGTTTTGGCTAATCATCCTCCTCCTACTTCTCCCACCATCTCCTGGCCCCCTTCCTCCACTGTATCCTTTCACCCTTAGTAGTCAACCTTTCACTTTAATATCTGGTGTCTTCTACTGTCTTTCCCACAGTGCTCTGCATGAAAGACAGAATCCTGTGCTTTTCCTACAGGATCCTGCCACACTCAAAGTCCACCTCAGGCAGGGATGCAGCTAGGGAGCTCTGGGACAGAGCTTGAAAACACTGTGCAGTAAGGGTGCAGCTTGAGTGGAGCCTGGAACCAAGAAGGTTATTCATGGAGGAGATAAAAGTGAGGGAAAGAAAGGTTTTTAACAAAATTGAGGATGAGCTGGGACAAGGGAGGCTGGGACACAGAGGGTAGAAGATCCCACAGAAAAGCTTAGCGAGGCCACAGCTGAAGGCTGCAGCCAGAGTGGGTGGTAGAGATAACGGAAAAGGGACAACAGGCAAGATGTTCCAGGTGCAAGAGGGAAGAAGGTACAGGGATTAGAAAGTTCCATCACTTAATCCAGAAAGAACAGCAGAAGATGACGAATGGGGACAGCAAAATGGATAGATCCTGAGTCAAAGCAACTAGGCAAAAGGAGTCCTATAGTTCACAACTCTCTGCCAGTAGGGCAATGGCTAGATAAACTGGTGCCATAAATTATGGAAAATTGTTGAACTGTAGCCCTGGCGAGCATGCAGGATGGGGGTGGGTGAGAAGGACACCATCCCATTGTCACTGCAAAGACAAGCAGAGGCATCGACATTGACAGTCACACCATGTGTGGCATGGGAAGGAAAAGAAAGATATGCCAGGTGTATGCATGGAGAATTAATTTTTTCTTATATATCACTGTAACTGTTTGTGGAGTGCACAACCTTTAAAGACAAATCCAATTAAAAATTTTAAAAAACTGGACTAGAGAGATGGCTTAGTGGTTAAGGTACTTGCCTGCAAAGCTTAAGGACCCAGGGTCTGTTTCTCAGTGTTCATGTAAAGCCAGATGCACAAGATAGCACGTGTGTCTGAAGTTCGTTCCTTACAATGGCTAGAGGCCCTGACATGCCTACTCCTCTTAAATAAATAAATAAATAAATAAATAAATAAATAAATAAATAAATAAAACATTTTAAAAATGAAAAACTTAAATAAAAAACTCCTTAAGCCCTGAGGAAGAATGTATCCTCACCCCGGGGGAGAGTAACAAAGAGCAGGAGAGTCCAGGCTTCTGGCCAACTCTGCTTTCTAGAAGGAAATCAGGCTGCTGACAGCTTTCTCTGGTGAAAGGTGAAGAGGAGGTTTTCATGACTAAGCTCACACATCACATGGCCTGTCTAACTACCTTCCAGAAATGTCACCAGGGCTTGAGGAACACGTGGTGAATAAATGAACTATCTTATGAGGACAGAGGGACACACATGCTCCTTCCTTAGAAACGCCCCTGAGCATCTGCCCTAGACCATGTGGGGAGAGGAATTCTCCCCCTGGACTGCTGTTCACATCACTGGCTTCTTAGCCTATCTCTTCTCCAAGAAGCAGGCAAAAGTTTTAAAACTTTCCTCATTAGACACTCCTAAACATGTCCTCCCTAAAACATATGTTGAAACTCCTACCTACACCACCAAAGACTGTGACCATATTGGAAATTGGGTCTTTACAGAGGTAAGCAAGCCTAAATGAGGTCAACAGAGTAGCCCCTAATCCAGCGTGATTACTGTACTTACAAAAAGGCGAGATCACATGAGAAGGATTCTAAGAAAATGGGGTGGAGATAGTATGAGGAAACTGCAAGCCAAGACATGCCAAGACTTCTGGAAACCACCAGCCGATGAAAAAGGCAGGAATAAGGTACAGTGTTTGCCCTGTGTGTTCAAGGCCCTGGATTAAATCCCTAGCCCAAAGGGAGGGCAGGAGAGAAGATGGAAAGGAGGAGGGAGGGGAAAGAGAAAAGGAGACAGGAAGGATGCATTCTATCCCAACTCCTCAGAGGGCGCCAACACCTTGATCCCAGACTTCTAGCCTCCAAGACTATGAGAGACTATTTTCTGTTTTAAGCAGCCAAGTCTGTGGACTTGGCAGGGAAATGATCAGACATACTACGACTTGGGGTCTTTGGGCATGAAGCAACGGAAACGAGGCCAAGCCAAGTGTGTGGAAATACTTGCCAAGACTTGAGTGGGGCTTCAGCTCACAAGTAGCAAGGAGCTAGCACTGACCACAGAGGAGATGAGGCTGGTCCCCAAAGGGAGGGCAGCAAGCCTTTACAGGTTTTCTGGAATGGGTGGGTGATTATCATCTTGCTTGAAGGATTTCAGGTGCTTAACGGTGGGATGGAGGCTGAAGGCTTGCATGCAGCTTTTGCACAAAGGCAAAGACCAGCTCCGCTGGGAATCTGCATGTCTGCATAAGGGTTGAATAGAACCTGACCCAGGGAGGATGGCAGCCCAAGGGAAAGCCTGAGATGCCAGGTCCTTTCATCCTATAAACCAGCTGAGGACTGGAGAATGTGTCTACCTATGGACTGTGCAAACTGCTTCCATGCTCCTCTCTGACCTTACTTACACCTTTGAGATCTGAAAGCTGCAGCTTGATGTGCAAGGCCACCATCACCTGACAACTGTGAGGTGGGGGTATGATGCAGTCAGGAAGCTCTAAGGGGATCTGAGACTGGAAAGAAGCCTCTCGCTCTGGGGTATAGCTTGCCTTTCCTGATGACTGAAAGTTAAGAAACTTCAACACAACTGATAAAGTCAAAATTGTGTACAGAAACAACGTGTTTTCCTGAAGATATCGCACACAAAGATGTCAACGAGTGAACTGTCCTTACTTAGGGCCTGAATATTTGTGAGTATAATAGCAGTCTGCTTTTCCCTAAATCTAAATGATGCACCTCAAAAAACCATCTTACAATTTCATTTACAAATGGAAATTAAAAAAGTAATTACAAGCCGGGCGTGGTGGCGCATGCCTTTAATCCCAGCACTCGGGAGGCAGAGGTAGGAGGATTGCAGAGAGTTCGAGGCCACCCTGAGACCAAATAGTTAATTCCAGGTCAGCCTGGACCAGAGTGAGACCCTACCTTGCAAACCAAAAAAAAAAAAAAAAAAGTAATTACAAAACGTTAAGGTTTGTGCAAGGTCAATGACTAAACAGAGTGAACGTCTTTTATAGGACTATTACTGGTTATGAGCAGTTCTGTTTTGCAGATTGACCTCTGTTGCGTTTATTCTGAAGCTCCTGAAAATTATCTGTTTTGATTATTGACATTACTCTGATGCATTCACTGCTTCTAACGCGAGGAAATTTAGGAACTGAAAAGCTCTGTTCTATAGAGGCTAGCCTCGTCTAGGAAGCTGGCCTTCCAGTTCACTTTCATCCCTAATTTAGTCAGCCATGACAGGGAGGCACAGGGAACTCTGCAGCTGGCAGATGCTGCTTCTCACATCTTTCTGACTAGAGGAGGACTCCAAGACATGCAGCCTAGTTGGCCCCAGGGTCACAATCCCAGAGAGATATGGCTGTAGGATCTGCTTATGAGCAGAAATGCCACAAAGCAAAGGAATGATCTTGCACAAACCTTAACATTTTGTAATTATTATGTGCCTGGAGTTCCTCTGCAGTGGCTACAAGCCCTGGTGAACCTATTCTCTCTCTATCTGCCTCTTTCTCTCTCTCAAATAAACAAACTAAATTAAATTAAAAAAAAAAAAAAAACAGCCAGGTGTGGTGACACACACTTGTAATCTCAGTGCTGGGGAGGGACAGGTGGATCCCTAGGGTTTACTGGCCAGCCAATCTGGCCTAATTAGGCAAGTTCCAGGAGGAAAAAATTCCTGAGGTTGTCCTCTGGCCTACATACACACACACTCTTACACCCACACATCCATGTGTACCTGCAATACATATTTACCTGCATACATAAATGGACATGCATGCATACACACACATACACACAAACATATATTATGAATATATATTTAAAGAAGGATAATGCCTTAAATCATAGGTACTATGCTGCTTATAAATCTCATTTATCTGATTATAAGTTTCTTTTCAGGGCTGGAGAGACGGCTCAGCAGTTAAGGTACTTGCCTGCAAAGTCTAACAACCTAGCTTTGAATCTCTAGTACCCACATAAGGCCAGATTGGCACATGCATCTGGAGTTCGTTTGCAGCAACAAGAGGTCCTAGTGTGCCCATTCTTTCTCTCTCTTTGCAAATAAATAAAAATATTTTTAAAATTTGTTTCCAGACTGATTTCCTATAAATTTAAGAATATATTAAGCAGGGCCTGGTGGTGCACACCTTTAATCCCAGCACTCGGGAGGCAGAGGTAGGAGGATTGCCATGAGTTCAAGGCCACCCTGAGACTACATAGTGAATTCTAGGTGAGACCCTACCTCAAAAAACAAAACAAAACAAACAAAAAAGAGACTATATTAACTGGGCTGGAGAAACGGCTTAGCAGTTAAGGTGTTTGTCTGCGAAGCCGAAGGACGCAGATTTGATTCCTCAATACCCACATAAACCAGATGCACAAGGTGGTGCATGTGTCTAGAGTTTGTTTGCAGTGGCTGGAGGCCCTGGCATGCCCATTTTCTTTCTTTCTGTCTGCCTTTCTCTTTCTCTCTCTCTTTCTCTCTCACATAAATAAATAAAATATTTTTAAAAGAATATATTGCTGGACATGGTGGTGCATGCTTTTAATCCCAGCACATGAGAGGCAGAGATAGGAGGATCGCCGTCAATTCAAGGCCACCCTGAGATTACATACTGAATTCCAGGTCAGCCTGGGTTAGAATGAAATCCTTCCTCAAAAAACCTACACACACACACACACACACACACACACACACACACACACACCATGTTCTGGGGCCAAAAGATTGTCAAGATGGACAGTTATAGGGTCCTCATTTCTATTTGGAAGAGACAAGAACAGAGCCCCACACACACAGACCTTCCCTAGCCTAAGGTAAAATTTCAGCACCAAGACTCCCTCCTCCTTTCTTCCAGCACTGGAGATAAAGGGAAGGACAGTTGAAGTTGACTATACTATGACTACAAAATCAACAAGCCCTGAGCTACTTTGCAGAGGATGCTGGGAGACCGGGTCTCATACTGGGTGCATGGTGAGGGGTCAGACCAGTGACCCAGTGGGGGAAGCCATGGGAATGTCTTTGTAACCCCTGCCCCCAAAATGATTCTGGCATCAGGTATTTTAGTAGCTTCACAAAAGGCCAGGGACAGGTTTTTATTGTATGAACAATTAAATTTCTCCCTTAGAAATAGTACCACAGGGCTAAGGATTGAGCTCAGTGGTACAGTGCTTATGTAGCATTCAAGGCCCTGTACAAAAACTAATGCAAAAAACTATAAAAAAATAAAATAAAAAGGGCTGGAGAAATGGCTTAGCAGTTAAGGCATTTGCGTGCAAAGCCAAAGGATCCCAGTTCGATTCTCCAGGACCCAAGTAAGCCAGATGCACAAGGGGCACATGCATCTGGGAGTTTGTTTGCAGTGGTAGAGGCCTTGGTGTGCCCATTCTCTTTCTGTCTGCCTTTCTTCTCTCTCTCTCCTTACAAATAAATAAATAAAAATTATAAATAAATAAATAAATAAAAATAAAAACTAATGCAAACTCAAACCAATATGCCCCAGGTCCTCTGCTCCCACAGAATAGACACTGTCAGCCTTGGGGCTGCCTACAGCTAGCCTCCTCTCTGTACTACACAGAACCCAAAGTTCGGTGCCTCTGGAACAGTCACCACCTCCTAAAGAAGTCAGCACCATAAATCTGTCTGTGTGCTGTGCCTAAACCAGACCAAGAACTCACCCAAACAAAATGAGTTCAAATCTTAGTTGGGACCCCACTGTGTGGCAAGCAGCAGTGAACGGCACACTTCTCACAGCCCTTGGTTATGTGTGTAGATTCTAAGGTCTGCCACCAATAAATTTATAGCCCTTGTGGCTTGGTGTTTGCAAAGCCCAAATTTTTTTTTTTTTTTTTTTTTTTTTTAAATTTATTTGAGAGAGAGAGAGAAAGAAGCAGAGAGTGAGAGACTGGGCATGCCACGGCCTCTAGCCACTGCAAACAAACTTCAGACACATGCACCACCTTGTGCATCTGGCTTACATGGGTACTGGGGAAATTTAACCTGGGTCTTTAGGCTTCTCAGGCAAGTATCTTAACTACTAAGCCATCTCTCCAGCCCAAACCCCTACTCTTTTCTGTGCTGTACTAGGCACTTTTTTTAAAAAATATTTTATTTTTTATTAATTTATTTGACAGAGAAAGAGGGGGAGAGAGAGAGGGAATAGGCAAGCCAGGGCCTCCAGCCACTGCAAACGAACTCCAGACGCGTGTGCCCCCTTGTGCATCTGGCTAACATGGGTCCTGGGGAATTGAACTGGGGTCCTTTGGCTTTGCAGGCAGATGCCTTAACCGCAAAGCCATTCCTCCAGCCCATACTAGGCACTTTTAAGGGACATTTAAAGTCAGAGAAACAGGGCCTGGAGAGATGGCTTAACGGTTAAGAGCTTGCCTGTGAAGCCTAAGGATCCTGGTTCAAGGTTCAATTTCCCAGGACCCATGTAAGTCAGATGTACACAGTGGTGCATACATCTGGAGTTTGTTTGCAGTGGCTGGAGACCCTGGCACGCCCATTCTCTATCTATATGCCTCTTTCTCTCTGTCTGTCGCTCTCAAATAAATAAATAATTTTAAAAAGTATTTTAAAGTCAGAGAAACAACACTGCTTTGATTTTAATATACTGTGATTTCCTTTTAGTTTGTTCTTTTCACAAATGGCAATACTTAGAGATCATAAATTCCTCCATTTAAAAATCAAGTGCCGGGCAGGAGAGATGTCTTAGGAGTTAAGGCGTTTGCCTGTGAAGCCTAAAGACCCAGGTTCAATTTTCCCAATACCCATGTAAGCCAGATGCACAAGGTGGCACATGTGTCTGGAGTTGGTTGCAGTGGCTAGAAGTCCTGGTGTGTCCATTCTCTCTCTCTCTCAAATAATAAATAAATAAAATATTTTTTTTAAATCAGTGCCTCTTAGTATCACACACATTTTATAGTTATTTCAATACACTCAACAAAAAAAAACCCTCTTGAGGCATTAAATACTGACCTTGTTATTTGTTTCTCTTGCCATTTTAAAGAATAGAAAATCCTTGTACCTTTCAACTTTCTGTAATTAAGTCTATTTTAGACCGAACACCTTGAACTTGTATACCCAGACCCAGCAGAGCCTGGATCTGTTACTACAGAGGGGGCCTAAGGTTTGAAACATGCCTGCTCTTCCCATTCCCAAGACCTGCCTCTCACAGCACACCTCCCACTCACTTCACTTGCTGCCTAAAAGCATGAAGCCCAGCTTTCTAGTCTCAAGCTCAAAAACATGCACGGGCCAGAGCCATCACACAAGCTAAACCTGCCAAAAGCCAAGCACATCTGCCTCCCCCATCCCAACACCATTCATGTCATTTTCAGGGCCCTCGTTCATGCCTCCCACACAAGTCCCAATTACCCACCCTTCCTGCCTCAGCTTAGGTGTAAAATGATGTTCCTAAGGGGATTATTTCCAAAACACACATGGGAATCCCCTGCCTTCTGCCTTAAGGGCTGGTAATTCCTCACCTTCTCTCTCACTTCCCCAAAAGTTAACCAAAAAAAATATTCTGAACAGCTTGGAACATACAGGATCCACATGAACTCAAGGAATGAAATTATTACTTTGTGTTCACCTATCAAGATGGCATAACACTCTACAAAAGTCAAAACATGTTAGGCTTTTTTTTTTTCCTGTTTAAAAACTTATTTGCATGTGTGTGGGGTGGGCAGGGAGTATGCCAGGGCCTCTTGCCACTGCAAATGAATGCCAGACACTTGCACCACTTTCATGTCCAGCTTACGTGGGTAGCTTTGGAATTAAACCCAGGCCAACAGGTTTTGTGACCAAGTGCCTTTAATTGCTGAACCATCTCACCAACCATCTCAGTTTTTTTCTTTTAAGGAGAAAACAGATTTCTTTTTTTTTTTTTTTTTTTTGGAAAAGAAAAAATAACTAACAACCCTCCCCCACTGCCTTATTCTTTAAAACAAAAAAAAACAAAACAAAACAAAACAAAATGCTGCCCTGTACAGTGGCTTCAATTAAACTTCCTGGATTGCATAAGTGAGCACACATCTCTAACCTGACAACTTCAGACGACTCTCCATGCTGTCAATATTTCTATCCACCTCAGCTGAAGAAAGACAACCACCCCCAAACACTGCAGGGATCCAAATGCACTAGTGGACAGCGATGCTAGCATCATGGCATTCCTCAACTGGCAAGGGGCACAGGGAGCTTCCTGAGGGAAGACATGCTTTCCCCGGTCTAGATGATGGCTCCACCTACAACACTCTACACTTAAGATCTATACATTCTGCCCTACATAAGTTAAATTGAAAGAAAAAGGCATTGACTAAAACCAGATATCATCATGAGAATAAATTCTAAGAAAAATTGGCACATAGTACTTACCAAAATTCAAGAAAATCAGTTTGGCCTGTATCCCAGGACATAATTTGACGAGAAATGGAATGGCAATGTAGAACCCCAGAACACAGAGAAGTATCTTCCTCAGTCGGAACCACAAACCCTTTCGCCTGTGAGATAGAAACAATGAAGAGTCAAAAGGCAGTAGGTGCAATTTTGCCAGCTTATTAACAGCAAGGGCCACAGGCCTCTCTTTCCACAGGGGTATTACCAATAGCAAATGTAGCTTTTCTTCTTCTTCTTGGGGGGGGGCAGGGTTAGTTAAAATAATACTTTGAGCTGGACACGGTGGTGCCCTTATTCAATCCCAGCACTTTGGAGGCAGATGTAGGAGGATGGCCATGAGTTTGAGGCCACCCTGAGACTACATGGTAAATTCCAGGCAGCCTGGGCTAGAGTGAGACCCTACCTCGAAAAACAAAACAAAACAAAACAAAACAGTATCATTGTTTGAGACAGTCTTTTGAACTTCCAACTGTACCTGGGGGAAAAGGTCTGTTTTCTCATGTTTTGTTTCTCAAAAGCCCGGAGTAAGAATCCAGCAGAGACAACAGCCCCTCAGAAAGCACCCTACTTGACACTAGTCTCGCACTGCCACCTCATCTCAGCAAAGAGCAGCTTCTCTGGGTCTTAATGTCACTCTGCTGAGAACCAGCTCAGTGGGGAAGGAGTTACTCATTAGCACTTTGTGGGAAACAGGAAGCACCTACATCAGCATAACCTGCCCAACCAGGTTCCAGAAGACGGCAGAAGGGAATAACACTGAGGCTTCAAGGCCTATGTAGGCATTTCTGCCCAGTCCTTGGAGCTATCCCATGGAATCCCTTTCAGATGGAGTCACTGTCCCAGCTCTCACAACCCTGCGACCCTCCGCCTCTGGTCCTTGAGCAGTAGCCGGAGGCCTCAATCTCTCTATCATCTTTCCTGTGTGTCAAGCTTTTAGTTTCTGGCTCTCTCTATACTAATATATATATGGTTTATATTTATTATGTATACATCTGAGTATATCTATTACTATCAGTTAAAATTTAAGGCATTTAAAAATGTTTACAGGAGCCAGGCGTGGTGGCTCACACCTTTAATCCCAGCATTCTGGAGGCAGAGGTAGGAGAATCACTGAGACTACAGAGTGAATTCCAGGTCAGCCTGAGCTAGAGTGAGACCCTATCTTGAAAACCAAACCAAACCAAAACAAAACAAAACAAAACAAAAAAACCAGAAAAACCAAAAAGAAAAAGGAAAAAAAAATGTTTATAGGGGAAAACTGGGAAGATGGCTCAGCCAGTGAAACACAGGGTCTGAGTTCAGTTCCCCAGCACCCATCTAACAGCTGTGTGTGATGGTATGTACCCTCAATTCCAGAACTCAGAGAGACGGGCAGATCCCCAGGACAAGCTGGCTAAGCAGACTAGCTGAACTGATGAGTTCTGGGTTTGTGAGAGCCACTCTTTGCTGAGATGAGGTGGCAGTGGGAGGGGGGGGTCTGATGTCTAGTAGGATGCTTTCTAAGGGTCTGTCTCTGTTGGATTCTTATTCTGAATTTTTATTGTCTCAATAAATAAGGTAGAGGGCAATATAGAGAGACACCAACATTGACCTCTGGCCTCCACATGCACAAGTACCAACACACACACTTGCAACAACCACACATGTGAGATCTCTTACTCTCTCTTTCCTGCAACCTCTCCCTAGGCAACCTGGTGTCCCCCACTCCTAGGAGGTCACTATATTGATGCTGAACTTAGTGTGGACACCCAACCGGCATAGTGCACTATAACCCAGAACTCCTGAACTCAAGTGATCCTCCTGTCTCAGCCTCCTGAGTAGCTGGGACTGCAGGCATGTGCCACCACGCCTGGCTCACTTGCTTGTCCACTCTCTCTCTGTGGGGAGTGGCAGCACACACACTTGTAATCCCACTTCTTGGGAGGCAGAGAAAGGTAGCTCTTAGTGACTCTGGGCATCCAGTCTAATTGGCAAGCCCCAGACCAATGAGAAAGCAACCTGAGAGGAATGACACATGACACTTGAGAGTGTCCTGTGGTCTCCACACACATGCGCACACGCACCCCTTGTTAGAGCCAGAATGTGTCTCCATTTTGGGATTCATTATAATGCTCTGTTTACCAAGAGTTACCCAGACCACCCATCCCAATGATCACTTTCCTGAGGTGGCCCAAGCCCTGAGGCAAGGTGGACCATTCTGCAACCAAAGAATTCCAATGCCCCCACCACTCCATAAGTACCCCTAGTCTGTAAGCCAAGTGGCTTCTGATCTGCCTGGTCACAGCCTTTCTCTGGCTTTCCCCGAATAAGCCTGTCTCTGCTGTTGAGCTGAGTCTTCTCTCTTGCTCTTTCCTGCCTAGGAACCTCCAGTCAGAAGCAATTGTCTGGGCATTAGTGCATTCCTTCTGAGCCCCCCTCCTTCTCCAGGTTTCTGGCCTCCTCAGATGAGGGATGCCTGATTCTCAAGACAGAAGATACCCTGGCACTTCTTACCCCTCCATAGGTTCCCAAATTTTCAAAACTCCACTGGACTTCCTGATGGACTGTCTCCTGGCCAATCTTTTTTTTTTAATTTTTAATTTTTTTTAATAATAATTTTTTATTGACAACTTCTATACTTACATACAAAAAGTGCATGGTATTTCCCTCCCCTCCCCCCATTCCCCTTTAGAACTCCACTCTCCATCATATCCCCTCCCTCCATTAGTCTCTCTTTTAATTTGATGTCATCATCTTTTACTTCTATTATGAGGGTCTTGCAAAGGTATTGCTAGGCACAGCAAGGTCATGGATTTCGAGGCCAATTTCTGTCTGGGCAGTTGCATTGTAAGGAGTCGTACCCTTCCTTTGGCTCTTCCATTCTATCCGCATCCTCTTCCGCTATGGTCCCTGAGCCTTGGAGGGTGTCCTGGCCAATCTTAAAACACTTGGCCTAGAAGGAGATATAAAGCCCAAGTTCCTCATTTTTCTTTTCTTTTTTTATTTTTCATTTTCATTTATTTATTTTTAATTTTAAAATGTATTTATTTATTTATTTATTTATTTATTTTATTTTATTTTATAGAGAGAAAGAAGCAGAGAGAGAGAGAATGGGCACACCAGGGCATCTAGCCACTGCAAACGAACTCCAGACACATGCACCCCCTTGTGCTTCTGTCTTACGTGGGTCCTGGAGAATTGAACCTGGATCCTTTGGCTTTGCAGGCAGATGCCTTAACCGCTAAGCCATCTCTCCAACCCCTCATTTTTTATTGCAATACTGTCTAGATGCAACATAAATTGAACAATGATTTCTGCTGCCTAAAAATGTCACATTTGACTTCCAATTTTTTAAAAATATATTTATTTATTTGAGAGAAAAGAAGAAGAGGCGAGGGGGGGGATATGGGCATTCAAGGGCCTCAAGCCACTGCAAATGAACTCCAGACTCATATGCCACTTTGGCATCTGGCCTCCTTTCACTACTTCAAGCAGTGTAATGGAAACAATAATTCAAAGCAGTGTTGGACTGGGTGTGGGGGTGCACGTCTTTAATCCCAGCACTTGGGAGGCAGAGGTAGGAGGATCACCATGAGTTCAAGGCCATCCTAGAGCTACAGAGTAAGACTCTGCCTCAAAAAAAAAAAAAAATAAATAAATAAATAAAAATTAAAAAAAAAAACACAAAGCAGTGCTGGGCACTGAGTTCTTTCCTGAGATAAAAGCTAGTCCAGTCACGATGGGAGCCCACAGAACCACGGGCATACTGAAACCTTCAGTGAGTGTACCCATGGACAGGCCTCCTTATGCCTCCCCTTGACCTTGGGTCCCAACCCTGAGACTGCGGATTTCACTTCTTATGTCTAAGTTGCAGTTCATCAATAAATACTTGTGCTTGCAAATCCTCTATCAAGCCAGTCAAGGAGGGTTCCCTCTGGCTTGTTTCTAGAGGGCAGTGCATGGCTCTCCCAGGTCCTGCCTTTCCTGGGTGCGTGATCTCAGCCACTGTTCCTTGCCTGACCTTGGGGAGGGGGAAGACTGCTGTGCACACTGACAGAGCTCTATATTTCCTGTGCTAGTATCCTCTCCCTCTCCAGCTGCATTAGTGCTTAAGAGCAGTCATCACTCCAGCAACGCAGTGGAGAAGGGAGGTCACTCGCAGGCAGGCAGCCACACTCTTGGTCTGAGGACAATGTACCAGTCTATCCATTGAGAAATTCTGCTGGAGCACTTTCTTTCCAGGATACCTAAGGATATATACAGTGAGGTGAGCAGAGGAGGGAGTGCTATTCTGAGCAAGTTCAGGGCTGCTCCACTTGGGTCCAATGACTTGAGCACCACTGAGTCATGTGGAGAATTGTCAGGTAATGAGAGCTGCTCTCTGGTTCTGAGATCATAGCAGGATAGCATAGTCCCTCCATTTTGAAGGCTGGAGGTGATCAAGTGCCTCTTGTAGACTATGGAAACATAAGCAAGCAGACCTGTCTGAGAAATGGAACAAGTGTGTGTTGAGCTGTAGGCCTGCTGGCCTGGACCCTGAGTGATGATGGCAACAAGCAGAGTTGGGCAGAGTATGAGAGACAGATGTGCTTCAATGGACTGGGTTTCTTTGGCAAATCCTGTCCCCTGGCAATTCAAATTTCCTTACCTGTCCTCTCCTTTGGTCTTTGCCCTTTCTTTCTTTCCTCTACCCAAATCCATTCTGCTCCAGGTTCTCATCTTGCAAACCTCATATGCTCTAGTGCTTGAGTGCATTCAGATACCTCCTCTTGCTCTCTTCTACCTGCAATCTGCACCAAGTCTTTTGACGCCTGTTTCAACCACTCTACCTCTTTGTACCTCAATTAGGCCAGACCAGCAACATCTCTTGTCCAGACTAGCTGTCCCCCAAATATTTTATTTATTTAATCATTTATCTATGTATTTATTTATTTATTCATTTATTGCAGTGCTAGGGATGGAACCTAGGGCCTCATACCTTTTTCTTCTTTGTTGAGACAAGGTCTTATAGAGTCCAGGATAGCCATAAACTTGTGATCTTCTTGCCTCCATCTCTCAAGTACCGGGGTTATAGGCATGTGTAACCATGCCCAGCAATCACTTTTCATTGTTCACTGCATTAATAACTTTTATGAGCATGACCTCATTTTACATACATGCTTAATAAATTATTTATAACTGGTCTGCATGTGTGTGTGGGTTAATTATAAATATGAATATAATTAGAAGGCCTGATATTTTCTTTCCAGACCACAATGACTGTATCTCAAACATCCTAGTTTGGAGAACAATGTCATGGCCTCCTGGAAAGACCTCCATCGGGAAGACCGTGCCTCACACGTGCTCTCCTCCAGGGACAGTCTGGACTGTGTAAGGAGACCTTTCTAATATGCAATCTTAGTGTGCCAATGGCCTCCTGAGCCCTGCCAAGAGCACCTACAACACAGATCCAGGCCCCATGAGACCCCTGCTGTTGCTCCCTTCCCTGCACTCATTCATTGGCCCTAATCTAGCTCCTTCATTTTCTCACATAAGCCAAATGCTTCCCATGTGGACCTTCTGCCTCTGCCAGGTCTGTCTCACTCACTGCTGCTGCAGTCTTCCTTGCTCTCCAGTCTAATCTAAACTTTCCAGGTCTTTCCTTTCCCTTCACAGTCTGGAAGGAAGTAGTCTCTCCAAGATATGCCATGTTGTTGACCGCACCACCAGTACCTAGAACTTGGGTGCTCAAGAAACACTGGTTATGACGTTTATGAATTGACAAAGGCAGAGTCTGCAGTTTCTAACATGAGGACATGGAAAACCGAACTCGGCAGGATAAGAAGTTGGGCTAATTTATTTATTGTTTTTTCCATGCTGGGGATCAAATCCAGTGCTCAGAGTTTGCTAGGCAAGTGCTCTCTCTCCACTGAGCTATACCCCAGCCCTAGACATCAAGCATCTTAAACAACTTGTACTAGCAAGTTACCAAGGAAACGTACAATTTACAAAATTTGACAATCTTTGAGTGATATAAATATTACACAGCATATGAGAGGAAAACATCACACAGGATTTCATTTTGCACCCATCATCAGTCATTCATGTCAATAATAACTCATGAAGGCACAGTGGGGAAATGGCCATTGAAACATCCCTGTCGGGGGGCGGGGGGTAAATCTTCATAACCTTGTCACAGGTCATCTTGACAACAGTTTCAAAATTGTAAATATTAAAAGCCGGGCGTGGTGGCGCACGCCTTTAATCCCAGCACTCGGGAGGCAGAGGTAGGAGGATCGCCGAGAGTTCGAGGCCACCCTGAGACTACATAAGGAATTCCAGGTCAGCCTGGACCAGAGTGAGACTCAAAAAAAAAAAAAAAAAAAAAAAAAAAATTGTAAATATTCAGACTCTTTTGACTTAGCAAATGTCAAATTATCCTAAATAACTAGATACTTAAAGAAAAAAAAAAACAGACTGGACTCTAGAAAACTGGAGATAGTGACAAGAAGCACTGAGAAAAGCCAAATTAGGAGGAAACTGGTTAAAAAGAAAACAAACAATGAAACCATTAATCAAGAGTATGCTGGTATGCATCATACAGTCTCTTGACTGGGAAAATCAGTATCTTCTAAAATTCCCTGTAGTCACGATGGACCACAGGTTCCCTGTACAATCTCACCAATTGTTGGTTCATCCTTATGGGCAATAGTGATGTCTAAAATCACTGATTCTTCTCCAGCCTGCATTTTACCCTTTTCCTCTGCTTCTGAATAAGCAGTCTGGACCAGGGCATGCACACCCTTCTCAGCATGTATAAAAATCGGTGAGAGAGCCGGGTGTAGTGGTGCACGCCTTTAATCCCAGCACTCGGGAGGCAGAGGTAGGAGGATCGCCAAGAGTTCGAGGCCACCCTGAGACTACATAGTGAATTCCAGGTAGGCCTGGACCACAGTGAGACCCTACCTTGCAAAAAAAAAAAAAAAAAAAAAAGAAAGCCGGGCGTGGTGGTGCACGCCTTTAATCCCAGCACTCGGGAGGCAGAGGTAGGAGGATCGCCGAGAGTTCGAGGCCACCCTGAGACTACATAGTTAATTCCAGGTCAGCCTGGACCAGAGTGAAACCCTACCTCAAAAAAAAAAAAATCGGTGAGAGGCAGAAGAGGCTACACAGAAGCTAATCCCACCCCATGTGGAACAGGCAAGAGTCCTATGCAAAGCAGGCAGGGTGGCGCTCAGGTCCTATGTGGTCCTCTTGTCCACAATCACATAAGGCTATGGTAAATATTTTGCATTCAAACCACCATACTCCTGACATCGAGACTAAGAATTTCATTCATGTTTTCTTGTAGTATTTTTACTTTCACTTACGTTTAACTGATCAATTTGTATAATGAAGTCTTGATTCTGGTGCATAGTGCAAGACCCAAATCTATTTTTTTTTTTTTTTTTTTTTTTTTTGGTTTTTGCAAGGTAGGGTCTCACTCTGGTCCAGGCTGACCTGGAATTAACTATGTAGTCTCAGGGTGGCCTTGAACTCTCAGCGATCCTCCTACCTCTGCCTCCCAAGTGCTGGGATTAAAGGCGTGCACCACCACGCCCAGCTCAAATCTACATATTTGATTCCAAATGGTTAGACATCTGTCCCCCCAACACCCCAAAATTATTAATAAAAATCAGGGGCTGGAGAGATGGCTTAGTGGTTAAGGCATTTGCATGCAAAGCCAAAGGAGCTAGTTTGATTTCCCAGGACCCATGTAAACCAGGTGTACAGGGTGGCGCATGCATCTGGAGTTCATTTGCAGTGGTTGGAGGCATTGACACACCACTATCTCACACTCTCTTCCTCTTTCTCTCTCTCAAATAAACTAAAACCTTAAAAAACCAAGGGGCTGGGTAGATGGCTCAGTGGATAAAGCATTTGCCACCTAAGTTGGGATCCTCAGAATCCACATAAAAGCCCGAAACTGTGCTGGGTGCCTGTAATCCAAGCACACCTATAGCAAGAAAAGAAGCAGAGACAGGAGAATTCCCCAAAAGCTCGTGAGCCAGCCAGCCTGATGAACACAGTGATGAATGAGAGACAAGGTAGAAGGTGAGGGCCAACACCCAAAGTTGTCCTCTGATCTCCATGCACACTTTCACATATGCACCCACTCTCACACACACCAATAATAATAACTAATGATGATAATAAAAATCAGGGGTGAGGGTGCAGCTCAGGGATAGAGCTCTTGACTAGCTCACAAGAGTAACTAGATTTGATCCCTACTACCAGGAAAATAAATTAAGTCAAACTTGGTCCCATTCATTTATTGTTTACTCTACTTTAAAAAAGAAATACACACACACACACACACACACATTTGAGAGACAGAGAGACAAAGAGAGTGAAAATGGGCACACCAGGGCCTCTTGCCACTTCAAATGAACTGCAGACATGTGCCTCTTTGTGCATCTGGCTTATGTGGGTACTAGGAAATTAGATGTGAACAAATGCCTTTTACCATCAAGCCATCTCTCTAGCCCTATTTACTCTTTTATCCCATACTAACTTCCCAGATGTATTTGGGTCTCTTTCTGGAATCCTTGTCCTGGCTCGCCACCTGGTACTCAGTTCCTGTCAAGCTTCCCAAGCTGAGCTAGTGTCAGAACATGGACCAGGTCCCACACATCACCCTCTTCTTCAGGAGCTCCCGCTACTCCTATTGCTACCCTTTACCTGAACTTCAGACTCAGCTTAGGTCAGATCCATGAGAAACAGATGGGTGTTCCCATTTGGAATTTGATTAGAGGCATCATCCAGACTAGGTAGCTTATCAGACTGAGCTTTGCTACCCAAGGACGAGGTGTGTCTTAACATATGTTCAAGTCTACTCATGTTCTTCAAAAATGGTTCCAATGTTTGTCTCTTTATTTCACATATTTCTCTTAAGCACCTGTTTAGGCTGTTGGGGGAGGGGGTTCAAAACGTCTCCTCCATTATACGTAACAACCAATTGATACATGAAAGCTACAGAGTACTGTATAGTACATTGTTAGGTTTGGGTTTATTTTTGAGGCAGGGTCTTACTCTGCTGACCTAGAACTATGTAGCCCAGCTTGGCCTTGAACTCACAGTAATCCTCCTGCCTGCTACATATGCATTTAATTTCAACAGGGGATGGTGCATCCACCCACACAGAGATGAATTGCTGATGTCATCTGTGCATGTATCAGTGCATCTATGCAGTGGCATAGCAGGGGGCAGAAAGGATCTATGGTCTTGTGGGGGAGGAATTTTTAATATTACAGAACGGAAAGTTGGAGGAAATTTTACAACATATCCCTTCAGAATTTAAAAATTTACATGTCCCTCCCTTTCTAGTGCTAGAAATGGAACCTAGGGCATTGCATACATTAAGCAATTAGCTCTCTCACATACTTATTTTTCAATTTTCTTAGTGGTAAAATGTACATACCAAGATGTATCATTTTAAATGCATAGCTCAGTTCCATGGTACTGACAGTTCATATAACCATAACCACCATTCATCTCATAACTCTTCATCTTGTAAAACTGAAACTCTAAACCCATTAAACAACTCCTATGCTCCTCACCCAGACCCTGGCAACCTTCATTCTTCTGTAAGTCTCCATGATTCTGACACTAGAACCTCAAGTAAGTAAAATCAGAGAGAATTTCATTTTGTGCCTGGCTATTCACTTACCATGCTTGTCTTCAAGAATCATCTATGCTGTGGGTCTGGGGAAGATAGCTTAGTCAGTAAAGTGCTTGCCTTGCAAGCATAAGGGACTTAAGTTCAATCCCCAGACCCCACATTTGCAAAGCAGGGCATGGTAACTTTCTTTCCTGAGGAATAAAACCCAAGATTTTCCTCTGGCTTTACACACACACTCACACACACATCTATACTGTAACATGTCAGAATCCCTTTCTTTTTAAAGCTAATAATCTGGGCTGGAGAGACGGCGTAGTGGTTACGGCACTTGCCTGTGAAGCCTAAGGACCCACTTTCAATTCTCCAAGTCCCACATAAGCCAGATGCACAATGTGGTGCATGCATCTGAAGTTCACTGGCAGTGGCTAGAGGCCCTGGTGTACCCATTCTCACTCTCTCTCTCTCTGTTTCTAGTAAATAAATAAATCAGAAAAGAAAAATTTATAAAAACTAAAAATCCAATCCCCATACTGTTTATCCTTTCAAGCTTAAGTGGACTCCAGGGACACTTCCACACTTTAGCTGTTATAAATATGCTAAGAACATGGATGCACAGTACCTCCTCAAGACCCTGTTTTCAGTTCCTTTAAGAATACACCCCAAAGTGGAATTGCTATGTTATATGGTAATATTATGTTCAGGTTTTGGAAGGATGGCCCTACTGTTTTCTACATGGCTATAACATTTTATATATCCATCCAGTGTGTAAGGGTTCCAATTCATCACCAACATTTGTTAGGCTCTGCTGTTTTTATTTTTATACCAACCATTCTAATCAGTGTAAAGTGGAACTTCAGAGTCATAATTTGCATATCCTTAATGATTAGTGACACAGAACATCTATTCATGTGCTTACTGGGCATCTATATCTTTGGACAAATGCCTATGAAAGTTCTCTGCCAACCTTTTTTTTTTCACAAAGTTTACAATTTTTTTTGTGTGTGAAATGACTGGAGTTTCCTATATCCTGAGGATATTATCCCTTATTATTAAATATAAGATTTATAAATATTTTCTCCCATTCTATGGTTTATCACTTTACTCTTGAAAGTGTCTTTTCTCCCCTTTTCTCTTTTTTGGGCTGCAGAAGATCAAACCTTTGAGACTTATATACACCAGGCAAGTGCTCTAGCACTGAACTACCAAGACCCTATCTCAAAAAAAAAAAAAAAAAAAAAAAAAAAAAAAAAAAATCTAAGCATCATAAAGAAAATCATTCATCTCTTGATCTTGCTGTCTGTTCGGCTCTGGTCATTGGGGCTTCCATGAGTCACAGTCAGTCAGGCCCCTGTCTGGCAGCAGCTCCATTACTCTGTGGCACTGTCATCTCCACACAGGGGCAGAGTGCATGGGGTATCACATGAGAGTCACTTGTCATTTCCCCTCAGATTGGGAAATTAGTTCTCTCTTCGGGAGGGTGAGGTGGAGAACAGGGACTGGTGTTGAGCACCAGTATCTGTGGGTTTATCACCTAGGTAAAGGGAGCCACCTTACAACGTCACAACGTAAAAACTCCTTTAAGGCCCCTATGTAGATTTTGTGCTAACAAAGCACTATTTTCAGCTATAAACAAAACCTTCCCTTTAATTTTCCAATCTGGAAAGCCTGAGGTTATTTTCTGAAAGAGGCACACAGGCTATGGTTTAGTTAAGTGTCCCTCAAAGGTCCATGTATTGAAGATTTGGTGCCCAACCCATATTTATCAGGAGATGGGGAACCTTTGAGATGGTCATTAGGAGGTACCCTTGATGAGGACTGAAGGACCCTCCACCCCCTCCTCTATCTCTCTTGCTTCCTTAAGGCTCTAAAGTAAAGGGTTTTGTCCCACCATGCATTCTCTACCACGATGAGATCTCACTAAAGACCAAACAACTCAATAGTGGAACCTCAGTCAATGAGCCCAAATAAATCTTTCTTCTTTACCAGTTAATTAGCTGTGATATTTGTTTTACTAACAGAATCACTGGCAGTGGCTAGAGGCCCTGGTGTACCCATTCTCACTCTCTCTCTCTCTGTTTCTAGTAAATAAATAAATCAGAAAAGAAAAATTTATAAAAACTAAAAAAAATCCAATCCCCATACTGTTTATCCTTTCAAGCTTAAGTGGACTCCAGGGACACTTCCACACTTTAGCTGTTATAAATATGCTAAGAACATGGATGCACAGTACCTCCTCAAGACCCTGTTTTCAGTTCCTTTAAGAATACACCCCAAAGTGGAATTGCTATGTTATATGGTAATATTATGTTCAGGTTTTGGAAGGATGGCCCTACTGTTTTCTACATGGCTATAACATTTTATATATCCATCCAGTGTGTAAGGGTTCCAATTCATCACCAACATTTGTTAGGCTCTGCTGTTTTTATTTTTATACCAACCATTCTAATCAGTGTAAGGTGGAACTTCAGAGTCATAATTTGCATATCCTTAATGATTAGTGACACAGAACATCTATTCATGTGCTTACTGGGCATCTATATCTTTGGACAAATGCCTATGAAAGTTCTCTGCCAACCTTTTTTTTTCACAAAGTTTACAATTTTTTTTGTGTGAAATGACTGGAGTTTCCTATATACTGAGGATATTATCCCTTATTATTAAATATAAGATTTATAAATATTTTCTCCCATTCTATGGTTTATCACTTTACTCTTGAAAGTGTCTTTTCTCCCCTTTTCTCTTTTTTGGGCTGCAGAAGATCAAACCTTTGAGACTTACATACACCAGGCAAGTGCTCTAGCACTGAACTACCAAGACCCTATCTCAAAAAAAAAAAAAAAAATCTAAGCATCATAAAGAAAATCATTCATCTCTCGATCTTGCTGTCTGTTCGGCTCTGGTCATTGGGGCTTCCATGAGTCACAGTCAGTCAGGCCCCTGTCTGGCAGCAGCTCCATTACTCTGTGGCACTGTCATCTCCACACAGGGGCAGAGTGCATGGGGTATCACATGAGAGTCACTTGTCATTTCCCCTCAGATTGGGAAATTAGTTCTCTCTTCGGGAGGGTGAGGTGGAGAACAGGGACTGGTGTTGAGCACCAGTGAGTATCTGTGGGTTTATCACCTAGGTAAAGGGAGCCACCTTACAACGTCACAACGTAAAAACTCCTTTAAGGCCCCTATGTAGATTTTGTGCTAACAAAGCACTATTTTCAGCTATAAACAAAACCTTCCCTTTAATTTTCCAATCTGGAAAGCCTGAGGTTATTTTCTGAAAGAGGCACACAGGCTATGGTTTAGTTAAGTGTCCCTCAAAGGTCCATGTATTGAAGATTTGGTGCCCAACCCATATTTATCAGGAGATGGGGAACCTTTGAGATGGTCATTAGGAGGTACCCTTGATGAGGACTGAAGGACCCTCCACCCCCTCCTCTATCTCTCTTGCTTCCTTAAGGCTCTAAAGTAAAGGGTTTTGTCCCACCATGCATTCTCCACCACGATGAGATCTCACTAAAGACCAAACAACTCAATAGTGGAACCTCAGTCAATGAGCCCAAATAAATCTTTCTTCTTTACCAGTTAATTAGCTGTGATATTTGTTTTACTAACAGAAAACTACTCTGCAAAAAACTCTGCAAAAATTTCTTCTATCAGGACTGGGGAAATGGTCTAGCGGTTAAGGCATTTGCCTGTGAAGCCTAAGGATCCTGGTTCAATTCTCCAGGACCTACATCAGCCAGATACATAAATAAATAAATAAAAATAAAATATTTTAAAAAATTCTTCCACCAATCCCAGTAGATACCTTCACCCTTCAGTGTTGTGCTTGTGCTGCTTCCTGTGGGGTTCCCACAGCTCACAGTGACTTCTCATACATCCTAATAATGTTCAGTAACAGCCAGCCGCTCTGAGGCACGGCCGTCTGTAGACTCCCCCCTCCACCCCCCACTCCCCAGAGCACATACAGCTGATGCCCAGAGCTGGCCAGCTACAACCAGTGCTTGAGCAGAATGATGGTGCCAACCTAACGAGTGGGCCAAACCAACCAGAGCTCTAAGAAAGCGAACTTGTGAATGCAAAAGCCCACCCCTCAAGCCCTGCTGTATGCTCACCAAGACTGCCACAGAAGGACAGCATGAGTTAGTTAATAAGTGCCACTTGCCCAACATTTTTAGCCCCTGATAATTCCCTTCTCTAATGGACAGGATGTATAAGAGACCTAACCAAAGCCAGGAGACGCAGTTAGAGCACAGGAGCTGGAGAAAGCTCAGGTGTCCTAGTGGGAGGCTGTGGGTCTCTCACCTGTGACATACCACCTTATGAGGCTGGCATAAGGGTTAAGCTCACATACATAAGGGTTAAGAGTACTGAGCCTAAGTACTCAGTGAAATGTTGTTTCCACACCTTGCCCTGTGCTTCCTTTTACTGGCTCTTCCCTTTGCCTTCTCCACCCTTTTTTTTTTCTTTTTCTTTTCTTTCTTTTTTTTTTTTTGTTTTTTTGAGGTAGGGTTTCACTCTGGTCCAGGCTGACCTGGAATTAACTATGTAGTCTCAGGGTGGCCTTGAATTCACGACAGTCCTACCTCTGCCTCCCAAGTGCTGGGATTAAAGGCGTGCACCACCACACCTGGCTAATTTTTTCTTTTTTAAAATGTGGGGTTGAGGATTTAGCTCAGTGGATGAGCACTTGCCTAGCAAGCGCAAGGCCCTGGGTTCAGTCCTCTGCACCAAAAAAAAAAAAAAAAAGACAAAATCTTTTTTTAAATGTTTATTATTATTATTAACAAAGATGTTTGTATGGATACATGATGTGTTGGTACCCTCTTTTCCCTCATCCCTATCAAATAAAATTTTTATTTATTTACTTTCTGCTTTTTTCAAGGTAGGGTCTCACTCTAGCCCAGGCCGACCTGGAACTTACTTTGGAGTCCCAGGCTGCCTCATACTTACAGTTATCCTCGTACCTCAACCTCCCGAGTGCTGGGATGAAAGGTGCATGCCACTATGCCCGCTCGATTCCTAGGAGCTTTACTATCAGAGGGAAGAGAATGGGTCTGTGAAGGTGGAAACTTTGCTGAAGCCCCTGCTTTGCATTTGCCAGCTGTAGGGCCAAGGTGTTTAAAGTTTTGCTTTGAATCTCTGGCCAATATGATGGATCTCTCTTTTGTGTTAT
This sequence comes from Orientallactaga sibirica, assembly GCA_036365145.1. Classification (NCBI taxonomy): domain Eukaryota; kingdom Metazoa; phylum Chordata; class Mammalia; order Rodentia; family Dipodidae; genus Orientallactaga; species Orientallactaga sibirica. Next base: position 16,673,085 of record JAEOAD010000011.1, read on the forward strand.
CTACTTCATAGATTACCTTCAGGGAAAGAGGAAAAACTAACTAAATAGGCTAGGATGACTGCCACTGAATCTAGGGGCCTCCACCTGGCATCAAGGTCTGTTGCCTACAGTCTCTTGTCCCTTCCCATCCTTGTGGTATAAGAACACCAAACTATACACTACTGGCATCCCAACCCCCGCCCTTCTGTTTAACTGTTCTCCTTTTACCACTTGTTCCCAGTTCTTTCCTCTCATCATCAGCAAACACCAACTTACCCAAGGCAATTTCTGAAAGACACCATGAGATCTAAGAAGTACAGACAGATCTGATAGTTAGGAAGGTAGCTACTTTAAAGGTTCAGCAAACACATCATTCCTCTTGAGAGATCACAGACTGACTTTAGAGTGTAGCCATGGTTTCCACACAAAGGTTCCCAAAGTAAATCTATGTCCTTAGTTGTCCCCTTGGGCAACACATATGGAAGTATGGCAGACCGGCCCAGGACCGCCTGGCATCAGACTTCACTGTGACCAACTTTTACAACCCAGATGGCACCAGGCTTCCAAATTCATCTGGTTACAAGGCACTCTGGCAATCATTCTGATTTAATCACTCTTCAGGAGTGGCTCCTCCAACCTATCCCTCCTGCTCTGCAAAAGAGTAGGTTTTTATATTTCATGAACTAGTAAAATTTTCCAGAAAATGAGACTGAGTGCTGCCAAGTTTTTGATTTACTAAGTAAAACTCTGATAGAAAGGCCTTTACCTCAGGGTTTAGCCATTACCACTAACTTGACACAGAAGCTCTACACTGTGCTTATTGTTGCAGCTCTCTTCTAGACAGCAGGCATGTAGTCAAACCAAGACTTGGGACCCCTTCTCTCAGGATTAGGACCAGGGGCTCTTCCCTCTTCAGCACCTGCAGCCCTACTTGCTGCGCAGGTCAGCATGTAAGGAGAACCTGTTCTGCTCTGCGTGCCCGTGTCCCATGGCAGGGAGCATGCTCACTCTGGGGCTCTGGTCCTTTTGCTCTCCCTTCCTTTATGGATGAAGTCTCAGTCACAGGCAAGAAGGCAACATTTCTGGCCAGTGTAATGACCACAGCATCTCAGCGTCTTGCCTGGACTTCTGCAGAACAAGACAGTGCAGATCCTAGAATTCTGGGACACAACAGTCTACCTTCATCTTGCTCTCTATTCTACAGCTTTATTTACTTTCCCAGAGGTTCTGTTTAGAAAAGATGACATATTTTTCTTTCAATTGTCCTGTGTTTGTTGATGATGAACAAATGGTGAGAAACTGCTAGGTCACACTGACCCTTCCTTGTAGGCTTGGGAATTGGAAAAAATTATTTCCTGGTTTTAACATGAACCCTCTATGGTTCAGGTGCTGCCAATATGAAAGCATTAAGAGATGGGCCTTTAAGAGATCAGGCCAGCTGGGCTCCTCCTTCATGAAGCAGACTAAGGCCCATATAAAGTTGCCAGTACATAGCATTCATCTGCTTGCCTTTCTACAGCAACAAGGTGAAATCCTGGAGGGAGAAAGCAGCCCACACTAGACCTGCTGACACCTTCACCTGGACTTCCTAGCCTCCTGAGCTATGCAAGATAAATTTTCTGTCCTTTATAAATTATTGAGTCTCAGGTGTTTAAGCAGAAAACAGACTAAAGTACTCAATATGTTCACATTTGTAAATGGTTCTCTGACTCCATATAATCACAGAGAACTGATGAATACAAGTTAATATTTATTTATTTATTTATTTATTTATTTATTTTGGTTTTGCGAGGTAGGGTCTCATTCTGGTCCAGGCTGACCTGGAATTAACTATGTAGGTCTCAGGGTGGCCTCGAACTCACGGTGATCCTCCTACCTCTGCCTCCCGAGAGCTGGGATTAAAGGCGTGTACCACCACGCCCGGCAAGTTAATTTTT